>CM041634.1:43281675-43460946 GCA_023333625.1 Bothriochloa decipiens
GCTAATGGCCACCGGCGACAGCTAGGTGCCTAATGTTAGGGGTGTGCTCATGTGCATGCGTGTGTTTGGTGGTGGTGGTGGTTGGGGGGGGGGGGGGGGGGGGGCTACACAGTAAACTGTCGGGAGAAAGTGCCTGCCATGCATTAACTATAGACTGGCTGGTGATGTGTATGAGGTAGTTTGCTGATGTGCCTGCAAACATGGCAAAAAATGTTGATGAGGCTGACTATGTGGAGACTAAGATCACGAATGAGAAGTAACCTGGGCCATAAAAAATGATAGATACTAGGTACCACTACAGGAATTACCACTTTCTCTGTCTTAACTTATACAGAACTATATCTTAAGCCGGCAAATCAAAATAGGGTGCTTACCTTACAGCGTTAATGGTGCCAACTTCCTCAAATAAGTACTTCTTGGATCTCAGGTTGTTTGCGAATTTCTGAATAGAGCAAATGTTCATGTGGTGAAGGGATAACAAGTTCAATATCCATTTAATTGTAAAAAACGAAGTTGAGAAAAATCAATTAGGATATTTTCTCCTCAATCATTGGGTGGTTTAACATCAGCATCGTATTGTTGTTAACGATAGCCCGAACTGCTAGCTCTTTAGCTTCTACACGTTTCCTTTTCAATAGAATGCATATCTGCAGTCAGAAAATAATAGGTGAGACGAATTGTTAATCTACTGTATACTAACTCAGGACTACACCATCACGGTAAACAAAAAAAAGGGTTAAAATAAGGCAAAAATATTATCACAAAAGAATAATTTTTTTTAATGAAATGAAATTGTTGAAATTCTCAAAATATCAAGTTCTCAGGCTATGTCAATTAAAAATGTGGATAAGCCTCTGGTAGAACTCAGAAAATCATGCTAAGATGAAATACATCATCACATTGGATGTTTTGTTTTAGATGGCATAGTTGAAAAACCTTTCTTTTGTGTAAATTTATAGGTTATAAAGCATTAAGAAAACCTCTACAGGTAGTTTCACACGTAAAAACAATTGGATAGTTATAGTAACAAAGCATTGAACAGTTCTTTATGGTAAAGCACTGGACTGGTTTACTCACATCCTCAAGCTCCTTTCTACAAGCTGTGGCAGAACCTCCTAAATCATATGGCCCACACGCATGATTATTGTCTAAACAGACTCCAAATAACCATGACTGTGTTCCATACGACTTAAAAAGTCTGTCGGGTAAATCCCGAATCATCCACGATTCTCCGAGCAGGATCAATCATTGTAGAGAGATATTGCAGTATTACAACAGTTTCATATAAATAAAATATCACGGAGTAAAACAGCGGAAGACTTACAATAACATAAGTTTACAAACTTCTGAGTTTCGAATATTTACAACCACCAGTTTGAATTATACAAACCATAATAGTAGTGGAGTAGCAGTAGATTATAATATTAAACAAAAAGCTCTGCCCACGAGCTAAACAGCTTACTCGTCGTCGCTTTCCTCGACGACTGTCATGCAACAGGATGCAAAACACTCCTGCCCATGAGGCTCACCTGCAACAGGGGTTCAACAAACCCTGAGTACAACAGTACTCAACCTGACCCGACGAAAAAGAAGGGTAGAGACTTAAGAGATGCAGGCTAGAGGGACAAGGTACGGTTTGTAGAAGATAAGAAATTTTGCGTAAAAGCTTTATAAAAAGAGATGTTACTTGGGCTAACTCCCATTATCAATCAACTTCATTATTGAACCTTAAATTTTGTTCAAGTTGTTACTACGATGATGAACAACGATCGAGTCTTCTTCTCCGAGAAGTAACGGCGATTCGAATCCATTTTCATACCCAGCTGGGACCTAGGCGACTGAGCATACCGGAGACTTTAACTCCGAAGCACCCCAGGTACACCGATATACCGGGATAACAACCTCAGCCGTATATCACCACATGATACACGTGAGCTCTGTGGCCCAGCGTACCGAGATACATGGGAACTTAAACCCCACAGTAAAACACACTATGACAGCAGATGGGATTCTCTGACCCCACGCTAGGTCACTCCATGGCATACACGGCTCCAACCATCCGTATACCACTTCATGCATATGGATTTCTACATTCTCGATATCATCCAGTTCACCAACGAACGGGACCTAGGCATCAACAGACGAGAACACTACAGAGGGACTCCATTCCCAGTGCAAGTTCGCCGTCCGGACTCGATTTATTACTAATATCAAGATTCCAACAAGAAACCAATCTCATCTTTTTCATTCTTTTGCCTTTGAATAATTAAATAAATAAGCAGGGCTAAGCATAACTACTTATCTTTTCAGTAGGTAACAAGGATTAAGGGAATAAGACAGGTAATGCAATTTGTGGGTTTTCACTCAACTCCTATCACTTAATGCAACATATCAGAGCTGAAGCGGTAAAACTTTTATAAATAGAATAGGGTTTAAATGTATCCGGGGCTTGCCTTGATGTTCGGGGTAGATGGTCTCGAACTCTGGATCAACTCCCGATTCTTGAATCTGCTCGTCCTTCGGATCTGAATGATACGTCAACTCTCCGTTAACGGAAACTACTCGATAATTAATATGCTTTACATGATGGAATAGTAAACATGATGCTCGATGGATGCATGATCAGATTAAAGGATCGAGTACAACTTTTCTTCACGATAAAGTTGCAAGCTAACAAAACTTCGCTTATATAACTGATTAGGGTTAATTACGTCATTTTCATAATTAATTAGACACATAAAATAACGTTAATTAAGCCCTAATGACATGATTAAGATAAGCGCAACAATTAATTGAAGTGCCAAAGGTCATTAGGGTTAATGGCCTAAGGTCATCAATCAATCTCAAAGTCAATCAAATCCTATAATGATTAAGTTAACTAAAAGGGGTTAATAAATTATTTAAAAGCATTAAATAAGGACATAAAAATTAAAGTTGTCAAATTAAGCCCAAAATTTTATTTTAGAAAGCTCTTAGCCTAATTAGATGGCAAAACAAATTTCAGAATTAAAAGCCAATTATTTTAATTATTAAAAATCATTGAAGGTCCATTTTTCAATTAAAAGGGCTAATTTTAACATATGCAAAAAGTACTCAATTTTGGCATTTCACATTTTTCCTAGGTAGATGGCATCATAAGGAACATTCACAAAAATTTTCAGAATTTTTGGAGCTATATATGATTTACTATGAATTTTCAAAGAAAATAGCATTTAAATCATTTTCTGAAAATGGAAAAAGAAAAATCGGCACAGTAACCCCGCGCTGACCGACGGCCGCGCGGCGGTTGACCGCCGATTCCTCGCCGTCAGTGAGGTCTCCGGCGACATGGTCTGGTCCATCAGACTCAGCACAACACGGGGAGTCCAACGAGCTAGCTGACGACGCTCGAGGGCCCGCAGGCTAAGGCATGCCGGGCTAACTCACGGACGGGCTATGACGGCTCGAAGCCAAGGCTTGCTCGAGGACTATCGAGCGGATAGGTACTGTACGCTCGAGGGTACAATTCGGGCATCCTCTCGAAAACGAAACTTCGCTCGGGCGAATGAACCAGCCTCGAAGACGAAATTTCTCCCAGCGAACGAGCCCCCCCTCGAGGACGGAACTCCGCCCGACGAACGAGCCTCCCCTCGAGAACAGTGCACCCCTCGACTACTCCTTGAGAACAGTGCAACCCTCGACTACCCCTCGAGAACAGTGCACCCCTCGACTACCCCTCGAGAACAGTGCACCCCTCGACTCGACCCCTCGATTCAAGCTCGCACCTCGACCGTCACCCCCTCGACTCGTCGGCCGAGCCCTCGAGCAGGACTCCGACGACTCCGGACTGCGCTTCAACAACTCCCGATGCGAAATGGATGAAATTGATGACACGGATAGACGCAGGAGCTCACCACGGCGCTGATGCGCGCGTTAATAGAGGTCCGGAGTGGCTGGGTTGAGCTGCGGTCGACGGCGGTGATGGCGGCGGCGGCGCTCCGATGGCACGACGGCGTCACGGCGGCCTCTGGTAATGCGCTGCTCGAACCAAGGTGCGCATCAGACGCAGGATGACATGGAGAGCATGATTACAAGGTCGAAAGTAAAATATTTTCACCTCCGACGATGGCAAATGGCGGAGATGGCGGCGGCGGCGCGACTGACCGGCCGCGGTTAAGAAGACGGCGTGCAGGCAGCTCGGGCGATGAAAGAAAACACGGAATGGCCCAAAAGGACCGTAAGAAAGTTGCGGAGCTTTGGGCGAGAGCAATTGGACAGAGGTTGAGCGTCGACGGCGAATTTCGGCGGCGGAGCGAGGTCGTCGGCGACGGTGGCGGGAGGAAGAAAGGAAAAGAACGGCGTCGTCCGATCGGTATTTATAGCTCGGAGCCGATGAAGGAGCAGGTGACACGACGACGGTGAAGTTTCTCGCGTCCGAAAACGCTCGGGCGGCCGGGAAGGCGCGGCGGTGGACGGCGGCGCGCGATGCGAAGCCGGCCATGGCGTTCGCCGATAGGGTTAGGTGCTGTTCGGATTATTTACAGAATTGCCATTCGGTTCAAAATACAAATTACTTCAAAATTTGTATAAGAACTTGAAAATCTCCAAAAATATCATTTGCATAATTTTTCAAGAGCTACACTTTCCCTTTAATGGGCATCTTCAAATTCTGTTTAGATTTTAAAATTTGAATTCAGATTTGAAAAGGGGATTAACCCTAGAAATAAACATTTGAAATTACTTTTGATTTTTCAATAAAACTTGAAAATCTTCAAAACTATGAAATGTTGAGTTTGTCAAACCAAACATTTTTCATGTACAAAGTTTCCTCAAATTATGCATAATTTTTAAATTATGATTTTAAAATCAAAAGGGGATAATTGCTGGAAACTGTATTTTTAAATTAATTTGAAATTCCTTTTGGAAACTTGAAAAACTTTCTATACCAACTTTGTAGCTCTTGTCAAGATCTACAAACTATCTTTTTAGAGTATCTTCAAATTCCTTATAGAATTTGAATTAGAGAAAAGGGGATAAAATTGGGGTTGAAAATAAAGGGTTTTTGAAATGGAGTTTAAACTCAATTTGGTTTCTAACTTAATTGGTTGGTTATTAATGATCACAAACATCATCCAAGGACATTTTTAGGTCATTGACCCAATGACACCCTTGGTTGACCAAGTTAACTTTTGAAAGACCTTTTATAGCATTTCCAATTTGACTTTAAATTTGAATTGCCAGGCTTAGAAATAAGCTTTGGAATCCAAATTAAATTTCAAATATGGCAATCACTTTTAGGGTTGGACTTAGACTTATACACTATGCTTGACACTAGTGTAAACACAGTTTACATCTCAAGTACATAGAGTATAAACTAAGCATTTGCGATGACATTCTAAAATAGGATTTTATCATTTCATGTGACAAGTCATTCCAGAAACTCAATCAACCTATGAAATATAAACTTGTTTTAGTTAATGCACATTAAGGTTGACCTAATCATGGATGCTTTGCAGTGCATATGATGACATGGCAGGTTTTAATTAATTTAACACCAGAGGTGTTACACAAGCCTCAGCTTTTTCTATGTTTCCATCATTTTCTAACAATACAGGCAACTCTAGATCTGAAATGGCTTCCATCCCAGGTGGCAAACGTGAAGAGATTGCATTATCCACATGAACTTTTGGAGTTCCACTTCCCAGAATCTAACAAGTGAAATCAATAAGGACATTAATTAATTAACATAATACTGACTCCAATTCCAGATGCGAGTCAACTTTTTCCTTTTTCACAAACTGGAAGTGATTTTTTTCCTCAAATGGGTTGAAGAGCCGATTCCATTAAGAAGAAAAACAAAAGAGTCGTAGACACAACACCGCACACAAATAGAAGTGAGGATTGACAAATGGTTTACGTGGTAGTATATCTTTAAACAAAATAAGATATATGACCTTATGGAATTATTTCTTGACAAATCGACATTTGTTTCATTCAGTGTTCCATTCATGTTAGTGATCATTGTTTCAGATATTTTGACTATGTACTACAATGATCTACATTTCAAATCGGATGAAACTATACAATACATATACTTACAGATCTTCAGAAATTTTCAGTGCACTTACCATTTCATTTCCCAACTCTGGAGCAGTTCGAGGTGATTTTCTGCATTTAAATTTGCAAATTTGTTACTCCCTCAATCCCAAATTATAAGACATTTTGGGTTTTCTAGATACATAATATTTGCCATGCACTTAGATCTAACCAATAACCTTACAGCTGGAGATCTCATGATGTGTCTGAGCACTTTAGGAGCTTTTGGATCTAGAACAGATTCCTGCAAGTCAACAGCATGAACAAAATTACTAATGAACTAACAGGCATTTTTTTCTTTTATATATACAAAAGGCACACGAGACAATACTGACAGGTTCAAATATGGTGATTAATTTTTCTGCCTATTGCCACAGAAGAGATAACTAGTATCTAGAATAATAAATGTACTATGGGAGGTTTCTATTGAAACTCCAAAATAAAATGTATTTACAGGATAAGCTAGAAATATGATATTTGAGAACACCAGTCCTTATACAATTTTTCGAAATCACATGGTGCGTTTCTTCAGTAATACACAGGGTCTCAAAACAGGAAAAAGAACAAGCTATAATATAAAATTTACAATTAAATGAATTTGATCCTTATCATGTCATTCTAGGACATTTCGTAGTTCCACAGAACTTTTTTTATTATGACATAGTGAATAACCTCTTGTAAACTTTAATATTAAATCATCAAGAACAATATAATATTGTTTGAAAAAATGGTAAAAAAAAGATTATTGTAAAAACTTGGCCCATAGGGAGAGAAGTCCCCAAGGGCCAAGGCATTACAATTAAGGTTGCAAAAGGCACCGAACGCCAGCTGCCCAGGACACACTTAGGTGTATTTCTGCAAGTAGTTAACTCAGCAAGGTCCTCTTGTTTCTGTTTACAAACTAGCTTCTCGATAAAAATGAAAAACAAACCTCGGCTTAAGGCAATGTGGATAATCCAAGTAGGAAACATGTTTTAGAGTAGAAATGAAAATCACCTTCTTGGGAAATAAAATACTTGACAGGAAGAGAACATACCTCAGGAACTTTCTGCATTATGGATGGGCTAGGCAGTGCAGGTTTTCCTCCAGGAATGGAGTCAAGGATTCTGGATGTTGTTACAGGGGAACCCTTTGTCCCACTCACTTGTACTCTCGAACCATGTCAGACTTCGGACTTCTGATTCCTAGTTTTGTAATTCTAAATTCAGATAGATTATGTTAGCTGCCACTATGTAAGTTTAAAAGGAAAAGAATATCTGGAGGAGAATATTATACCTTGCTCCTGTCAGTTGAGAAATTGTTGATATTTTTACATCTTTGGAAGGAACACCTTGCAATGAATCAGAAGCATTGCTACTTTTCAGAAGAACACGATTTGCAACAACTTTATGTCCAGCGCTATGTACTGTGCTGCTTCGAGCATTCAGTAGAGACGAGTTCCCTGAGATAGGAGGCTCAGGTCTGAAAGAAAAGGTACATGCATACATATATTAGTATCAAATCCAATCTGACAAGAATTATTCAAGAATGCCCTGATTATACTAAAAACGTGGTTTCAGCTGCAGAAGTAAATGCATTTATAGAAATACATAGACATATGGTATAATAATATGTTAAAGCACAAATTGTATGAACAGTCAAATCAAATGATACCCTTTCATCTGGGAGCTATAGTTGTTGCACATGGAGTAATTTTCCATAAATATATATAATGGTCAAGTGTTAGACTATAGCTATAGCAATAAACATATTAATTTCAGTATTTTACCTCCACAAACTGATACATTTTCAGTATTGAGAATTAAGCTACAGATATCAAATAAGGATACTCTTTGGCCAAAATAGCCTATCACATGAAAGGTTAATAAAATAATGCAACAAACGATGATCATGGGAACTGCAAAACAATTAAGTCAATGTGATCCATTCTACTTGATGAATCAATACTAAATAGTTTAAAACTGTCGCAGATTTACACTTTCCATGAATACAAGAACTGTCGTATTTCCAGTGAATGAAGGTCCTCATCCATTCCAATATAAATTAATAGAAAGACCAATAACAATAATATTGAAACCTTACAGCAATCTTCATTCAGTTCAATATTAGGCAATTAGTTCTACCACAGGGGTTCAGATACTTGACTGAAAATATCGAATTATGACATCGATGATGGCAAGGACAGGTCAGAACAGGGCCTCTAGTCCAGTTGATTAGAGGAGCCCAGCTGCACTCCTCAGGTCCTGGGTTCGACTCCTCGTGGGAGCGAATTTCAGGCTGGGATTAAAAAAATCCCCTCGTCTCTCATCTGTCCCATGGCCAAAGCACAGGTCTAAGGGCCAGCCCCCGTCGTGGTCGTCTCACATGGGCTACGGTGCCGCAGTGTATGGGTGGGGCAGGGGTTCGGGGGTTTTCTCAACCTACGTGAGAAGTTCTTCTTAATGCAATGCCCAGGGGCTGTCTTACCCCCGCAGGTCAAGTTTTTTTAGAACTGCAATGTTTATGATGGAAACTTTTCCTAAAAAAAGGCAGATAACATAGAAATTGGGCCTGTTTGCTGCAGATTTTTATGGCCGCTGCAGCAGCAGCAATGCAACTGTGCGGCACTGTTGCGAGTGCTGGATGCAGCTGCAGCAGCCACACCAAACGCGCTTCATTCAGATTAATATCAGGTCTAGTAGCAGATATATCAAAGATGCTGAAAATAGTGAAACTGTGTCATCCACGATAAACTGACAACATGTACAGAACACCAAAAAGAACTTGACAAGTGTTGTGCATGCGGTGTGCCCAAAAAGAATCTGCAGAACAGATTTTAAGTATGGTGCACTAATAATGCGCAAGATGAAGGATTATATTTTTTTACCCTAATTTGGCATTCCTGTCACCTTTGTCGTTCATGGAGGAGGTCAATAGCCCATTTGATGCTGGCTTGCTGCATGTTTTTGATAAAGCAGTTTTAGATTTATCAGGTACAGCATTAGCTTGCATGTGTTCCCTGCATATTTAAAACCACATTCATTATTTGATACACGATTAATATTCATGAGTATATGCTAATCTGTGCATCTGTCTACCACCTCTTCAAGTCTGTAGGATGTGTAGTCAGATTTTTTATCACTTTACTTGCACTGGAAAATTGATTTAAGGCTGTTCCTGAAGCTAGTTCGATCCTGGTTGCTTTCATATGTACAGACTTGTGTAAAAGTGAGAAGCTTCCTCTCTCCTTCGTCAGTGCAGGTTCAACACTTCTGATTTCCCTGCATGTAATTGTGAGAAATTATTTCAGGAAAGTAACAAACATGTAAATAGATCCATTGTGTCACACTTCTCCATATAGATTTGCTGCTACTACATTAGAATGCATTATGAACAGAAGCATGGCACACCAGAAGTAGAATAGCAGCAAAAGAAAAAAAAGTAGAATAGCAGGCTACGCATTCTATGTTAGTATTTCATTACGATATAAATCACAGTGGAGATCTAAAAGTGTTTTATATTGTCAACGAAGGTGCATTTGACAAAGACAGACCTCTGCATTGCACAAGAGAGACTCTTGGGACCTGAAATCTCTTCCTCAGTATTCTTTGTCCCATGTGATCTCTTTAAAAACTTATTAGGAGCGCTACTAAAACTTTGGTTGTCTTGACTTCCTTCATTAAGCGAAACACTTTCCTCCAGAACCTCATTCCGGGAATTAAATTGGCCCATCGGTCTTCTTGAGACATTGGGATTAATAATGCTGGTGTCCCTGGATTGTAAACCATTCAATTGCTCATCGTCATTACTCTACCTTGCTACATGAACTTTACCAGAGTTCACTATAGGTGCATCTTTACTATTCACAGGCTCTGCTAGCCCTTGTGTTGGATCTTGACTAGATATGGCACTGCAGGATAAATCCTGAGAAGGTAGGTTAACAGCTGCCTTCTTTTGGTATATCTCTTTAGGTTGCTCTCCAGGATTGTCATGGACATTGAGCACTGAATCTACTTTAGGTTGTTCCATTGTAGCAGGATTAACACTGGTATGTTCTTGCATCTTGTCAGATGAATCAGCAGCATTGATATTTGAAGTCGGTTGACTGACATTCTTCACACTCTCGTGATTGGTCATATGAGAAGGTCTCAAAGTGCAAGTATCAAGTGTATGTGCTTTGTCTGTACTATTATTCTCTTCAAGAATAGCATTGCCCTTGGCTGAATGACCTCTTTGTGTATCCTTCTTAACCTCTGAGGAGACAGGGTCAGATTTGCCAGTAAATCTACTCGTACTCTTTTCTTCAGTTCCTAGCTTTCCATCAAGACTAAACTTTCCCAGCCTGTAAGCAAACAAACAGAAGCAGAAAAATAATAGCATGAAGTTTCATATCAATATATCATACGTTTTTCAGTCTTCTAGCATCAGTGGTTTAACTTACTCATTGAAATCAAAGGAAAAGGAGAAATTGTCCTTTTCAGTTTCCTTTTTCTCTTCAGACCGATCTGCATTTGAACTGCTGTGCTTCACTTTTTTCTTCTGAGGGCTAGAAAAATCCAGATCAGATATGCCCATTTGAAAGGATGGTAATTTGTCAAAGTCTCCATCAAGCCCGAAATCATCTCTGGTTAAAGAAACGATTTGTTAGAACCACTATGAACAACGAGCAGTTGATTGCATCAAAAGTTGATGGATTCAAGCCTTTCAAAAGATTAACTCACAGATTGTCAAAGCTGAATTTCTTGCTAGTATTTGGAACTGTGAAGTCAATTGTGTCTTTTCCTGATTTTGGTAACTTCCAAGATGAAAGAAAATCATTCCCAAAGTCTTCATCTGCCAACATATAGCAAGCATATGTCAGGTCAAATTAGAAAGAAACTGCCATCAATCAACTCATAGCAAAAAAATGTGGATGCTATTCAAGTATCATAGATTACTTTCTGAAGGTAGTGCTAGTAAGAGTCAAGTATGATGAACATGGCCCTTGATAGTTTCAAATGAGAGGTCTCGGTTTTAGCAGTATAGTGAATTTTAGTCCATGCAGAGCATATAAATAAGGAATAAGGGCCTAAGATGATCTAGTAGACGAGTAGTGACAGCTCACAAGAGGACATACCAAGGGATGAACTTATATTTTTAGCATTTGCAGTAGAGACAGCTCTTTTTCGTGATTCGTCCATACTGTCAACAGACTCAGACTGCATTCAAGGAAAAAGGGGAAATACGTTAGAAACCATCAAATCTATATAAATACAAGATTATTGTGTTACAATAAATATTATTACATTACATTACCAAATCAATGGATACAGGAAAATACCAAAAAAACACACACACACAGCCCCCTTTAGAACTGGACATTGCATTGGTACTAAACCAATCGAGAAGGGGGGAACTCATTGATTATGAATAAACATGTCTTGCCAAACAGAACAAAAGAAACAGAAGCGAAATAGTTTATCTACTAGTCACAACAAGTTTGGGTCGCCTGCCTCCCTCTCCCAGAGATGTTTTATTCAACTGACACAATCCAGTAACTAGCTCTAAACAGTTACATCAGCGGCACAACAATGGGAAGAACAATGCACCTTAAAAATTTAGGGGCAGTGGCATTCATACCCCAGTTTCAGGGCTTCTGGTGATTTTGCCCCTATTTTTTGAACTTTGTGTTTTTGCCCCTGTTATTTAAAATTGAAACAAAACTTTGCCTCTATTCTATTAAGTCATTGTAACGCTGTTAATTCTGAGGTGAAACAACCCTTTTGCCCTTGCGGATTTTCCCTCGCATTTGTTAGTTCTTTGTGATTTTACTTTGACCCCTGTTTTGGATTCAAAGGTTTAGACATTATTTGTTTTCAGATTGTCAAGGATTTTGGCAACAAAATTTAACACAATTGGCTGGATATATTTTAAATCTGTGCAAATTTTAACAAAGTTTGCAAAACTGTAACAGCATTATGCCAAATATTGACATACACAAACACAAATCATTATCACACAACTTGCATTTAATCATGAAATGCATAAACAACAACCATGATGTGTACCCACACGCCAGGGGCGGATCCAGTAAAGGGACATGGGTGTACACATGTACACCCAATAATTTTTTGTAAAAACTTCGAGGTTAGGAGGAGGCTTGTCAATAAATAGCTAAATAGTTTTAGAGTTTAGGGTTTCGGTGCTCAACTTCGCACATAAGGGAAGGGAAGACAAGGGGTGGGAGTACCTGGTGGTGTGCTCGTCGCCGGCGAGGAGACGAACGAAAGCCTCACCACCTGGCCTAGGGCGGCGGCGGCCCTCGTCTGAGAGCGAGAGGGGAGCGCGCGCGCGAGAGAGAGAGAGAGGGAACGAGGAGGCCGGGAGGGAAAGAGGGATGCAGCCGATGGAAGGGGAACGCAGGTTATGCTGTGCATCGACGGTCTGGGGAAAAAAACGCACGGGCTTCCCGTGGGCCGTTTTTATCAGTTTCTTTGAAAATTTTCTATTTTTTCATTTTTTTCTTTCCCTCTCTTTTAATTTTTTATTCTTGTTGTTTTCATATCTATTCTCTTAAATATATAGTTGTTGATGCAAAAAGGCGTTAGATCTGCAAACACATCGGGCTAATACCCAAGTTCGATATCAAGGCGTGCCAGTCGATTTGACCTGTTAATCGACAAGGATGATAAATTTAAATAAGATCCGAACGAGACGACAGCGATACGCCCGGACGTCAAAGCTCAGGAGATATTCGATAACTGTTGAACAGATCAGACGAGACGACAGCGATACGCCCGGACGTCAAAGCCTGAATCGTGCTCGGTAGACGCGGAACCTGCAAGGTCGCCGGAGATCAAGTTGATGCAGCCCGCCGATTCTTGAAAGAACTCGTTGAAAAGGAAAAGGTACTGGTGACGAAGTCGTCGAAAAGTAGATTGCTTGAAAAAGTAGATAAAAATAATAGATTTGTTGTATTTGATTGATTCTTTTTTACATTGCCTCTCGGTACATATTTATACCCTGGTACTATGAGTCCTAAACAGACACGACAAAGTATTACCTAAACAAGTCATATTTCTAAGGAATAAAAAATAATGACTCGTACCAAGGTCGGACTCAAAAGTAAACTATTAAAATATTAGCATAAATATTGCTAGTTTCCTTATCCATTGCTTACGATGAAACCTCTATCGGCACGCTCCTCATCCCTGTAGATTCCATCGGCAAAACTCATCGATAATGATTCAGCTCTGCTTTTCACGTTCTTCAGCTCTGCTCTTCATCGGCAACCACGCCTCTCACTCCATCGGCAACAGCCCTCTGGCTTCATCGGCAATGTACGAGATCAACATATCCTTTATCGACAATCATCCATCGGCAACTCAGAAGCAATACTGGAGAATAACCACCTTCTTGCCGATTTAGTTTTAGTCTCCCGATCCTTATTGACACGTGCCGAAAAACGGTGTCAACACATGCCCCCCAATTTTGGAGTATAGAATACTTTATGCTCCGAAATTTCTTCTGAGCTATGATTACCTCCTGTCAAAATTACCTGTACAACTTCTTGATTATTGCGCGCATAGGCACCATACCTATCCCGGCGCTTCGATTCACCCGCTGGTAATGAAGAACAAGTCTGAAATACCCCTTTTTTCTGCATCTTACGCATCCATCCAAATACTGGGGTAATATTTCTTTAAATATTTTCTATTTAATGCTCTGGGAAACATAACTCCTTCGAGGGTTTCTAAAATGTATGCGTTACCAGGAGCAGACTGATTTATCCGATAAGGACCTTCCCAATTAGAGGACCACTTGCCGAATTTTGAATTCTTAGTCCCAATCGGCAAAACCAATTTCCAGACTAAATCTCTATTTGTAAATTCTTTTATTTTCACCTTTTTATCATACCACCTAGCAACCCTCTTTTTATTTTCTTCGATGCTAATTAAAGCCTTTAGCCGATGACCTGCTAAATCTTCTAATTCATCTCTCATAAGCGTACTGATCCTGAGAGAATACACGCCTAGATCCAGTCTTAATTTCCCAAGGCAAAACTACATCATGCCCATATACCAATTGATATGGTGAAACCTTAGTTGCACCATGACACGCCATCCGATATGACCATAAGGCTTTATTTAAAAGAGTATGCCATCTACTAGGATTTTCCTCAATTTTCCGTTTAATAAGCTTGATTATTCCTTTATTAGATGCCTCAGCCTGACCGTTAGCTTGAGCATAATAAGGGGAGGAATTTAGAATTTTAATCCCCATACCGATGGCAAAGTCATCAAATTCTCCCGATGTGAACATAGTTCCTTGATCGGTAGTAATAGTCTGAGGAATACCAAATCGGTAAACAATATACTCTTTCACGAAATCAATCATATTTGCCGATGACACTTTTTTTAAAGGAATCGCTTCAACCCACTTTGTGAAATAATTGGTAGCAACGAGTATGAATTTGTGTCCTTTGCTCGACGGCGGGTAAATCTGACCGATGAGATCAATAGCCCATCCTCTAAACGGCCAAGGTTTGATTATAGGATTCATTACCGATGCAGGTGCTCTTTGAACATTACCGAATTTCTGACATGACTGGCACCCTTTGAAATATTTAAAACAATCCTCAAGAATTATCGGCCAATAATACCCATTCCTCCTAATCATCCATTTCATTTTAAATGCCGATTGATGTGCCCCACACACTCCTTCATGAATCTCACCCATTAGACTTTTCGATTCCTCTTCACTAAGGCATTTGAGTAAAACCCCATCTAAAGTGCGATAATATAATTCAGTATCAAGGAGCACATACTTGGTACCTTGAAACCTTATACGTCTCTCAACTTTCTTAGACAGATCTTTTAAATAATCGGCAATCTCTCTTCTCTAGTCATCGGCATCAATTACCGATGTCAGCACTTCTCGGATCAATTGATATCCCGAAGCATGCTGTGCTAGCCTATTAGCTTCTTCATTGTGCAATCTGGGAATGTGCTCAAGGCGAAAATCTTTAAACTCCTTTAATATTTGCAAGCACTTTTCATGATAAGTAATCAAAACTTCACTTCGGCATTCATATGTTCCGATCAATTGATTAATGACTAGCATGGAATCCCCAAAGACTTCAACTGTATCGGCATGTATTTCTCTGAGCAATTCTAACCCTTTCAGTAAAGCTTGATATTCAGCCTGATTGTTTGTTGAAGTGCCAGCAATCGGCAATGAAAATTCATATTTCTTTCCTCGAGGCGAGATTAACATAATACCGATTCCTGCTCCTTCGCCACAAATAGATCCATCAAAGAAAAGTGTCCATGGAGCAATCTCAGCATAATCTACCACGCTGCAATGTTGAGTAACAAAATCGACCATTACCTGTCCTTTAACCGCTTTAGCCGATTCATGACGCAAATCAAATTCTGATAATGCTAAGATCCACTTGCCGATCCTTCCTTTCAAAATTGGCATCGACAACATATGCTTAACCACATCGTCTTTGCATATAACAGTACATTCAGCCGATAACAAATAATATCTTAACTTTATGCAAGAGAAATATAAACACAAACATAATTTTTCAATGGCCGAATACCTGGTCTCAGCGTCTATCAGTCTTCTACTCAAATAATATATCACACGTTCTTCCCCTTTAAACTCTTGAATTAATACTGATCCGATAACAACATCATCATCGGCAGACAAGTACAACTTGGAAGGTTTCCCGTGTTGAGGTGGAACCAGTACTGGAGGGTTTACCAAATATTTTTTAATTTCTTCTAAGGCTAATTGCTGCTCTGTTCCCCATACAAATTCTTGATCGGCTTTTAATTTTAATAAAGGACTGAAGGCTTTGATTTTTCCCGATAGATTAGATATAAATCTTCGAATAAAATTAATCTTGCCGATCAAGGATTGCAACTCAGTCCTATCGGCAGGAGCAACAACCTTATTAATTGCATCAATAGATTTCCTGCTGATTTCAACACCTCTTTGATGTATCATGAAGCCTAAGAATTGACCTGCCGATACACCAAATGCACACTTAGTAGGATTCATCTTTAAACCATGCTTCCTAGTGCACTCCAAGATTTTTCGCAGATCAACAAGATGACTTTCAAAACCTTCAGATTTGACTACCACATCATCTATGTAGATTTCAACCAATGTGCCGATGTATTTACGGAAAATAAAATTCATAGCCCTTTGATAGGTAGCACCGGCATTTTTCAAGCCGAAGGTCATGACAATCCATTCAAATAAACCCACATGATCTGGACACCTAAAAGCAGTCTTGGAAATATCCTCTTTAGCCATGAAAATTTGGTTATAACCGGCATTACCATCCATGAAGCTGATGATCCGATGTCCAGCCGCAGCATCAATCAATAAATCGGCAACAGGCATTGGATAGCCATCCATCGGTGTAGCTTTATTAAGATTCCTGAAATCAATACACATACGAAGTTTTCCATTTTTCTTATAAACAGGAACCACATTAGAAATCCATTCGGCATATCGACATTGCCGAATAAAGCCAGCTTCAATTAACTTTGTGATTTCGGCCTTAATATCAGGTAACACTTTAGGATTACATCGGCGCGCGGGCTGCTGATGAGGCCGAAATCCTGGCTTAATAGGCAACCGATGCTCAACTATTGACCGATCTAGTCCAGGCATCTCTGTATAATCCCAAGCAAAACAGTCTTTATATTCCCTCAAAATATTAATCATTTGCTGTTTACATTGAGAATCTAACTTAGCAATAATAAAAGTTGGCCTCGGCCTATCACCGTTACCAATATCTATTTCTACTAAATCATCAGCCGATGTGAACCCATGACCAAGTTTTCCACCATCGGCAAACCGATCCATTAAAATTCATCTTCAGAACCGACTGCTTGGATCGGTGTAAGTTCATAATCGGCAACCCTAAGAAATTCCGTATCCCATGCTTCTCCCGACATGCATTTTGTCTGTTCATAGGTTTCAGAATCAGCCGATGCGATTATATAAGAAGAATCACCAGGGATAACCTCAACCTTGTCTCCAACCCACTGTACAAGGTACTGATGTATCGTAGAAGGAACACAGCAGTTGGCATGGATCCAATCCCTTCCTAGGAGCAAATTATAGTTACCTTTGCCGCTAACGACGAAGAAGGTAGTTGGCAAAGTCTTGCTGCCGATAGTCAACTCAACACATAATGCCCCTTTAGCCGGAGACACATTGCCTTCAAAATCTTTAAGCATCATATCCGTCTTGGTTAAATCCTGGTCCCCTTTTCCAAGTCTTCGGAACATGACATACGGCATAATATTAATTGCCGCTCCTCCATCTATGAGTATTTTTGACACTGGCTGTCCATCAACCCTGCCTTTAACAAACAAAGCTTTGAGGTGTTGTCTTTCATCATCGGCAGGCTTTTCAAACACAGCCATCATTGGATCCAGAGTTAGTTGAGCTGCTTCATCAGCAAAAATTGTTTGTACCTTGTTATCTAGCGCCAAGAATTCCATCGACAACATAAAGACCATGTTAACATCTGCCGATGGACCTCCACCCTTGCGTTTTGGTTGCCATACTTGAGTTGTTACCTTTGGGATGCTTTCTTTCGGGCACTGTGAATCCTCTTGACGCATACGTTGTACCCTTCTTTTTTGAGTTCTCGTCAATCCTTCAGGGCACCATTGGGGAAGCTTTGTTTTTCAAATAGGCTGATAACGCTTTGTGTTCTGCTCATGGAAGTCTATGTTTGGATACCTGCAAAATATCCCTTCATCAGGAACCCTTTCGTTAGCCATCTCTTCAAGCTCTGCCTGACTCCTTGGAAAACAATCAATATGCCCGCCAAGCCTGTCATGCACACTAACTCTGCCCCCCAGCCGATCAAGTGCTGACACTTTCTCTTTGATCGGCTTATTGATGCGTACCCCTCGATTACTAGAGTGATGTTGTCTCTCTGCCCGATCATTTAAATAATAACCATTACATTCAGGGCAGGTATCGGCAGTGGGCAATTTAATGCCTTTTTCCCAGCAATGAACGAAAAATAGGCAATTCCAGTGATCTTTATGCCGACGTAACTCTTCCTGTTGCTGCTGATACTGATCCTCACGTTGTTGTCGATATCGAACACCATATGGAGGCCCCAGGGGTCTTCTGAAGCTGCTACCTTCATTAACAATTCCTCTCCCTTTAGCGCCATCGGCAGGTTCCTTTCCCTTCATGTCATCAACAGTTATTTGATTTTTAGGGTCTACCGATGCATTTCTTCTAGCAGCCTCCGACGTTAATACTTTGGTTTTGCCTTTAGCCTCCACCATGTTTGCAGGGAAGGGATGTTGATCAATTTTCATTGGCTTCTGAGACTTTGAATTATCAAATGTGATTTTTCCGGATTCGATAGCCGACTGCACCTGTTGCCTAAACACCTTGCAATCATTGGTACTGTGCGAGGTAGCATTGTGCCATTTGCAGTACCTAATCTTTTTCAATTCTTCTGCAATTTTATCAGTCCAGTATGCATCTTGACCTTGCCGAGGCACAGGCTGAACTTCTGCTGGAGGTGCTGGCTGATAGGCTTCGATGTATCCTTGTGATAAATGAGCCGGATCAATCGGTATATTTGTTATTGCTGGTCCACTAATTTGCTGTACAGGGTTCATCGGCCATGGTGCCGATGCAGGATTCTGAATATCTGCTTGCACATATTGCTGTTGAATCCCTGCCATCTGATACTCAGGCTGAGCAAAGTGCTGTTGAGCTAGTAATGGACCTGTCCCACTTGGATTAGGCCTCATCGGTACATGACTCGCCGATGGTTGATAGACTGTAGCAACCTGTTGCTCTTGCACCCTTGGATGATAGACAGCATAATTCCCTTGATTTGCAAGAACTCCAGCTAGAGGAACCATTGATGCCACCGGTTGATTTGCAGTTGAGAACCCTTGTTGCATCGGCAGAGGGTTTGACGATGGACTTGTGTATGATGCCTGATAAAGCGACATATGGAATCTTCCTGATGGCAACTGTGCGGTAGGTGGCGTTGTAGTATAGTGCGTCACTTGAGCCATCGGCCGAACTGGAGTGGCTGACGTTATGGGGGTTGTACCCGCTGTATCATGCGTCTGATTTAATCCAGAGTTAAAAGCAGGTAGATCTGGAGACATCCCATATCCCCACCGATCGGCAGGAACTCGTTGATTTTGAATTGAAGGACCCGACATTGCCGATGCCGATAGATCTGTGTTTAATTGAATATTCTTTGCTGAACTTGACATCGGCGGTGGAGATTCAGCAGCAGGCAGATCTGTATGAGGAGCAGAAACCCCCAAAGCCACAACGGCTGTAGTAGCCGATGGAGCTGTAGAAGATGACATCCCAGGCTGATGATATACTGGGCCAACATAAGCTATACTTGTACTTGTCCTTCTTTTAATGATTGAATAACAGCATTATAAACAGTATTGGACAGTACGCTAGAGTGATTAATCAATGCATGACTTAATGCAGAGTTAACCATTGATTGTAATTTACCAGGATTGGAGTCAAAAGTAACCTGCCAAGGCAACGGCGGGTCTTGCTTCCGTACCACTTCTCCGCTCCTATTCTTGCTGTAGGATTTCAGGTAAAGCTGCCTGTAATCCTCCATAGCCTTTTCCATGGCTTGCCTCTGTTCTTCCTTGAGATCCGCTTCTGACACAGGAATTACGTTCTCCGGATTGATCTCAGAAGAATTCGACATGACGATTTTAATATGTGTCCCACCAGGCGTGCCAAAAGATATGTTAATGCAAAAAGGCGTTAGATCTGCAAACACACCGGGCTAATACCCAAGTTCGATATCAAGGCGTGCCAGTCGATTTGACCTGTTAATCGACAAGGATGATAGATTTGAATAAGATCCGAACGAGACGACAGCGATACGCCCGGACATCAAAGCTCAGAAGATATTCGATAACTGTTGAACAGATCAGACGAGACGACAGCGATACGCCCGGACGTCAAAGCCTGAATCGTGCTCGGTAGACGCGGAACCTGCAAGGTCGCCGGAGATCAAGTTGATGCAGCCCGCCGATTCTTGAAAGAACTCGTTGAAAAGGAAAAGGTACTGGTGACGAAGTCGTCGAAAAGTAGATTGCTTGAAAACGTAGATAAAAATAATAGATTTGTTGTATTTGATTGATTCTTTTTTACATTGCCTCTCGGTACATATTTATACCCTGGTACTATGAGTCCTAAACAGACACGACAAAGTATTACCTAAACAAGTCATATTTCTAAGGAATAAAAAATAATGACTCGTACCAAGGTCGGACTCAAAAGTAAACTATTAAAATATTAGCATAAATATTGCCAGTTTCCTTATCCATTGCTTACGATGAAACCTCTATCGGCACGCTCCTCATCCCTGTAGATTCCATCGGCAAAACTCATCGATAATGATTCAGCTCTGCTTTCCACGTTCTTCAGCTCTGCTCTTCATCGGCAACCACGCCTCTCACTCCATCGGCAACAGCCCTCTGGCTTCATCGGCAATGTACGAGATCAACATGTCCTTTATCGGCAATCATCCATCGGCAACTCAGAAGCAATACTGGAGAATAACCACCTTCTTGCCGATTTAGTTTTAGTCTCCCGATCCTTATTGACACGTGCCGAAAAACGGTGTCAACAATAGTACATTATTTATAACTAAGTAAATAGAATTTTTTATTTTAATATGATTAAATCTTTTCTATTGAAGCTAGAAGCCATTTTCACATGAACATAAACCAATTTTTTCAAAAATGGCCTCTAGCTTCAATAGAAAAATATTAATCTTAATAAAATATAAAAAGTTCTATTTACTTATTTATAACTAATGTGCTATATATTTACTAGACACTTATAGTGTCCAACGAAATGAATAGATGTGAAAGCAAAAGGAATAAAAAAAACTAAACAAAGGAAGCTATGAGAACAATTTTCTAAATAAAAATAATTTTCTCTTTGTGAAAATTTCCCAAGTGGATATTAAATATTTTTTGCCAAACATGGAACAATAGTTCCTATGAACTAGAAACATTTCCATCATCAATAAAAAAATGGTATGAACTCATTTAAAAATTCATGCTCCAAGAATTAATAAAGAGTGATGACATTTCAATACTCATGAAATTTGAATATTCCTAGCACTCTCTTTTTAATCTATAATTTACTAAGTTGCAAAATATTTTTATGTGTTATAATAGCCACAATTTATTAATCTTAAATAATTTTGGCTAAGCGAGTGTTTATAATTCCCAAGGCATAAAGACAATATAGATACATAGTGGTGTTAAGACCATCGAAAAACTCCAACCAAAAACAGAGGTATACAAGTTTTAAAGATAGACATTGTTATGATGCAAGAGCAAAAGAAAGTTTCACATGACCGGATAGGAACAGAAATAGTTTGACCATAAAAATAGTTATGTATTCAAAGAAAGTATTATACAAATAACATTACTACATAATGTAGAAGGTTGCCACTGCTATAAATACACATATAGACTTCATGTAGAAGGTTGTTACCATAAGGCTATAGATACACATATAGACTTCATTTCATACGTAGTCACCAAGCGAGTTATCAAAAAATTATAAAAGTAGTTATCACATACTTAATTCAAAATACTTCATAGTTATCAAAATTGAATATTAAGTTGCTATTTTTTCTCCCTCAACAAATAAAATGGAGAATATGAAAAACAACATCTACCATGGACTGCATGGGAAATTCAGTTTTGACAAAGAACTAAAGGTTTGTTTGGTACTATTGTGAGTTGCAGAAAAAATTGTTACTAGTTATGAGCTGTGGAAAAATTATTGTGAGCTATGTTCCGTGAGAAAACTATAAGATGTTTGGTTGAAACAATTGTGTGAAACCTACATCTTCACTCGCTTGAGATAATGGCGAAACATTTCTCGATTTTTCATCCATTACAAAAGTCAAAAACTATAATCAGGGTCCAAGACTGCTATGAAGCTCATCCAAGAAAGGCGATGGCTGTGCAAGAGGCAGCGGCAACAACTTCTCTCTCTCTATCTATCTTTGTAATCGTGGAGAAGCAGGAGGCGGCATGAGGAAAGAGACAACGTTTGTTCCGTTCTGTCGCGTTCCCGTGGTGGCTGCATGGCATGTGAAACTCCTGGCGACGCGTAATTGCGTATACGAGACCGCCGAGATGAGATCCAGCATACACCGCCACCAACAGCTTTTTTTACCTGTGCGATCCTGCACGACCGCTGCCGCCTGACTATTCGCGCATCACTGTCCGATTGCTCTGCGGCTGCGGCGCCTGCCCTGCCAACGACGACGACACGACGTACGGTGGTGGCTGGCTCGGCGGCGGATCGGCATCGCTCACGCTCCGAAATAAAGTTTCAATGAAAACGGCGGGGACAACGAGGCTGGCCCATGCAAAAATGAAAAACCCGCGTGAGGTCTCCATGCATCATGCATGGCACAGCGACCCGGCCCCGTGCTGGCATGTTGGCTTCACGTCCCGCGCGGTGCCAATACTGCGTCTGCGCGGTGCGCGCCGTGGCACGGCGTGGCCACGGGACCCCTCCTTGGTCGCCCTCAGATCGCCCCGCCGCCACCTCTCTCCTGCCGAGTTGTCGCGGCCCTAGCTCTCGTGCCGGAACACGTGAGCCGCGCGCCTCTCGATCTCGATCATCATCGACCTGCTGCTATGCTGCACGCGGTCGAGGCCCTTTGGAGTTTGGACGCACGCGCGTGGCGTCTTGCCTCGTCCGCGCGCGCGCGCGCCCGGCCGAGGCACGCTGCGGCCGCATGCGTGACAACTGACAAGCGATCGAGCGAACTACGTCGCTGTACACAGGCAGGCGCGTGACGCATGACATGAGGCAGGTAGATTTGTTCGGTGTGGGGAAGTCCTACGTTCTGTGGGGTGGTGCGTGGTGACTCGTGATGAACGGCACACGATAGGGGCCGGCCGAACCCCACGCGAGGACGATGAGGCTGTCGAGCAGCACAAGGGACATGTTTATTATTCGACCCCCTTTGATTAGGTGTCATGCGTGTTTGCTTTAAACGCATCGCGCTATTCCTTGCGCAAGGAGCCATGACTTGCTCTTTCGTTAACTCCCTCTTATATTAACGGAGCGTCACAATTGGTTATAAGCTCATTTGAATCAGGGTATAAGTGCGTGACTGCAGTTGATGTATTAACATGCTATATTATATGTTGTGGTATATTGCATTTGATGATGTGTGCATTCAGGATTATTCCTAGCATGTGATTAATATGCCACAATTAGCAATACTGTTGTGTGCAATGGCATAACATAAATTCACAATCATATCAAGGTTGGGAGGAGTATTATTGTTGTTGAAGTATGTCATCACCTGCGTACGTGTAGTTGAGTTTGAATTAAAATTCTTAAACAATATAGCAAAATAAAACATAAATATAGCCTTTTCTTGACTATTGCATCATACATACTTTGCAAAACCTCAAAATGTCTATGTTACAATATGAAGGGTAATACGTATAATTTAGATAAACAATTTTAATTGGTTATCGTATATTACCAATATCATCGATCTACCTCCACCAATATCGAAGCATTTATTACTAACCCAGGGTTGGTGTATTATTAAAGAATTTTGTAGCCGCGGCGCACACGGATATTTCAGTCACTTGTTCTTTTCTTTTTTTAACATTGATTCAGAGTATTTATTTTGTTTGGTAAGGATGGTGTGTGCACTTATTTGTCCCGGATATTCGAGGACATACTACCAGTATGTGTACTACCTATGATGCGGCCAGCTAGCTTATTAATTACTAGTAACAATCTTTTCAAAATAATAATCGAAGAATCCATAATCAAGCCGTACGTATGTACTTACCATTTTTTTTTTGACCAATTACGAACAACCACAGTAACACGCACTTGTTTGGATCAATCTACATGCCTGTACACAGTACTGTTGTCGTCATCGCCGTCGGACATGCCGCAGCTGGAAACAGGGAGTGGACCCGAGGCTACCTGCATTGATGTGCAACTAGAGGAGCGGGCGGACGGCATCAAGGCAGCAGCGAAGGGTTCTCCTAGCAGGCCGGCAGCATGCAGCTACTCCTACGTCTCTTGGCCGCGCGCCCGGCCGGCGGGAAGGTGATCGATTCCCGTGATTGTGACATGCATGGTAATTAAATGTGAGCGAGGAAAGGCACACAGAGGCTTTTCTGGGACCGATTTATTTCTGGCAAGGAGAGGTTAACCAAGTTTAGCAATGGCGCCGCCGCACCTAAAACCAGACAGACGACGTCCCAGATTCATCAGACTGAAGCGGCCGGAGCGAGCAGGCGGCGCTGCAGCAGGGGCGACGACGACGACGACGACGGGACGAGGCGACCCACACAACACAGCACGAGAGAGGACGGCCCAATAAAACCAATTGTCTGGTCTCGAATAATTGGCCGCGCGCGTATATGCATGCATGCATGCATGCATTGAGTGCGCCCGGCCCTGCAGCCGATGGATCATGGATCTAGCTATAGCATGCAGCGCCTAGCTTAGCTCGCAGCTTGGTGTTGCAGCTACCGGGCGTAGTCTGCTTGCTGTAGTTAATGGCGGGCCGGCGGAGGAAGGCGACTGTGCCTGCGTGATGGCGCGGTCGGCTACTTGTGCCGGCCGGCCGCGGTGGCTAGGCGGTGAAAGACGGCGGAGGAAAGAGGGGGGCGCCGTACGTCGTCTACTACTGTTACTGTGTACTATACTGTAGGCGCCTTCAGACTTTCAGAGACAGCCGGATAGGCTTATTCAGGTACTGTTAGATCGAGAAGGACAGAAGGTGGTAAAATGGTCTAGTGAAGCCAACGCTCGTCCAATTGAGATTCGAACTAGACAATAGTATATACGGTGTTAATTCTATATATGCAAAAAGCCAAAGCAATTACTTAAGATGGTTAGCAGCTCTAAAAAACATATTAAAAATAAGGCTATTAATATATGGCTCACTTGTCACTCTCAAAAGTTCTCGGGTTATGTTTTATGATGAGTAGGGAATTAGAAAAGCATATAGTCCATGATATGAGCGTTTTTTTAGCCTAACATTTAGCGGAATGATAATCCGATGGACTCGATCGAGAGTTGTTTTGTTTTTTCTATGAAAACCTTACCTCTATGAGCTAATCCGATGGATTCGATTGAGTTGTTTTATTTTTTCTATGAAAACCTTACCACCGTGAGTAACTTTGAAATTCACGAAGTCACTCCAAATGTCTCGCTGTTGGGCGTCGCCTACCACTCAAAATCTGACAGATTCCTATGATAAATCCAAAAAAGTGAACACATAAATCAAGTCAAAGACTTGAATCTAGGTAGCAGGTTTCATCACAAAGAACCTAACTACATGATCTATGATTAGTTTGTGATGCTGTATGGCATGCTTTGCATAAGTGGAATTGTGACTCGGATAACCTCCTAGCTGAGTAACTCCAACCTATATAAATAAAATAAGGAATAATTAAATCCTCATTCTCATTAAATAGTATTCATGTATAGGAGTGTACTTATTATCATTAGGATCCGAGCATATGCAGAGAATAAATCCCACACTTCCCGTACAGGAGCACGCGTCGTAAGCTGTTACATCACCTAATGAATCGGATCACAGATATGGACCAGTTCTCTGTTAAAACCAACGGTGAAAATATATCATCGCCGGTTCAGTATAAAATCGATTCTTGTTCTTAACGCACAGTAAAAGTATGGATAATTTTTCGCTGCCATTTCGGGATAAGAACAGGCGGTAAAAATAACTTTTATAGCCGCCTCAAAGGAATGGGGTTTTTTTTTTTTTTTGACAAACAACTCAAAGGAATGGTTGACCCTGAACGTGTAAAAAGCTGCCGAAGCTGCCTCAGTGTTCGTCTCTATCCACAGTTTGCTTTCTTTCCATCGATTATAAATGGAAGTTCACCGAGAGTCCTAGCGAACCGCCGACCACAGTCCACAAAATTAAAAAAGAATAATATTCCTCAATCAAATGGATACATAGTAGTGCAAAGCGTGGTTATATTGTGTTTATTACTCGAAAATAGCAACTATGCGTACACGTGTATCTAGCTTGAAAATCAGATAGTTATCTGTTTCGTGATATTGTAATAAATTAAGTAACAATTGGCGATATTTTTTTAAGATTTATGACTTTTTCTAGATATTTAAATATACACTATATTTAGATAGATAGTAAAAAACACAACGTATCTAGAAAAGCTAAAATAAGTATAGTTTGAAAGAGAGAAAGTAGTTGTTAAACTGAAGGGGTGTTTAGTTTCCTATTTCACCCAAAATATTTTGGGTTTTGGTTCATTATTTTATAAAATGAAACTAAACATCACCCAAAATTTTTAGAAAAAAGTGGTCCATTCTTTGTTTTGGATTTTGGCCTCAAAAGAACCAAAAAAAACCAAAAAGTGGTGTATGTATCACCCACTCCCATGAAATCTTTGGCATTTTAGATGGAACTAAAACACCTATAAAAAATTTGGCATTTTGTATTTTATCAATCCAAAGTAGTTGGCATTTGCATTTTGTATTCTTTAGGGAACTAAACACAGCCTGAGTGTTATACAAAGAAGTAACTAGTGGGAAGTAAAAGGTTTTTAGTTTTCATCACAGTAAATAGTACTTTCTTCGTTCTAAATTATAAGTCGTTTGACTTTTTCTTATGATTTTGATATGTATTTAGATATATTTTTATATCTAGATACATAACAAAATATATAAACTAAAAAAAGTCAAACGACTTATAATTTAAAACAGAGGTAGTAGAAAAATATATGTCCTATCAAACACTTGTGAGGAATATGTGGGGGCAGACACGCATGACATTACCATCGTACCCTGGGCCAGGGACTTACAATGGTAGCCGCACTTGTTATAGACTCCACATAATGCGTGGACGGCATATATATACACGTACATTTCTCGCTTAACCTTTTCATTGTGAACTGCGAGGTCATAGACATACGTACATTTGGCAAGGTTAGCCAAAAAAAAAAAATCTATATATGTGCAATGGTTTTTGTGCGTGTGTGTGTGTTTGGGTCGAGGAAGTACAAGTTAATCTATCAACTACTCATTTTCGCTTCTTTTTGTCTGGGTTGTGGAATTAAATAGGTTGATGTATCATCGCCTCATTCCTTGTAAACTAAAAGTAATTAATACTAGCATGACAAATCGAGTCATTCCACCAAAATTTGAATAATGAATTCATAATAGACCATCTAATAGTATGAAGTGATTCCTCGAACCCAACACACTCAAAAGAAAAAAAGAGTTTTGTCTCCATTTAACTTTTAGGTGTTTTACCCTGGTCGCACACTAGATTTTTTTCATTGTTCCTCTTCTATCTCCAGATGTTTGTCGTCACCAGCCGCCTAATGCCCCGTCAAGGCGCGGTAGGGTCTCACCAGAGCTCCACCGCCGCGGCCACGTCCGCGGAGCTCCGATGAGACCCTATCGTGCCCGTGGCGACCTCCCTCTATCCTAATCTTGCCTGGCCGCTGCTACAACCACTATGGCCCTTAAATCGTTAGGCCCGTCTACCACCTTTTGGTCATCCCCTTCTATACCTGCCATAGTTGGAGAAGAAAGAGGGGGAGAGGCTCGCCGGAACCCTAGACACCGATGTCGCCGTCTTCATCTTTGGTGGGCTTAGATACAGGAGGAGGAAGGAGGAGGAGAAACCGGCCTAACTCGTCAGAGTCGTCGTCGTCTTCGTCTCCAGCCCCAGAAACCGCCGTCGCTAGGGAGGGGAGAAGCCGCATGGGAGCACGGGCACTGGCATCGTGGCGTGGTGGACGGCCTCCTTCTTCCTATGGCGCGAATTGGACGCTCGAGAAATCACGTGCTGTCCATGGGTATAAAATAACCGATCGAGTGAGGTTTAGCATTCCTGAAAGGAAATAATCTAGTCCTTTCACGTCAACATCTGGATATATATTGTGATAATTGATTGATGGTGGTAATAGAATTCTCCATCACATGACATGAGCTTGTGCACAACTTTGCAACTGGAACGTATCGTAGTATGCACAAGAGAATAGATCGTACTAGACACGCAGCACAGAATCACGATCAGCTGGCGCGTATCGTGGGGCTGTCCAGTTGGATCAGCACACAGTCTTGTGCAGGAAGAGTGAGGGGAAGAATTTATTGTGACTTCTAATAATAATCAATTGAAATCTGGAACTGAGGAGCTTGATCAGGAGATGTGATCTCACCACACCGAACGAATTAGTTTGGCCTGCATGCCCTACACCCTGACTCCTCCTGTGTCTGAGGCTGCCTGCCTGCCTGCCTGCCTGTCCGCGCCACCCTCTCCTCTTCGTCCCCTCTCCCTGCGACCCCCTGCATCATCCTATCAATCTATCTACAGCAGGCTATAGCCAGCCGCCTCTCTCTCTCTCTACTACACTTCACCCACACAAAAATAAAATTAAAAAAATCTATCAGAAAATTGGAGAATGAAGAGACATGCTGATCTCTTCTCCTCATCAGCTCAATATATATGGTACTAGGAGGAGTAGCTCATGTCCTTGTCAAAGTGTAGGTAAGATTGCAGGAGTACTACTAGTAGAATAATAATTATCTCGCCTTTTGCTAGAGAGGTCCTAATCCTTTTTTTTTTCTTTTGTTGCTCCGAGCCGAGATCTTCTTTTCCTCCCTCCTCTCCTCCCCCGGCCAGTGTAAGCTTAGCTAGCTGCACACAGAGAGATTGCCGAGATAAGGTCTGCGCTGCCGTCCTCTTTTGCTTGTCACTTTCACAAAAGAGAGGCCGGCCGGCTGCATGCACCCAGGCCACCAGCACCAGCGCGCGCAGGAGCTATACTAGTATTAAGCGGCTTGGTGTGGTGTGCTTCTGCCTCCTTCGGACGGCCGGGGAGTTGTGCTTGTTGTGGACGGTGGTGTGGGGTTGGTTTCCAACTTCCTTCCTTGCGCCCATATGGCCATTAAATCCTTTTCCTCGACATGGCCAGCCGAGTGAGCTTTGGCGGCGCGGGGAAGGGGAATCGCATGCAGCTAGCTGAAACAGCAGTTCGGCCTCTTTAATAGAATTAGGTGATTATTAATCAGTTTAGTTTCTCTCTTTTGATTCTTCGTAGCTAGTACTAGCGTGTTCTTTCTTCATTCTTTCTGGCTGTAGGGAGGACGTACCAGTGAGTTCGCCCAAGCTGGAGGAGGACAAGAACCAGTTGTCCAAGGGCTTGGACCCTTGGAGCAACTGCAACCCTACCGCCGCCACCAGCACGCTGCACTACCTGCTCCAGGAGAAGGAGAGAGCGCAGGCGCAGAAGCAGCTCCAGATCTACCACCAGCAAGGGTTCAGCCAGCTCCTCCAGCACCACCACCGGAGGCAGCAGCAGCAGTCGAGGGCTGCCGCCAGCGGCGGCGATGGCGTCAGCAGCGGCGAGTCGACGCCCGTGGAAGCCCTGGCGACCGCATTCGGGAGCGGCCGCATCGTGCGGTCCGCCGCCGGCCGCAAGGACCGCCACAGCAAGGTGTGCACCGCGCGCGGGCTGCGCGACCGCCGCGTCCGCCTCGCCGCGCACACGGCCATCCGGTTCTACGACGTGCAGGACCGCCTAGGCTACGACCGCCCCAGCAAGGCCGTCGACTGGCTCATCCGTAACGCCAAGGCCGCCATCGACGAGCTCCCGGCCGACCGGGCAGAGGGGCAGCAGCCTGCAACGGATCAGGCGGCAGATGCCACTGAGCCGGCCGAGCAGGCGACCTCGACGTCGTCCTACGGGTTCGGTAACCCCGGTGGCTCCATCGGTGGCGTGGCCGGCTCCTTCATGCCACATTCTGTCGGCGCCGATGGCGGCGTTTCCGGCTCCGGCAGCGTCAAGTCTTTGTTCCCCTCGTCGTCGACAGCCAGCACCACCCCGACCCAGGACGAGTACAGGGGCTCCCCGCCGGACCTCCTGTCTCGCACGACCAGCAGCCACCACCAGCCGCAGGAGCTTTGCCTCACTCTCCAGTCTAATAACCAGCAGCAGCACCAGATCTTCAGCCATCATGTGTCCCCGAACCACCACGGTATGATCTCTGGTGCAGGCAGCGTCCAAGGCTGGCCAGAGCACGGCCAAAGAATGCCATCGTGGCATGCTGCTTCGGAGAACAGCAGCGCGGGAGACGGCCGCGGCGCCGCCGGCGATGGGGACAACTACATGTTCGGCGTGCCCCCACGGCAAGGGCTAGACAACCAGCAGGGCCAGCTCTTCTCCCAAGGGGAACCCCTTCAGTCCAGTGGCGGCTGGCCGTCTGCCCGCGCTTGGCTTGACCCTCTCGCCGCGATCCATCACCAGCCATCGCCGATGGCTGGTGGGCAGATCGGCTTCAGCCATCTGGTTGGCGCCGGCGGCGGGTTCATGGGGTTCCTCGCGCCGGCGGCGGCCCAGCGGCTCCAGGGCGAGGAGGAGCAAGGAAGCGAAGCAATGAGAGAGTGATGAACGACGTGCTTAACTATGAGGTACGGTGTGCGAGCTTAACACACACATTGATCGCTGCTTGGTCAGCTGTATGTCATTTCATGTAGGAGTTTGTTTAATTTAGGTGATGGAGTTTCGCATTATATTCGATCATTCCTGTATAACTAAGGTTTAGTCAAGTCGTTCCCTTGGAACTAGACAGCCGTTACTGTTGCATTAGTGGCTACTACTACTCCTGTTTTATTTCAAATTTTTTTTCCATTCCATGATTCTCACAGCATGGACAAGATGTGGTGACGATGAGATAGACGAGCCGATGTGATCTTGATGGGTTTCACCCTTTGGACCTTTTAATGTTTCTCTTCTCACCTCATTATTCTAAGGAAGATTCCGGCCTGCCTTTAGCCGCAATTTGAAGATTGTCGCCGGGCACTAGATCCTGATTCCAGAAAGCAAGCAGGCAAAGCAGCAGCTGATGCAATTGCAGCCTCCAATAATGATACGTATAATGTCGTAGGCGATGGTAGGGGCATACAGGAAGAAGAAAGCGGCGCCGGCAAAAGGGATCGAGCAAAATAAACAAAGAACACGATGGAGCCGGCTTCGGCAGGCAGGGGCAGCTGAATTTAAAATCAGTTTAGTCCCCTGTAGCAGTTGGGACTTGGGAGTGCAAGTGCGTGTGCTGTTTGCTTCTGAATTCTGATGTCTCCTCTCCATCCATGCCGATAATAATAGCAGGGGGCCGGGGCTCGGGCAGGCCGCAGGAAGAAGAGGCCGGCGGCCGGGGGGCCGGTGGCGGGGGGCGGGCAGCCGCGGTGGGATCTGCGGACTGCGGCGGCCGCCGCTCGGTGCCATTGCATGCCTCTCTCTATTATTGGAAGTGTGGTATCTTTGCCCTCTTCCCACTTTCCTCTTTGCTTGGCTTTCACTGTGTGGGGGTATCTTTTCGCTCACCAGAGACTGTGAATCTTCTGAAAATTGCATGTATGGCATGCCGTACCGGCGCCCCTGACAAACTGCATGAAAGGGGCCAAAGGGGGCGCTGGGACAATAACATATCAACGTCCTGCTAATTTGGCAGCAGTGGCTCGGCGCAGACAGAGCTCGCCGGTGCGTGGTGTTCGTTTCTGGTTGTTTTTAGCCGGCCCTAGGGACTTGCTGCTTTGCATGTCAGCCTCCACATGTTCCTCTGAATTTCTTCGACAGTTCATGGAAGCATATCTTGCTATCAGCCTCCATGTTCCTCTGAATTCATTCCCGTGCATGCGTCAATCTGTCATGGTCCTATGCAAAAGAAAAATGTCATTGACCTCACAACAATGCTATAGCACATAACACCCACATTAATCCACATCAGGTCATCGAATACTCCCTCCGTCTCATTAAGTTTATCACCCTAATTTCTGTGTCATCTTATTAGATCATTCGTCTTATTTAAAAAATATTTATAAATATAATTTATTTTATTATGACTTCTTTTGCCAATAAAGATACTTAAATATTAATTAATTTATTTTATTATTTATATACATATTTTAAATAAAACAGATGGTTAAATGTGAAGTCAAATAAAAAACGTCAAGCTCCATAGGACAGAGGGAGTACATGTTATCTTCGACCAGCGGAGAACACAACGACGCTTCATAGATCCGAATTCTTCTCAAAGTTGCTTTTTTTTCCCGTACGCTAGCTGTTTTCCTGCTGATATATGCAGACTTGCAGGACGTAATGTGGAATTGGGAAAGCGGCCGTTAGAGCAAAGCATGAAGGGCTATACTGTAGTAGTGGTTTGCCAGTATCATATCTCTCTCTGTCTTCTGCGTCGTCGTCGGAGCTCAGCTTGCTCAGAACTCACAGAAGACACCGAACATGGTAGATAAAAGTATGGCACACAATGATTGCGGGCTCTCTTTCCCATTTGAAGATGCTGAGGATAGGTCACTTTCTACTGCCACAGAGCAGATCCCCAGTCGCTAGCTATGGCCACTATTATATAGTGCTCGCAGACCGTTGTACTTTGTCATCGTTTGTGGCCTGTAGTAAGAAAAAATAAAATAAAAGGCATGCATGCTGCAAGTCTGCAGCAACTACGTACTACGCCAACACAAGAGGCCTGCAGGCTGCTGGTATTATGGAAGTGGAAGACAATGCAGAAATCCTCTGGGCATATAAAAGATTCATGGGATGCTTGCAAATTTGGACCAAACGTTACAATGTATACATGTGATGTAATGTAACTAATACAATTTGTCATCACATGATTCAATAATGTATATTAGAAAACCGTACATAATAGGTAGAGATCAAATACCAATTAAATTGTCATGAAGTACAAACCAAACTCCATACATACATAATTAGACTTGATAATATCATTAATACAAACTAGGTGGAGCACGACCACTACTATTGGTTATTACTCCCTCCATATTGGTAATCGAAGTCGTTTTAGACAAGGTTTATGTTAAACATTGGGAATATAAATCACCAATAACTTTTAAGTTATTGAGTTTACAAATATAAAAATTATATGAATAGATTTGTCTTAAAAATACTTTCACAAAAGTATACATATATCGATTTTTCATAAATATTTCATAACAACAAGAGGTAAAAGTTATGTTTTAAATGTGTTGTCCTAAAGGACTTCTAAATCCTATACGGAGGGAGCACATCGTATGAAATACATGTTTAGTGAACATATCTGATTGTGTAATCGAGCGCTTATTTAAGCAAATCAACACATATGCAATGGTGAAATCCCTAAGTTTGGTTTGGGTATTGAGTGACAATATGGAGGACTAATGCTGTCAATGAGCTGCAATTAAGCTAGGGTCCACATGATGGTGACGGCCCAAGCTAGGAGGTGGTGGAGACGGAGATCAAGGCATATGAATCAAGTGCTCACCCATGGAGAGAAGGAGATAAAAACAGGCCTAAAGGCAAAAGGTTTATGCTAGGGATTTCCATTTTACCGACCACAGGATAGAAAGACATATCATTAAGAGGGGAGCTCTGAAGCGTTGACAATTATCTAGTGCCACTAGGTTGGAACTAACTTTGTATATGCATTGAACCTAATGATGTGACAAGGAAACAAGTAAAAATGTTTTTAACGTGTTTTTTGAAAATCTAACTCAATGCCTAAGGTGAAGGTGTTCAAGATGGAACACATTTGGAGTTAATTAGTAAATTTGAAAAACATTTGAAAGATGGAACAGTGGCCGACAAGCAACCAAGCGAGCATCGTGTCAAATCGGTCGCGTCAACTTATTGGTCGGCCTCGCCGTTTAGGCCTACCTCCTGCTGCATGTTTCAACCGTTTCGGCTGGAACAATCTAGCCTCTATCTTTGTGTGACTCGAATCAGCATTAATAGTTATGTACAAGTGCCGATGATACTCCCTCCTTAATTCTACAAAAGAATACAATTCTCATATACAAATGGTTTAAATTTGACTAAAATTATATGAAAATTACTAACACTCATGAAACAAAAAGTAACATTAGATATTTTGCACAATATATTTTCATAATTAAATTATTTGAAGACATATTTCTATTATAAATTTAGTTAAACTTGGACTAGTTTGACCATCACGTATTCTATAATCGCACTAATTTGTGGACGGTAGGGAGTACTTCCTCTGTCCCAAGAAGGACACAACTAGGGGTTGCGTGTGCAGTTAAAGTGTTTGACAAAATTTATAATAAACACTAGTATTCAAGTTTATGGTTCTAAATCAATTTAGTTTGAAAGTATATTTCGTTATTAACCTAGTAATATTATAAATATTTATATTTTCTATCTATAGTTGGTAAAACTTAGTATACTAAAATATGACACTATTCTATAATCGCATTCATTTTATGGAGTACCAAGCTAGGCCGCCATGTTTTGTGTAGTCTCGATCTCCTATTTACGCCGGCCACCCGGCAATATGGCGCGATGCCGTTACGACTAAAAGGTGGCTGCTTGCAAGGCTGCGAGCCTGCAACTCCCGGAAAGCCCACTCTGCCTGCTCTCTCTTCCATTGCAACAACGGCACCTCCTCGTCCGGCGAGTCGCTTTGCCGGTGTCGTCCGTCCACGTAGAGCGCACAGGCGCCTCTCTGCCGTAGGCGCGCGCGCCCATGCCGAGCACGTCGACGTCCCCGACAGCTTTTTCACGAGCGCAGGGCCGGCCGACCCGGTGGCGCTTTCCATTCAGTCGACCGGTGCGGCTGTCGCCGGGGCCTCGCGCGCCGATGTTTTCGGTTTTTTCCAAAGGAATAATAACCCGCATCTCCCCTTCGATCCATCGATGATGCGGGCCGGGCGTTTGTCGATGTATGCGTCGCTTCGGTCCGGCAATAGCAGCATCGGCGGTAAGCCGGTAACCAGATTGGAAAAATGCCCTGCTCGTGCTCGATCTTTTGATGATTCGACAAGCTTCTTATCAGGGAGCGGGACTGCGGGAGAGAGGGCATATTCGGCTTTGCGAATACCACCACAGCTACCGGCCGCAACCCGCAACACACGTTGACGTTGATATCGACGGATGCTCGCGCGCCATGGCCACAAAGGTGGTGACCACTGGCGGCCATGTCATGTCTGTCTCCGCTCCGATCATCGGATGCTGCTGCCTGTGGCAAATCTTCGATCAAAAGCGAAGTGGCCTTGGCTACCTTACGCGGGTCAGATTCCTGCGAATGATGCACGGTGTTGGACAAATCTTCAACCAACGCCGTGGGAGTCCGGCCCAGTTATTGGAGACTCCAGTTCTGGCCCAGTAAATTCTTTCGCACTCCTACTCTGGCCCAGTACTTCTTTCTAGAGGAAGCTGCTTCTTCTGGCGCCATGGAAGTTGAGAGTTTGGCTGCAGGTCCAAACCAAGATGTGATTACTTGCAAGTTACTAGACCTGGGCCAGCCAGACCGTGATGGAATGCGGAGATCTGCTAGACATGTGCTGAAACACCCGGCTTTTGTGCTGAAACTTCCGAGGGCACGAGTGAACCAGAATCCTTCCGTTGCACTACTAGTAGTCCTTGTCTGTAGAACTAAGACTAAGCGAGGAACAACTCTCGAGTCTTGACACGAACGACCCCAAACGGATAAGGGTACAAGGGCCTTGCTTGTCCCTGTCGGTGTAGACTCGAGAAAGCTGAAGGAGGAGGAGAACTGGATATGTGTGTCAGGAACAGGTGGCAAGTGAGTGAGTGACAACTGGCCGGCCCATAGTTTTTAGTTTTTACGAACTCGGTTTTGTGCTGTAGTTACACCGGTCGGTGTCGTCGATGGCGAGCACATATCACCAACACGCGGTGAGGCTTCAGTAGCCGACCACCGGGTGCCGGGTGTCACGGCTCGTCACCATGTAACGCGAGTATTCGCCGAGACTCTGCCGCCATCCCTATCTGCCCACTGCCCACGACGCGCGCGGCCGGCCGGCATGGAGGCTGACCAATTGCCAGCCATCTCCGCGGCCAGATCGATCCAATAGTGCTCGAAACCACCGTATCGATCAGCGTCGTCGCGCACGCAGTGTTGCTCCGCCCCGCCCCGCCCCATGCCATGCCACCATCATCGGCGAACCCTTTGCGGCTCTTGGAGCCTGGACCTTTACCTCCGAGGCTAAGCAAAAACAAGTTTTTGGGCGCGATTCGCGTCGCAGTCCCGTCACGGCGTCACGTCTCGTCTCGTCTAGGAAAAGAAAAGGAGAAGGGCGCATCGCCAATGGCCACGTCGAAATTTCAAATACCCACACGGCCACACCGCTTTCCGGCACCAAATTTTGCCCCACCACACATGACGTGACAGACACAGAATCCAGCACTCGGCTCGCTGCAGTTCTGCGTGCTGCCTGCCCACTACGCACCGCCCACGCCCACGCAGGCCCCCCCAGGCCCCAGTCGGCCACGTCTGAAACCTATGCGCCTAAGCAACGCACTAAACAAACCCGTCGCCAAATCATTAGCGGAGCGCGGGCTGCTGCTTGCTAAAAGCTTATAAGATCAGGGGAGGCCTGGCCTGCTACTAACTCGCCCACCAAACCGCCCCACCCAGTCTTCTCTTCTCACTTCTCATTTCTCACTCACCAACCAACAACCGAGCAACTTGGCTCGTCGTACCTGCGACCACACGACGAGGAGCTAGAGGAGCACACGCGCCCGAACTGCTGAGCGGCTGGAGCTAGCTAGGCAGAACTGCAGAAGAATTCGACCATGTCGACGACGATGACGATGAAGGCGAGCGACCCGGGGTCCGCGTGGTTCGGCAGCAGCGGCGCCCGGACACCATCGGCGGCGGGGACGGGCCACAACAACGTGCGGCTCATCACCACCGCGGTGGCCGCGTTCGTGTCCGTGCTCGGGCTCGCCCTCTTCCTCCATCTCTACGTCTGCCACGTCCGCCGCCGCAACCGGCGCCGCGCGGCGGCCAGGGCCGCAGCCGTGCTGCCGACCACGGCGGCCGCGCCCGCGAAGTGCGGGCTGGACCCCGCGGCCATCAAGGCGCTGCCGACCACCGTCTACAGGGACGACGACGTGGGCGCCGGCACCGACGAGTGCACCATCTGCCTCGGCGCCGTGGAGGACGGCGAGGCGGTGCGGAAGCTCCCGGCCTGCGGCCACGTATTCCACGTCCCCTGCGTCGACACATGGCTCGCGTCCAGCTCGTCGTGCCCGGTATGCCGCGCCGAGGTGGAGCCGCCGCCGCCGACGCCGGCGGCGGTGGGCTCGGCTCGGTTCGTGCTGGAGAAGGTGCTGGACGCTGTCAAGGAGGAGGCCGGCAGCTGCAGCTCGACGCCGGAGCGGGCCGGGATCGGTGCCTGTGCGTCGCTGATGAAGATGCTGAGCAGGGAGAGGCCGGCGGCGCCGCGAAGGCCACAACAGGGCGCCTACGCCGACGCCGGGGACTTGGACGACTTGGAACGGCAGCACTACGCTGTTGCTGTGAACAATTAATCTATTATTATATTATTTGTTTTTTAGAAAAAAAAGAAAGACGGCCTTTTTAGTTTGGTCGTTTTCCACATCATGTGTACATCCCGCACATCATGTGTACATCCGCACTTGCATTGTGTGAGCGGTGCAGTACTAAGACAAGTCTGTGAGCTCTTAAGTTTTTTGATGAATGTAAGGGCCCGTTTGAAATCAGTCGATGATATGGTTCGAATCTCTACAATTTAGTGCAAATTTGAACTAAATCTTAAATTTTAGGATTGTCCACACTCGAGTTTTGATGCTTACACTTGCTGCCACGGGGGCTGGATAAAGCTATGTGAAAAAAAAAGGTTAAAGCAAAGTGGACCCTATTAGAGTATGTGTTGTATTTTGTTCCAATATGTGTCTTAATGACTTTCCTAGGTGGCAACATTTTATTTGACGGATATTTATAGATCCTCTTGTAGACATTAAAAAGAGTCTAGACCAGATAATGACTGAGGGGGAAAAACACTCCCTCTCAAGGAAAAATAACATTTTCTTTTGCATGACTATGTCATTTTTCCTTTTACAATGTTGGAAAAGGGCTTAAGCTAGGTAAAACCTCTCCCATCTGATCAGTTTTACAAGGCATGATTTTCCCTTATAAAGCAAAATATAGACACTAATAAGACTTCCACACACGCAAATCCACACATGCATGAGCATCCTACATCTATCAAAGTCTATGGAAGACTAGGCAGGGAGGTCTTTAAATTGAAAGGTCATAGGTACCTTAAAGTTATGGATATGTTACCAACATTGGAAAAAAAAAATAGTCGCATTAAAAAGACACGAGATTAAAACCTAAGGTTTGACACTTGATGGGTACATGGTACAACATATGAAATACGGGAGAATGGCCCGATCTCGAAAAAATGGTATAATGTACCAGTTGCTCTAAAGCACTCATGTATGATTTTATTGTTCAAAATCACACTCTGACCACTGTTTATATATGATAATATATGTGAGTTATGTCAATAGCTAGACGGCTTTGTGTAATCTCTTTCATTTTCTTTTTGACTTCCGTTGTTTCATAACTTAAAACTTTTTTCTTTCTTTTATATATAAACATATACTCGATAGGGGTAACCCCTCATGTTCCTTAAAAAAAGTGTGAGTATGTGCCACAAAATTGGTACCATTGGATTTATATGGTTATGATGTTGTGAATTTAATACAATATATAGGTTAAATAAAATCGATGCTGCATATCCAAAACATGTCCTATAGAAACGGATCAAGGGAGTGCATACTTTGTATGGACCTTTAATTTAAAGTATATATGCACTCGATGACTTGAAAGCTAATTGTTACCGGCAACATTTTCGGCGTGATCTTGTCCTAGAGATCTAATAAGAACTTAAAATTCATTTAACACAATCCAACTACAAACATGCTTCACGTTTGCAGAGTACTAAACAAATGGCTGGTCGAGTATCCCAGATAGTTTTGAGATCAAGTTGAGCAAGTGGTAGCATCGTGCATGGCCTTATATTAGATGGATTGTGTACATTCTGGACGCACGCATCACTGAAAATTGCTTGTTTTATCAATCGAAAAAGACTTATCCCCCATCGTCTCACCGGCCAACCTTGACCCATGTTATTTTTGGGTCATATCTAGTATTCAGATTTTGCCTCGATTTGGTACCGCTCGCGCAGTCCGCACCGAAACAGTGCTTTACCCCTAAATGTCCAGTCAACTGTTGCGCCTCAACGCATTTCGGGGAGAATCAACTAGCTCTGGGTTCGAGTGGCATTTCACCCCTAACCACAACTCATCCGCTGATTCTTCAACATCAGTCGGTTCGGACCTCTGCTTAGTTTTATCCAAGCTTCATCCAGATCATGGATAGATCACCCAGGTTCGGATCCATAAGCAACAAATTGCACGTGACGATGATGGTCACGTACTCACATACAATGTTCCTTACTCGCCGTCCTAGCTATAAAGCAGTGCTGTCATTTTTACAGAGATTAAAAAGAAAAGACAGTGGATGAACATGATGCCGCGCGCATTCCGGATAAGCTTTTACTCCTATATACTAGTATGGAAGAAGCACCAGTGATAGACTAGCTGCGAATGCGCAAGTTGACCCTCGCGCCAATTCCTCCTTTTCCCCAACCACGTAGCCACCGCTCTGCCGTCGTTCCCATATAGTATTATCACGGTGTGAATTGATGACTCAGGGAAGAGAAAATGTAAGTGTCCACACGAGTCAACAGCACAAACAGCCAGAGAGGAAGCACCAGCTGCCGGGGGGCCAGCGTCAGAGTGGAAGGAAAACGTCGCGCGCGTCGCTAAAGTTGGGCATGCAGCCCGGGCCCGTCGGCCCGGCACAAGGCCTGCGAATTTGACCTGGTCCAAGCACGGCACGGCCAGGTGGCCAACGGGCCCGGGCTGGCACGGCCCGTAGAGCAGGCCGTGTTTGGGCCGCCGCTCAAGCCCGTGGACTGGCACGGCACGACCTGTTATTTGTACAAGGCCCGTTGCCAGCCTGTGATAATCCTGGCCTGTTAACAGCCCACTAGCTTCTCTAAAAAATAAAATTCCCCAGCCCACTATCTTGGCCTCCTAACTCCTTCCCCAGTCCCCCACTGGCCCACTCCACCCGAACACCCATCCCTTCCGCCGACTCCCCGGTCGCCTCGCCTCGCCTCGCCTCCGCCCCCAGTCCCCCACCTCTCCTCCGCACCCCGCCGCTGCCTCAGCATCAGCAGCTGGCGGCCCCGGCCCTGGCGCTGTGGCGCCCCGCCCTCCCGGTGGAAGCGGCGGGCGGCGGCCCCGGCCCTGGCGCCCCACTCCTCCTCCGAACCCCGCCGCTGCCTCAGCAGCAGCAGCAGGCGGCCCCGCCTCCGGCGCCCCACCCGGCCTGCGGTGGCGGCGACCCCACCCCTCCTCCACCCCGCCGCTGCCTCAGCAGCACCATCGTGCGGCTCCGGCTCCGGCTCCGGTGCCCCCACACCCCGAGCGGCCGCGCCTCCACTGGCTTCGAGCACGGCGGCGGCGGCCACCTCCATGCCTCCTCCCTCGCCTGCCTGCTTGCCTTGCTCGGAAGGTAGCACGGTGGCGCCGTAGCGGCGCTCGGCCTCCTCCAAGCCCCGCAGGCCGCAGGCACCCGGCCTCGAGCTTGGGCGAGCGGCGAGCGCGCCAGTGGGGCGGCCGCCCCCTCCCCCCGCGATGTGCGGCGCCAGGATCCTCCCTCTCCTGTCTCTGTGCTGCTTCTGGTGAGCCTTGGGCTGGCACGGCCCGCAAAAGTTAGCGTGCCTAACGGGCCGGCCCGGCACGAAATTGGCCCATAGTGCCATGCCTAGGCCGAAAGTCAGGCCCGCGTGCCTGGTAGGCACGGCCCGTAGGGCCCGCGTGCCTTTTCAGCCCGTAGGCAATCGGGCCGTGCTGGTCCGTCACCGTGCCGTGCCGGGGCGACCCGTTGCACATCTTTACGCGTCGCCGTCGCCCAAAGGGGGTCCAGAGACCCGCCGGGTTCTCTGCGCACTTCTTTACTTGAAGTCTTTGCATCTGCATCTGCTGGAGGAAAAGCAGGCAGGCCGGAGTGGCCGTCCGACGCAAAAGCTGCCCCCTCCAACACGAAAGTTGCGGCCGGTGACTTGGAAAGTCGGCAGTGACGTCTCCGTACCGGGCAGAGAAATATTCGGTTAGATCGCCGGAGAGGAAAAAGTGACGGGAACGGGATTCCGGCCGGCCGGGCCGGCGGACTATGACTAGCCCCGCGCGTGCGAGCCGACGGGGGTAGTTGGATGGGACCGCCGGAGTGGCCGGACGATCGATCAAGCGCCCATTGGTGACCGTGAGAGCAATTCCGAATTCAGCTCGAGTTCCATATGGGGATAGTACTACATACTTAGCTAATCCAATGGCTAGGCTAGGTAATCCATTTGAATATACAGAGTGATCTGCAGAAAAAAGAGGCAGGCATCATATCTCCGTGCACCGCGTTTGGAGGCAGAGCAAGATAAGCATGGCGATTTGGCGCCGTGATATTCAATTCGACGGCGAGCGTACGTTTTGTTTTGGTTTAGTAGTGGGAGCAAGTTTTATTAGTGGAAATGGGGAATCGGGGGAGCATGGAATAGAACCTCGCCGAACGTAAAAGAAAGCTGTTTGTGCTCCGGCGCTGCAATCTGGACCAGTCGAGGGCACTACACTAAGCGCGCGCTCTGGATTAGCAGGAATAGATTCGGCCATCGAATCGAAGATTATACAATACAATGCAAGTGTTAAAAGCAAGATAAGGCTCACCAGCTTCATGCTTCGCATGATTAATAGTACCCGCTAGTGTGTAATCTAACCTTATTAGGCTAACACTAGAAGGGCTAAATTAGGTACCACAATGGCATCGCATCATGACATACAGTCTGCTGAACAGTACAGACTATCCGGTAGCGAAAGATATAGGCCGGTTTTGGAGTTCTTTTCTGTAACGTGTTGTAGGAGGTAGAGGTAGCATGGACTACGGAAAATCCGGTTGCGGATAACCCTCACAGCATCAGGCGAGACAATGGCTGTATGCCTGTATCTGTATTCAGATTACACTTTCTTTATCCTGAGATGGTGACGTTTCCTGGAACCTGGCCGGATAGAGAGATCGGGGAAGATCGACCGCCTGCAAGAGTGACAGATCGAGAATCAGATAAGCACCATGAACGGGGAAAAAAAGAGCAGTACTTAAAAGCAACGTGTTAAAGACGGTCTAACTTGCTACGCTGAACAACTCGTCGAGTTTATCTGAAACGAGAGGTGACTGAACAACTGTAACACTCAGCACCAACACAGGTGCCGCATCAACAGAGAGTTAGCAGAGCGCTGTGTGTACATAAAGCAGGATCCAGAGTTCCAGACTCCAGAGCAGCTGGAAGCCTGGAGACTTGGAGCTCTGTATGAAGATTGGAGATAGAGTGCCAAGAAGGGAAAAAATGCCTCACATGTCACAAAACTATAAAAGGGAGGTGGTAAAGCAAAATGGAAACAATATATATACAAGTTCAAAGAAAAGGTTTTTTTTTTGACGAAGAAGAAAAGGTGTATAAGTGCTCAAGATATTTAGTCAGAAAACACTTACAAAATGAAAATATGCAGATGCAGGCTTCATAAACATAAGGAGAGTATAGCTATTTTCGAACACAGATATTTGCCCACACGATCACACATGCTCCGCAGAGAGATCCTAATGCTTTGGCGAGCCCAACTTGCCCAACAATGATGCAGATTCTGAACTTGGAATAAACGACAAGGGCTCTTATCGGTTGGGAGTATGACAAAAGAGAGCATGAAATAGACTGCCGCAAAAGAGGAGGTGGCCCAGAAACTGAAACTGACGGGACGATGATTAGTCAGCATCACAGAGCCGCACACGTACCGTATCAGCAAGAGAGAGGCTTTAAGGGCGATTGACATGACGGGCGCAGCCCACCCACGGCTTCGTCTCCGTGATAGAATTGTCAGCGCCCGACCCCTGCAAATGCAAAGCGCATCAGACGGCGGGGATCGATTTCCAACGAGTCGGCCGGAACTGAGTCCGAATGCGCTGGTTCGTTTCACTTTCACAAAACTGCCTAGCAGGCCAGGTAGCTTTGTCTCCAGCAGGATCCAGCGGCGGCAGCCGCCAGCACGCTCGCCGACTAGCCCATCCGCGTGCTCCGTCGTCTGGCTCCCTGGCCGCCGCCGTCGTCGTCACGGCTATGGTCTGCCTTCTGTTTCCCACGGCTTCAGTCGCTGCCTCTGGGGATGAAATGAATGGATCCCCGTGGTCATGCCCTGCGTCACGCCGTCACCTGAAGGCAACCAGGTTGCAGTAACGCCAACTGCCGCGACTAGGCCCAAACATGCCACGCCATTCAGATTCAGGCACACCTTTGGGCCTGTCCATGGCAAATTATGGGCTAGGAAGGAGGAATCAACAAGCCAGTCAATCTCCTCAGCTAGTCACCCTAGGAACATCTACAGCGTGTATACTCAATCGCGGTTCAGTTAACCATCAGATAATCTGACCGACGACGCGTGACACTGCATGGTGAGAAACAAGTCCGTCAGATAACCATCAGATCAGCTGTACATGTCCAGTGGTTGCAATGCCTTCTTTCAGTCAATAACATTGCTCACTGCTGAAGTTCTTGCCAATACAAATTGCTGCTAAACACTAACTGTACTGTAGACAGTGACCACCGGTGCATTAAGCTACGGACGGACGCAAATCCACATCCAAAAGAACATCACAACTAGACTGCTCTAGGACTAGCCCCACCTCTCAAGGTCAAGGTAGCTCGCCCATCGCTAAGAGCTGAAAACAAAACCTGCAACTCTGAAAACAGATAATAAAACATTTCTCACAGAACACACAAAATCCACACCATGGGTCAACCATCAAAACACCCACAGTAAGTCCCCAAACTGAAATCGTAAACCATCAATATGACCAGGCAACATTTTAAGCTAGCATCACTCCCAGCTGCTTGTTCCTTTCCTTATTTCAGTGTAAATCAGAGCCTGAACTGGAGAAAATTGTGAACCAGAATCAACTTCAACCTCCAAATCCCATCACAAAGAAATGCTTGAGCTAAGCCAATAGAACAAGACTGCATTTCTGGTTTCATTTATATGATAAAGTATGGTTCAGCGATGTACATGGCAATGCCAGGACGCATTGCTTGTCAACACTAAACAGACTAAAAAGGTAGATAGCATGTTGCAGAAACTTCTCATTCATGTCCAACCATAGCACCATCACTGCTACTGGTTACACTATTCTTGCAGACTACTAAAGCTAGGATAACCTTGTATAATAATACCACTATATTAGGTCCACATGACAAAACACTGGTGCAATCTGATCAGCACTTTTGCATGATAGTAGCACACGATCAACCGTTAACAAAATATCTTGTGTCCGGTGAGGCTGCTCCGCCATGGCATGCTTCACCTGCAGAACTTCGTCCCTGACTGAGCTCCATCGAGCTCCATGTTCTCCCTGGTGTCATTCCTTTTATCAGGGTTTGATATCAACCCAACAAGCTGTGCTCCTCCCTGCAGCACAATACCATGAGTTATGCAATGCCAAAGTGCAAATCACAATGAAGCTTCATAGCAGTAAGATAGAAAAAAGTTCCATAGATTGGATGGACCAAAGGTTTTATTTCTAACAGTATCACAAGTAGTTCTGCAGCAATTAAAAACAACAAAAATATATGTTGTCAGAAAAACAAATCAAGAATCTCCTAATCAGGAATGGCCAAAGATGTTTTCAGGTTTAGTTGCACCTTCAGTACATTGCTCAATTAGTCAATTGTCATTGTCTCATCATGAGCCAAATTTCTCCTGTTGTCCCCCAAAGACCCCAGTTTTCGTAAACAGATTATTCAGACTTCAGAGCACAAAAAAGTGCTAAGAGCAATTCAGGACAAGTGTCGGACAGCAGATCAGATAGTAGCTCATGGCTTGCCGGAGGCACCTCGGTCGTTGGGTAGTTCGAGCTGTGAGCACATCTTGACTGCAGACCGCACCAAGCGCCATCCACTCTCTCCATATGCTACCGTGATCTACTGATTCTTTTTCTCAAATCTCAATCCTTTTAGCTAGAAGTATTAGTACACTTGGCTTCGTCACTCGTTAGTAGATTGGATAGTGGATCCAGAGATCTGTTAGTCGAAGCAGTACACCTATTCATTAGTACAAGTACTACTGCTAGTCTACTACTTGATTAGTTAGTAGAAATTAATATGTACCAGATCTATTAGCAGAAACTGTATTCTTATATACTTAGATTATTTAATACGTAAAAGTACTAATGCTACTTGATAGAAATGTGGCTAGTACTTTAATCATTAGAAGCACACTGAAGCAATGAAGCGATCTGTGTGTTTTGGTGTTTACTGTCTTGACTGTGCTCCTTTCTTTGCACAGCCATGGTGGTCACAAGGTCAGCAAGCTCTTCACGAGCTAAGCCAGCAACTGGTGCACTATCTTCTGATACACCTCCTAGTGACAACCAACTCCAGGGAGGTATCACAGCTCAACCCGAAGTGCAAGTTATTGATTCACAAACCGATGGTATTGATTCAGAGGTGGGGCAGCAGCAGCGAAAAAGAGAAAGCTTAAATCTATTGTTTAGAATGAGTTTAAAAGGTTGAAAGTACTGTAGGTTGCAAATGGAAGGTAGATTGCATGTGGTGTTATATTAGGTTAGGAGGAGAAACTAGAAATGGACCCACACACTTGCATGACCATCTTAAGCGCTGTCAATCTCGGCAGATTAGAGAAGGCCTTAAACAAGCAACACTAAGAATGGGAACTGACGCTGATGGGAAAGTTTGTGTTGAAAAGTACACTCTTGATCAAGATGTAGCTAGGAAAGCCCTTGCATTAACGATCTGTGTCCATGAATATCCACTTGCTATGTTGATCCTGTCGTTTTGCATCTTGTCATGTGCACAAAGAGTTACTAGATATGTACTCGGAAGAGCTACCTCTATCTAGGACACAAGGTCTTGACATTGTAAACTGGTGGAAGTACGGTGGGATTAAGTATCCCACTTTGCAAAAAAAAAAAAAAAGTTAGGGATTTTATGGCTATTATTATGACATCAGTTGCTTCAGAGTCTGTATTTAGCACTGGTGGGAGGATAATTAGTCTTCAACGCAGTCGACTTGCACCTAAGGTTGTTGAAGCACTGATGAGCATGCAGGCTTGGTCTCGTGCAGACATGTTAGGTAAATGGATCAACAGCTACATCCATTTTCCTTTGGTCTCTGTTCATGTATGCAAGCACTATTTTTAAACACTTTGTTTTCGGAGATGATATACTGCTGCTGCTGAACACTTGTTTGAATGAAGAAGAATCAATGATATTCTTGTTGTCCACTATCCTTTGTATTAATCTAACTTTACATATTGCCAACACACATAAATTTCTATGATCTTGTAATTTTTTAGGGTGATCTTGAGTCCACTGTGATTGATTGGTGAGTGATGGTAGCAACTAGCAACAAGCAGCAGCCAACATGAGGACCAAGCAGTGTGCAGCGTGCTTCAGCATGACAGCAGACACCATCTCCATTACCTTTATATCAATGCCTAGTTTCTATTAAGTTTGGACAATTTATTTGCTCCGCCATGAGATATTTGGGCATTATTGTAATACTGCTACTTTATTTGCTTGCCTAAATGCCTGGACATGCAATTGGAATATTGGGTTGGAGACATTGTGCCTTCTGCCTTGCAGCTATGCTGTGCTGGGTTATATTCGGTCAGTTAGGACAGTGGCTAAATACCTATTCAAATAGGGTGTTTAGCCTCCACGGGGCCCTGTTGGGGTTCGGGGATCCGACGGGGAATGGAACGCGGCATGTTTTGTCCCTGTGTAGCTTATCGGGGACAGGGCAGGGATTCGAGTTCAGGGATCGGGGCCAGGGGTTGTTAGAACTTTTGCCTGGTATGATAAACTGATGTAGGATTGATGCAACCTGTTTTATCAGCCTTTTCATATGCTGTTTCTGAATGGTCTCCAACTATGTTAATCAAGATAATAAAATTTGGTAACTATAACTATGCTATGTGTAACTTGTAGGACCTTGGTAATGTAATAGCTAGACTGTATGAGAGCAACGGCAGCCCTAGTACTTTTGTAATGCTAAGCAAAATTTGTTCTTGATTTTGTGGATACAACAAGCATACACGATGACTTGTAATTATATAGAAATAGTCATTACCATACAAGGCCACAGGGCGTCTTATGGAGATTGGCTCAACCTCATCTGAGACGCTATTTTTTTCCAGCATGCACATGTTTAAATAATGAGAGTTAAAGCAATTAAATCCAAGGTCATGTTCTTTGGACATGCACTACTCATCCCAGCAAGCTACTTTAAACACCAGTAGAGTGTTAGCTAATTATCTAACATTTCATATGCAAAGAGCACGCCAGGAGGTCTAAACATACACAACCATACATGAGTACAAATATAACACAAAGTCACTACAACATTCGAAAATTGACAAGTGAGGGCAACAGTAGCACAACAAGCATAGATTATATAGTTTGATAACAAAAACAACAGCATTTCTCCATTCACTTCATAATTATTTTATTGCTCAAGTAGATGGAAAGCAAGAAAGTTTGGCTATTAAAGCTAAGGAACCCATACAACTTCTATGCAGGAGGCACGCTCAAGTGAAGCTATACACACAGCTACAATCATGCAATTGCAAGATCTGAAATCATAGGACAGCAACAGTACAGTCGATTAGGAAAAACATAACGGGAGCTAGACCATGAAAAACTGTGTTCTTTTAACATTTTAGAAAGCTCGTGAAATTGTCTATAACTTCTAATTATAACATAGGCCTGATTTCTAAGTTAACAAGATCGGAAAAACACATGCACTGCTTCGCAGACATGGACAGAAACCGACAGGAAATTTCAGAAATTTATAGCTGGAGTTCTAGCCAACCAAAAATATTGTTCTTGCACAATTTGTAAAGCTCAAGAAAACATTACAACTTCCTGGTTATCAAAAGGAGCTAGTTTTGAGTTGACATGCTCGAAATAAAGAAAAGTCCAGAGCTGTACAACACGCAGTCAAACCTGGCAGCGAAAATTCAAAGATCTATATCTCCCAAACCTAAGGGCCTAAAATCCTGAAATTTTAGGAGCAGAGATACTTGAATCCTCTCCAACTTTTGTATTATCAAGATTCACAGAAAGGGTCATTTAAAACACGAAACATTCCTCCCTGACAAAACTATACAATCTGCAGTTTTCAGCACACATTGCAAAATGATTCATGCATCCCTTTATGTGTCCCCAAAGAAAGCAGCATCTATTCAACTTATTTGCACAGCCAAAACTACTCCTATCCACACAAGTTAGTTATGGTCTATAGCAAGCATGAAGAATTAGTTTTGTTCATCAGCAAATAGGTTCTGATAGAGCAAGACTTCACATGAAACGACCAATTATCAGTATGAACTTGTCAACTCCAAGTGTAAACCCTTAAATTCCCCTGAACAAACATAAGCAGAAAGACCTCAACTCACTTGTATGGTGTTGCTAATAGGATCTCCTTCACCTATCCAAGATGCACCCATTGTTGTGGCTAGGGATGCTTTGCCCTCACCATCGTCTTCCACACCTGCAGAAAGTGTGCACGATTTGAGTCATGTAAGTTAGCATTCACCTAAACTGTAGGTAATGATAGTTCATGTTTGAGGCTTGCCATTGTTGAGGTCGGGAATTGATCTACAGTTCTTCAGCCTTTCCACTTCATTACTGAGGCTTGCAATGCACCTCTCATTTCTGTAAGCTCCTTGAGAAGCTTCGAAGAATTTGATTCACATGTTTCAATCATCTGCCACTGATGATGTAGTTGTCGCATCCAAGTGGGATTATGCCCACCAGTTATACCAAGAGCCTCCAAATATGAGCCAAAACCTTCCCCACTTGTTACCATATTCATATACTCCTGAAATTTAGCTACAGACTTCTTGAGTAACTTGTCATAGTGTTGAACACTGCGGCGCAACAGATCCTTGTCCGCCTTGAATTTTTGCATTACATCTCCCCTCCCTAAAAACCCCTGTTGTATATCCTTGACAGTAGCTTCAATTTGTTTATCTTTTTCGATCACCAAATTCTTAATGCACTCAACGTCATGTTGAGTGTCCCTGCAAGTCTGTTCCACATCCAGGTACTTACTGTTCATACCAGACACATAACCTTGGAATTTTTGCATGAGGGCTTGGAAATGCAAAATATTGCCCCTCGCATCCTGCGGTTGAGGAAAACCAAAAATTGGCATTTCCTCCAAGTCACCAGTGTTTTGAGTGCCCAGAAAAACCAAAGCGGATTCTTCGTCTCCCAACTGGCGCTGCTGCAATACCTGATCTTTGAACTGCTTCCCAAGCGGTAAGCTGTGCGCGAAGAGCTCCGGCCTTTGGCACACCATCAGACGGAGGAGGTACGGCGCGTACGGCCATGGCGTCCCAGCCACCACCTCCCTTTTCACCACTGCCCAAATCAAGCCGGCCCAGTCCACGGCGTATGCCTTGCCTTCCTCCACCAATCGCAGCGCGGCAGCGACCTCCATCGACACAGGACCGCCGCTCCCTCCCCATCCCAGCAGCACGCGATCGCAGACAAACCGCTTCACGGCTCCGATCGCCTCCGCCGTGCAGAATACGGCCGCATCCAGCCCCGCGGGGAGTCCAACCGGGCCCATCGGCAGCCCGAGCGCGCCCGCGAGGTCGGCGGGCGAGGCGGAGACAAAGGCGCCGCAGACGGAGACCATAATGCGGCCCGAAGCGTCGTCGTAGGCGGCGGAGAGCCCAAGCTCGTCGGGACGGTGGTCGGGGAGGCAGAGCCGCGCGAACGCCCCTAGCCCCACGAAATCGAGCACCGCCGCGACGCCGGGGTCGGCGCCGCCGCCGCCGCGCCTCAGATGCCGCATCCGATGTTGTACGGTGTTATGGTTGGGTGGGGAGGCCGGGGAAGATTGGGGTTTTGAGCTGCCGGAGTGGGGTTTTTTGCGCCGCAGAGGTTAGAGGGGGACTGGGAGACGCAATGCAGTTGATTGATTTGAACAAGAGATGTTACTGGGGGGGCGTGGGAAGGGAAGGGGGCTACTTTCCCGGCTCTTGAACTGCCTTGTATCACTGAGAGTGGACCCCTTATCTTCTAGGTCCCACAGATCAGTGGAAATAGTAACTTCCACAGCAGCGTGCGTCTTCTAAAGCAAGGGATACTGGAGAGTCTTTTCTCCACTCTGACACGCTATTGTCTACAGTAGCTGTCAGTGAGTCTGAAAAAGTTTCCCACTCCAATTCATTCTACATCAGCGTGCGTCTTCTAAAGCAAGGGATACAACCGCACAAGACAAGGCCACGCTTATCAAGTTTATGTTGTTTTTCTTAAAACAACATAGGTCGCCTCGTAAAAATCATCAGTCAAAAAACTTAGTTGACTATACATACAACAAGCGTTTTAATGAAGTATTAGAATTGGAATAGATCGGGATAATTAATGCGGTGCAAGCCAAATTTATTGTATTTTTTATAACCAGTTTACTACATCTTTACTTAACTTCGGATGTTCGAGTTTAACATATTTTACTTGACAAAGCATAATAGTAAAACATTAGTAATGTTACGTACAAAAATACTTCCTCCACTCTCGTACGGGAAGTGTCTCAAGTATAATACTTGGTTCAGTCAAAAAAAGTATAATACTTGGTTGTAAACATGCTAGATAATGAGATAGAGAGGTGTGGTGAGAGAAGAGAAACAAGTTGAAAGATTTTAGCATGTTTAGTTTAGACTAATAATACAACCAGTAAGGCAGCTGTAAAGTTTTTTATAGTTTTCTCTTAGCCCACACGTATAATAGCTAGCTCTTCACATTTAATATATAGTTAATATGTCTTTTTCACATACTTTCCTGATTCTAATGTCCAAATCATCTATAAGCTGACAACCTACTTCTCCTCTCTCTCTCTTTCTCTCTCTCTTCCATCTCAATATTTTCTAGCTTACAGCCTGTTATTATGGTTGCTCTTAGACGGTGAGAAAATTTATGAAGGTGATAAATGTGCCATACATTAATATCAAAGAGCTAACTACTATATAATTAGATCGAGAGGTAGGTCGTAAAGATCCTTATAACTAGCAGTCAGTTATATTATTAATTCTTTTGAGGGGCTCTGTATTATTACTCTTGCTCTAAGAAGTTTTCACCAAGACTAAATATATAAGCCAAACATCTATCTACTCATTAACTTCTGGCCACTCTAATTAATCTTGTATGTCTCATACGCATACGCGATGTGCCAACACTCCGTCGATGCTCCACTGCCAGTTGGCTGGCTAGCAGTGGCATGCATATGTCTGAGTTAGCCGATATGTCCACGTCTTGCGTGTTTATTAATTACGAAAACTTTTCACTTCGACTATCCTGTGGCCAGTTTTTTTTTTTGACGTCTCTTATCCGAGTAAAGTTATAGTATCTGTTTACGTACAAACACACACCTTACACTATATACGTACAACTTACACACATCACGTGTGCACAACAAGACCTACAACTATACACACGCATACGAGATGTGCCAACATTCCATGATGCTCCACTGCCAGTTGGCTGGCTAGCAGTGGCATGCATGTGTCTGAGTTAGCCGATATGTCCACCTCTTGCGTGCTTGTTAATTGCGAAAACTTTTCGTTCCGACTGTCCTACGTCTAGTTTTTTTATGCCTCTTATCTGAGTATCTATTTATGCACAAACACACACCTCACACTACACACGCATACCTCACGCACACCTAACAAGATCTACAACTACACACTGATCATAAAGACCGCGTCCTTCTTGAGATCACCGGTTTCATCATAGCTCCGTAGACGACGAACACGTTACGATCCCTTCGTGACACCACGTGAGAGAGGCTCTAAGAAAATAGGAATAAATCCCAAAATAGGAATTAGTCCCAATGAGCACCAGAGTCGGACTCTGGTGGGCTGGCTGCACACTGCAAGCTTTTGCCATCCGAGTTGATGTTCGGTCTCGTCCTGCGGCTAGTTGGTTGGCTGGCTGTGGCATGCACTCTAAGTTAGCTGAGGCGTCCACCCCATGCGCGACTTTGTAGAGCCGGTATGTCTTATTTGGAGTAAAAATGCTACTAGTATTTTTATATGCTTAGTCAATTTGAGAACATTTTACCAACATGCACTCTAATGATTTATTTTGTACTATGGAGAAAGATTTTATTACTAATGATTATTTTTTTACGATGGAGGAAGTTTTTTAAAGAATCATAACCGGTATAATCGTAGTATCGGAACATAAGAGTGCACATATAAACCCCCCACACTAACACACTCTCTTGAGTGAAATAAAAAAAACTCTAGATCTGCGGGGGCACGACGTCCCACTAGGTATTTCACTAAAAAGAAAATCTTCTTACACAGATCGCTCAAACCATAGTCAGTAAAATCAACAGTCACAACACCTTCGAACGAAGCACAAATCGTTTTGACCACCGCACCATGCAATGAGGCGACAAAATTTATTTTCTAGGTACGCTTATAGATGTCCAATGAGCCGACTCGCTTATATACTTTCTAGACCTTTTTCTCTAGGCCACTGCCGCTGGGAAGGAGTGGAGGGTTATAGGCCGGTGTCGGGGCGACCCTAAAATCTCGGGTCGGGCCGTGCTAGCCCATGGGTTTACGGGTCGGCCCAAGCATATGTATGTGCCAACCCGGGCCTGTTCATCATTGGGTCGGGCCATGCTCATGTCGAGCTAAAATTGTGGGCTTCGGGCCATGCCATCGTGCCTCAGGCTACAAAGAACATTTATAGTCACACTCCGGTGAGACACCGGATGATTCCAATCGGAATAACCTGGTGGGTGGAATGGAAACCACCGTTCCCAGCCAATCCTCGATGCCACATAGTATTGATGCTTCCCTCGGATCCTTCGCTAAATTTGTGTAAAGAAGAAGCTCACCGGAATAAATACTGAGTAGCAAAAACCATTATTATCATCATAATATGAATCTAGTAGTTAAGGAATCAAGAACCTTTTCTACTCATGATGACATTAAAATATATTTTAAGTTTTCCAAATTTTTCATTCTAACCATACTCTAAAGTCTAAATTCCGAAAGTGGAGGACAGAGTATCAACAGTACTTCCTCCATATGAAACTATAGTTCATATCAAAAGTTTTAAATAAAAAGTATCTATATTAACATCCAAAAGTTTTAAATAAAAAATGCGTCATCAAGACTTGTACATCTAGTTTTGGTGCAGTTTCCTATAAGTTTAATTAGAAATAAGGAAATCTAATTTGTAGTAAGTAAAACTAACATGAACAGTAGCTTAGAATGGAGGGAATTGAATTTATAATGACCATGTTCACCCATCATTCATTTACCTTTCCGCATTTCGGTCTATCTGCGCGCAAGCCATGCGCGCCAAAGCTAAATTAGAGTACTGAACTGCAGCTCCACGACTTTGGCGTACCGTAGCTTATGCAAATACAAGGGTGGAGAAATAGACTGAATTAACTTATTCAGCACAGCATCCGTACACAGGCTTTCAGAAACGCGGGGAAATATAGTACCTCGACATCTCTGACGCAGTTTGATTAATCAAGAATGGCGTGTGGGTAGATGAGCCCGAGAGCGGCGAGGAACAAGGCGGACACGGTTAGATCTCTGATCCCGAGGGGATTTGCGAACATGCTGCTGTCTGACGGAAACGAACGATACGATCCAGAGAGCGCTGTGGTTTTTGTTTATGGGCGCAAAAGCTTCCACGAAAGGGTGTCCGTACGTTGTTTATTCCCTGGAGTAGATCTCTGACACGGCCCAACAAAGTGCGCCGCAACCGCTGCGCGAACTCCATAGCTGACGGCGGATTACTGGATCAGGGATGCAGGTGAGCCATGGGCGCGCGCGCTTCCAACCTCGAGGCGAGGCCAGGCCACGACGAGGACCCGATCGAATCGTTTGCTTCTTGTAGCGGCAGGCACGGCCAGCCGCCGGCCGCCCCGATTCACCTCCGATCCCGCATGAAGAATCACCTGCTCACCGCTCACCAGTCACCACCAAACAAATCAAGCCGGTCATCACTCGATCGGCCACGGTGGTCCAGGCGGCCGGGCGCATCCTCGTGACACGCCCTGCATGAAAACGAAGCTCGTGTCCCGGCATGTGATCAACAACAACGATGTGTAATCGCTCTTCCTTGCTAGCAATTGCCTAATCGCTTCGAGACGTACGCTTAAATAATCGCTCCCTATGGGATCCAGTTAAGTGCGGGCGGCATCGATCACGATCCCCCACCCCGTGCTACGCACCGCGCGCGGTCGTTGGCGACAGTGACGACGCGGGCCATTTTTGGACGACAACGACCGCCAGCTGATCCATAGTCTCGCCACGCTCGCCCAAGCAGCAGCAGCAAGACGCGAGAGCGAGCGGTGGATCCGCGGGCGGGCGGCCGCCGGGCGCGGCGGGCGGACAGCGGCACGAGGACGAGGGGATTCCCTGCCCACCAACATAACTGCCGGCCTCGGCTCGGCGCCGGCCGGACGGCGCCTTCCCCTTTTCAGCTTTCGCTGCCACTTGAAACCAACGAGCCGCCGACCCCACCACCAACTTCCCGCGTAGGCGTAGGCGTAGGCGTAGCGCACTCCACTCCACTGGATCGCCCTCACTCGAGGAGCAGGGACGGAGCTGAAAGCTAGCTGGCGCAGGCTGTCCTCATGTTCCAAAAGTCTCGTCCCATGTGACCATCCAATTCCAATTCCCATCCGTCTCCATCCCCTCGCCCCGCGCCCTGGCACAAGCCACCCGGGGTGCCGCGCGTCGTAGCTAGCCACTGCACCACTAGCTATAAAACCAAGCTCCAGGCGCCGGCGCCCATCGCAAGATCAAGCGAGCGCACGCACTGCTGCCGCGGCGCGGGCTACGGTACGAGCGTGCACATTGTTCGCGCGCGCGATGGCTCAGCTGCCGCCGAGGATCCCGACGGCGGTGCATCTCTGGCCGGAGGGTGGCCAGCACGGAGCGGCGGCGGTGTCGTGGGCCGACGACTTCGCCGAGTTCGCGGCGTCGCGGCGGGGCGCGCACCGGAGGTCGCTGAGCGACTCGGTGGCGTTCGTCGAGGTGGCGCCCGCGGACGGCGCGGCGGGCGAGTTCGACAGGCTCGACGACGACCAGCTCATGTCCATGTTCCCCGACGAGGCCGGGGGCGGCGGGTCGTCGTCCGCGCCGGGGTCCGAGAACGGCGGCAGCAGCGACAGCGACGGCGATAAGCGTGTTGGCGGTGCACCGGCGGGAGGCACCACCGGCGGCGGCGGCAATGCCTGCGACGGCGAGCAGAACGAAGCTGGGGACGCGCAGGTGACGACGGGGCAAGCTGCCGCCGCCTCCACCGAGCTGATCCGGGACCCCAAGAGGGTGAAGAGGTGAGCCCGATCGATCCAGCCCACCATCATGCTCATGCACGCATTGCATGTACGTGTCGTGTGGGCAGACAAATAATGCGTTCTGTAAACAATCAATCTTGATCTGACAAGAGACTGAAACGGGCTTGCTTTGCGTGGAAATTATGCCCAGGATCCTTGCCAACCGGCAGTCAGCTCAGAGGTCGCGGGTGAGGAAGTTGCAGTACATCTCCGAGCTTGAGCGCAGCGTCACAACACTGCAGGTATACATGAAACTTCTACGATTCTTGCTCTGGCAAAAATAAACCAATGATAGCATGCATAATTCAAAAGAATTACAATGCACAGGAATTTGGCACCTCCATCAAATTAAACGTACTCGATCGATGTAGACATGCTTGGGCAGAACTGCACATGCCCCCTGCCTCGATTACAAAATTGCGCAAGAAATTACATGTGCAATTATGTAAACACAATTTGCCAGCTCCGTGAACGTACTCGATCTATAAAGGACACGCATGATGCATTTGCTGCATCCATGCCGTGGAACAAAATGGTCTGAAACTTCTCTTAGATGAGGCAAAGCTTTAGTTGGAGATGAGATATTGTTTCGGTCTCTGCATGCTAAGAAATTCTGACAGATTCAGCCATTTTTTAAAAGTAAATAAATAAAGGAGAAAAACTGCAGAAAAAGATTGTGCACCAACACCAAGCAAACACCGATTCTGAAACCCCGAGACCTACAAACCATCCTAGTTCTAGGACATGCATGTGCTCACTGGATGCACCTAGCATAATTCGCGATCGATATCATAATTCACGGACATACTATATATTAACTTTGGAACGCGCGAGAGAGGCGGCCGCGGCGATAGATTAACTTGTCACCTCAGCACATGCGTAGCATAGCCAACAGCAAGGTAGATGTATAGATAGATCGGCAGCACAGGCTGGCTAGCAATAGCAACAGCGTCGCAAGTGATGCGCCCATGTGCACGTGAAAGGCCGGCCCGGGCCGGCCGGCCTTGGCGTGCAGCCGGGATCGATGGATCATGGAAGCAAAGCATGCAATAGGCGCGCGCTAGCTAGTTGCTCTCTCCCATCATGCCGTGTCCGGTGTTCCGTGCATGCACGCCGTGTCTTTACCCGGCCTGGAGCACGGGCGCGGTAGGCGGTACCAACCCCAAGTAGTGCCATGATCCAAGTGCACATGCCTCTGCAATCCGCATTGGCCCTGTGCCGCCTGGTGGTGGTCCCTGTGTGGCCTGTGCCGTGTACTCGACCGATCCATCCATCGATAGATCAATTCGCATGCACCAAGCTGGAAGAACACGAGCCTTGCCTCCTTGCTCCTTGCGCAAGATCCGGCCGGCCGGTTGGTTGGTTGGTTAATTAGCAATTCGCATGGCTTTTATGCTTGGATGAATATAAATATAATTATTGATAGCAATGGGGTCGAAGCAGCAGTAGTAGTAGTAGTGTTCTTTATTCATTGCTGCACATGGCGGTAGCTATAGGCACAGATCAAAGGTTCCGCGGTTGTCCGGTTCTTTTAACTTGCCGTGGCCGTACGCCGAGCTTGTTCCAGAAGACTGGAATTCTGCTTTAGGCTTAAGCTGCCCATGTGCTGGACCTGGTGAAACCTGATGAAGCCAAGGGGAAAAAAATTGGACCAATCCATGAACAGGCAAATTAAATAGTTTTGAATTTTGTCGGAGTTGCTTGCATGCTTGCTAGCTCTGCTAGAATGAAATTGTAAATCCGATCGTTTTTTGCTTGCTCTGCAGAACGAGGTGTCCGTGCTGTCTCCTCGTGTGGCATTTCTGGATCAGCAGCGGACCATACTGACCGTCGGCAACAGCCACCTCAAGCAGCGGATCGCAGCTCTTGCTCAGGACAAGATTTTCAAGGACGGTGAGTGCGCGTGGCATGCTTTACTGTGTAGTCGATCATAATTTAGCAGTACTACGAATTGTTCATAGTTCTTTCCTTCGTGAACTAATGATTCCTACGTACCACTGAGAAGATATTATATTATGGATTTATTCATCCTGGTTTTACCTTCTTCAGCTCATCAAGAGGCGTTGAAGAAGGAGATCGAGAGGCTGCGGCAGGTCTACGAGCAGCAGAACCTCAAGATGTCGGCCGGCGCTGCTGCTTCTGACCACGGGCCGCCGCCGCCGGTGCGCGCAGAGAAAGAGCTCATGAGCTGATCCATGCCTGTCCGCTGTGCAGTCCGCCGCATCATTAACATGGAGGGAACATTGCATCATGATTTCTTTTTTCAGATTCTGTGGATGTTTTCTTCTTTTTTTTTTGTTCTTCTTATTCTTCCATTGACATGTGCATTAATTCTTTGTAATATGTTGATTTGGATTTGGTTTACTGTGCAAATTGTGGTAAAGTCGTCAGGGAAACTGATCTGTCATGTAAATCATTTTTGAAGCATCATTACATATCTGGAAATCTGGATAGTTCTTGATTTTTTTTTTGTATGATCATCTTTCTTGTTTGGTGTAATTGAACTAGCAATGTGGGCCAAGTAAATAGCGTGGGGGGTGGCTATCTTTTGTTTTTCTTTGTAATATAACAAACATTTGGATCAAAGTTATTTATTAGAAATTATTTTTGCAAATAGTTTTTTATTTGTTTGGTTATACTGTCCCTGTCTCCCTCAGAATGGTTACCATATTTTGTACAGGAAAAAAATTACTTTTACAAATTTCCACAAGCAATTATTCAAATAATATAAAATTCTAAAACATAAAATTTGCATCAATAGATTTATGTTCAAAGAGCCTAGATAAGGATGCAAGAAAAAAGCGTCGTACCCTATAGAAATTCTTTTTTTGTGGGGTTATATAGAAATACCATAACTGATATAATTATTTGGTATGGAAAGTTTAACATATAAAGTGTCGTGCCATAGACTAAACAAGTATTTATGGCACTGTAGTAACTAACAATGGAGTCTAAGACCTATCACTCTCTTTTTTGACGTTGCAACACCTAGGGCGCGTTTGCTGCCGGCCCAGGCGGGTGGCTCGCGCTGGCCCGTGTTTGGGTGCCTTGGGCCCACCAGCGCCCTGGCTCCCCACGAGCCAAAACGGCCTCTCGGCCAGGCTCCAGGGAAACGCTCCCCTCATCGTTTTTCTAGGGCATGGTTCCGCGCGGCATCTCCATGGCGATTTCGGGGATCCTGGCGGCAGCAGGCGCGCGCTCGAGCGGGCTCGCGCGGGAAGGGTGAAACCTCCTCGCGCCATTCCGCCTTGCCGATTTTCGCTGCCTTTATAAGCTGCCCCTCCTTCCTCTTCCCCGCTCCCTCCGTTTCCAATCCTTCTCCACCCAAATCTCGTGAGAGACTGGCGACGGTGTGGTGAGTTGGGAGCACGGCGAGCCGGAGGTGGTGACCGACGGGCTTCGTCTCCGTTCCCCGTGGCCGGATTTGCTTCGGCGCCGCTCTGCTCCTGCTGCGTCGCAACCATGTCCTTGATGATGCAATTGCTCAGCCCTCCCAACCAGCCAAGACATAAGTGAACTTGAGGTCAAAATTGACCACAGCCATGACATTTTGTGTGGGATCCTTTTTCCTACCCGTGAAGGCTTGTTGCATTCTCCTAGGAACCCTAGCCAGGACATGTGTTCCATCAATGGCGGCAATGACATCCTATAAAAAAGGTCAAAGTATGATAAGCCACATGGTTGGGGCAACAACTACATACATCACCAACACTAAAATTGGCAATTACCTTGAAGTAAGGGTTCCATCTAGGGCTACCAAGAATCTTTGGAGGCGTGGCAGAGGATGGAGGCTTAATCATCTCATTTTTGAGCTCACCAACAGCATACAAGACCTGGTGGAAGTTCCTATGGACAGTCTCAATGGACCTAGCAAAAGAACTATGGACCACCCTAAACCTTTGGTTGTGGCCAACTATGTGGAGGAACATAGCCACCTGCTCCTCAACACTACACCTAAATGTCTCAGGAACCAAGCCCCTCTATCTAAACAGGTAACACAGGGCAAAAAAAGGAGCCCTGCTCATCCTAATCATGGACACACACTCCCTATCAGTTGACATATAAATCCTTTGTAGGGTATGCTGCCTGTGCTGCTCAGCCTCTGTTTTGAGCTGATACAACAGTGGATTAGGCTCAGGGATAGGTCTCAGCTTCCTAATCCTACTGGCTACAAAGCCAGTCATGACAACAACTAAGGTGGAAGCTTGCTTTGCCAGCACTTCTCTTTTCTGGTCACCATCCATCTACATGCATGATTATTGCAGACCAAATAAATTCATATTCACCATGGCAGGCATCACAATAGAACAAATGTTTGTATGTTAAAAAAAGAGCCACGGCTACATGCTGAAACATGCCTCCCTGTGGCTAATGGACATCATCATCGACCATAAACAAGAGAACCAAACAAAATGGCAGTAAAACAACAGCTTCAATGAATACTGAATAATGAACATCAATATGTTAATCATAAAACAGATTAGACCAACATGCCACCCTGTGGCTAGTGGACAACATCGTTGACCATGACAAAAAAAATCCCAACAACACTGCAGTAAAACCATATTTTCATCACAGATCAAGAAACCCTAAGCACGAACGTCACAGACCCAAGCAAGATAAGAAATGTACCATAAATCATTACCATAATCAACAATAGCATGAACATAAATATCATGGACAGTACGAACAAACCCTAGCAGGCAACTCCAACTGACAGGAACATGCAACTGAATAGGTAGGAATAACAGCAAGATAGTGTCTTTGGGGTGCATTTCACCTCGGGAAGGTCGACGGACGAAGCACGAAGAGCGGACGGAGAACTAGCAGATCCGTGTGGAGAAGTAGCAGATCGAGACGGAGAGGAAGCAGATCTGGTCCAAAGCACCGCCGCAAGCACCACCGGATCGGAAGAAGACGAAGAAGACCGGCCGCATCCCAGAGTCCCTGCGACGCAGCAGGAGCAGAGCGGTGCCGAAGCAGATCCGGCCACGGGGAACGGAGACGAAGCCCATCGGTCACCACCTCCGGCTCGCCGTGCTCCCAACTCACCACACCGTCGCCGGTCTCTCACGAGATTTGGGTGGAGAAGGATTGGAAACGGAGGGAGCGAGGAAGAGGAAGGAGGGGCAGCTTATAAAGGCAGCGAAAATAGGCAAGGCGGAATGGTGCGAGGAGGTTTCACCCTTCCCAAGCGAGCCCGCACGAGCGCGCACCTGCCGCCGCCAGGAGCCCCAAAATCGCCAAGGAGATGCCGCGCAGAGCCATGCCCTAGAAAAACGATAGGGGGAAGCGTTTTCCTGGAGCCTGGTCGAGAGGCCGTTTTGGCTCGTGGGGAGCCAGGCCGCTGGTGGGTCCAAGGCACCCAAACACGGGCCGCTGCAGCCCGGGAGCGCGAGCCACCCGCCTGAGCCGGCAGCAAACGTGCCCTTGGTCTTAATTGGCACTTGGGCCAAAGGTGTTTAGCGCCAAGGGAGCCCAGGCTGCTTAGGCCTTAGGGTGGCTGGGCCTTGACACTGCCACTGTGTGAATTCACATGACGATGGTCAATAATTTTCAAAAAAAAGAAAAAAAACATGATGATGGTTAATATGATCAGAGTGCTAAGGTGTTCATTCACGCCTTCACGGTCACAGGCTCACGGCTTTAGGGGGCCGGATACAAGCGACATGCGAGAAGCCACTCGGCCCCGCTGGCTAGCGCCGGAGCCAGTCGAGCATCTCCCGGGTTCCCTTGATGCTCGGCAGCGGCACGGCGGCACCATGATCCACCCAATCACCCAAATCATTTTACTTGACTAAACCATAGTAAAAATTTTGAATAAAAAATCTGTCACGCTAAATCATTTGGCGCGACAAGCCGTTCGCGCCAATGCATGTGGCGCGACGGGGGTGGACCCACGATGGCCCCGGTCAACTCTATTGCCACGGTGTCCACTTTGGTCGCGCCAAATCATTCGGCGTGACGACGTGCTTTTATCGCGCCAAATGATTTGGTGCGACAAAAAGGATGCAGGGTAAACATAAGTTTGAAACATGCTTTTTTTTATTTTTTGATTTAAAATGAATTAAATTTAAAAAAAAATCGTAGGGACGTCTGCTCACGTCAAGCGCCTGGAGCATCGGCCGCTTGCGCAAGCAGCGATGCCCGTTTGAAGCGCCTCGGGGTCCTCCACCGTGGCATAGAAAGGTCTCAACTGCTCATAAGCGCCCTGACATGTGTGCGTTGTACAGGGCCTGCTCTGCACACACGTACAAACTGTACCGAGATACAAGTATACTTATTGACAACTAATAAAATGTCTAAAGACGGGTGATACCGTATATACACTACATTCTCCAAGACCTCTGTTTTGATCCAAAGAGCATAAACCATCTGAACACAGCTCTGAAACTGACTGCAGACAAAAAAAATTTGGATGACGTTCTTCTTCCGTGCCTTCTCGAGTGTTCACTTGTGAACAGTAGAGAGAGGCGATTTTCCTCATCTCCACGATTGCTCCGAATTGGAATCTGGAGATTGGAGGAAGCTCTGCAGGCATCCAATTGGAGTGCGCCGCTTGCTAATTCCGGCCACTTGTAGCTGATTCAAGATCTGCGCCAGGTGACTGCCTTCTCCAGTGTTCTTCGGTGAACAGGAGAGAGGCGATTTTCCTCATCTCCACCCTATCTACTAGTGAGATCAGTGTATGGAGATCGGAGGAAGTTGTGCAGGCATTCAAGGGAGTGTGCTGCGTGCCTAGTTGTGCTTCAGTGCTTGCAGACGTCCGCCCAGGCAGGCCGTGCTGCTTTCTGGTATTTTATCTTGGTGATCCGCTGTGATTTGATTTTCTTCCCCTATCAGCTCTATCTACACTGAGCTCGGATCTGATTCGGGACGATCAAGGGGCGATCCAAGCATCGTTGCCCATCCTTGGCTGGATTTCGAGTTTTGGTGTTGACAGTGGCTGATGGTGCGGTAGCAGGAGAAAGAAAAAGGGTGTTTTTAGCTGCATCAAATGCGAGCCAGGCTTTGTTAGCCTCTGCACACAATGATGGAAAGGATTAACCTGGATGAAGGGAAGCACCAGAGAACTTATAAACGAATTCTTCAGGAACTAAGGAATTTTTCCCGCGACCAATGAGAATTATTGCCTAAAACTGCCGAGGGTTGGGGAATGCCTCGGCTGTTCGAGGGCTTCTGGATCTCCAGAAGCTTGAATCCCCGGACATTCTTTTCCTTTCTGAAACAAAAATGGTTTGGGAAGAATTGAGCGTTTCAGATGGTTAATGCAAATGCTGTCGATACCCTGGAAACGGGTACCCCAGACCCCTGGCTTACCAAACTAAAACCCCACAAAATCAGCATCTTGACCCCTCCGATAACCTCCCGCGCTAACTAACGAAGGCCCATAGGCTGAGACGTATCGGACTGTCCCGCGAACGAACAACGACGGCCCGAAACCAAAGCCTGCTCGAGAGGCTACCGAACGGACTAGTACTGTATAACCGAGAGGTTACCGAACGGACCAGTACTGTCCACCCGAGAGGATACCGAACGGACTAGTACTGTATACACGAGGGTACGATTCGAGCCTGCCCTCGAGGACGTAACTTCGCCAAGCGAACGAGCCTCCCCTCGAGGACGGAACTTCGCCCGGGCGAATGGGTAGCCCTCGAGGACAGTGCACCCCTCGGCCACCAACTCCCCCGTACGGACCCGAGCGCATTTAATGCGATCTATCTACCCCCGCCTAACCGCATGTCCACAGTTACGGTAACAGTTACAGGTGTGGCGGTCAAATCCGCTTTTACCGCCCATACCCCGGAATCCCGCAAGTCATATTACGCTGTTGCGCCATACCGAGCACTGTGCCACGACCCGCACCGCCTCGAGACGTATAAACTAACGTGTTTTCCGTGTTTTCCGGGATTCGGTCTTATCCAGCGAAGCTCGACCTCCTCGGTACGACCCCCTCGGCTCCGGCCAAGACCCTCGGCCGTCGCCCCTCGACTTCACCGAGCGAACCCTCGAGCTGAACTTCAACAACTCCTGACGCGACGGCTGCAGGGCCTCCCATACCGACGTACATCACTACAGCGGCACCGACATGATCGGCCTCAACGTCGTACGTCATCAGCGTCATGCGAACTCGAAATACATGTACACCTGTGCCCCTCCTCCATCTATAAAAGGAGGCGCCAGGGCGTTAGAGAAGAGGACGGGACTCAAAATCGAGAGGATCTAGAGCATAGAAACATTAAGGCCCTAGATCACAGAGCGACACCGTGAGTCTGTGCAAGGTCGAGAGCAAGGCGTCCGAACGCCCCAACTTCACCTCACACCAGCTTGTATTTTCCCCTGTACTAGGACTTCGGTGCAAGATAACACAAATCATCCTCCCCCGCTGGACGTAGGGCCTTCTTTGCCCGAACCAGGATAAATCATCGTGTCCATCTTGCGTCACCCACCGGATTAGAGAGCACGCGAATACAATATTACTCGTTGGAGTTAACCCCTCGAGGGTCAGAACACCGACAGTTGGCGCGCCAGGTAGGGGAGCCAGGATGGGCGATTTCGTTTCACCACTTTCGCACGATACGGTGATCTGTTTCGGGAGCCTGGAGTTCATGACCCTCGGCCAGGTCTACGACATGACCCTGCTCTCGATCAGTGACCCGAACGGAGGTCGCGGTACACCCCCACGTTCATGGGGAGCCGCTCGCCAGTCTCATGACCATGCTTCCACATCCAGAAGGAGGCACGGTCGGCGCCGTCATCGCCGTCAGCCCAAGTCGAGAAGGGTCCCCGCCGCTTTCTCCACGCCCCTGACCGGAGATGAGAAACCTCTTGTTGAGGGAGTATCTGACCCAAGTTCAGAGGCAGAGAGCAAACCGGCAGGATCCCAGCACAACCCTGACTCCACTTTCATCGTGCGCTCGTCGGGGAAGCGCGACGAAACCCCCGCTCGACCGAGCTCGCTTCCGCACGGGCTGTTCGAGCGTCATCGGTGGCCTTCGTCCGACTTCAACAATCCCACGACGACGATTATGACAGCGACCCACTCTAACACGAGCACATTGGAGGACCGCCCAGGCACCCTTCCCCGTGCAATCACGGACGTGGGGACTGTCACACCGGCCTCCGAGGGTTTGGCCTTCGCAAGAGCGCCCGGCCCCCGGAGGCATACCGTCGGCACACTCCGACGGTGGCTGCAGCAGGAGGCGCGGGGGCAATTCCCCGTCTTCTACTGTGGCAACCCTGACTCTGACTCTGATCATTGGGATCCTACCCGTGAGTGCCTCCATATCGATGGTGGCGTCGACTCGGATCAGGAAACCGTCGATCCAGCGGCCGCGGCGGCTACCGCCGTGGCGAGAGACGCTCCCCCCAGAGCAGAGGACCAACAACCAGACGCACCCCGAGAAGCGTGCCCTCCTCCTGGTGAGCAGGACGCGCAGATGGCACAGATTCGGGAGTTGCAGGCGAAGCTCGCCGACAAGCAGGAACGCTTGCGCTTACTCGAGCTTACCCTCGAGCAAGAGCGGCGACCGCTCGGCGGTAGAGCCCGAGCCAGGGCCCGAGAAGTCAACCGGCAGATCATCGAGGAAGGAGCACCCGAGCAACCCGCCCACCGTTATCCCCGAGCAAGCCAGAACGTTGTTGCAGCAGCTATGCTCCTTCGCAATATGCCCGCGCCTTCCAACTCGCAAGCTCGGCGGATACAACGCGAGGTCGAGGATCTCCTCCAAGTTGCTGCTGTCCAACAAGCCGAGAGCTCAGCTTCGAGGCGTCGAGGGGCTGCCTCCGAGCCTCAGGTCGAGCCCTCCTGGCCCGAGAGGGAGGGCTCGGTCGACCAGGGGGTACCCCCGCGGGGGAGATCATCCATAACCGGGAGGCCGCTGGAAGGATTGCCAAGTGGTCGGTCGAGCTAATGGGCGAGACCATCACCTACGCACCACGGAAGGCCATCAAGTCTCAAGTGCTGGCGGATTTCATCGCCGAGTGGACCGACACTCAGTTGCCACCAGTCCAAATTCAAGCCGAGCTGTGGACGATGTACTTCGACGGGTCGCTCATGAAGACAGGAGCAGGCGCGGGCTTGCTCTTCATTTCACCCCTCGGAGTCCACATGCGCTACGTCATTCGCATCCACTTTGTCGCTTCTAACAACATCACGGAGTACGAAGCACTTGTCACCGGATTACGAATCGCCCTTGAACTCGGGGTCCGACGCCTTGACGTTCGAGGCGACTCGCAGCTAATCATTGACCAAGTGATGAAGGCCTCGAGCTGCCACGACGCCAAGATGGAAGCATACTGCAACGAAGTGCGCAAGTTGGAAGACAAATTCCACGGCCTCGAGCTTAGTCATATCGCTCGACGATACAACGAAGCCGCAGACGAGCTCGCGAAAATCGCGTCAACTCGAGGTACAGTCCCTCCGGACGTGTTCTCGAGGGACCTCTTCGAGCCCTCCGTCGATTTGGGCTCGGGGGCTTGCACTACGCCCTCGAAGCTCCACCCCATGACCTCGATCGGGGCCCCCTCGACCGGGGCCCAGGTTATGGAGATCCAGGAGACATCTCCTCCGTCGAACCCGCCACCGGATTGGCGAGCCCCTTTGCTCAACTGCCTCATTCGGGGAGAACTTCCTGAGGACCGGACCGAAGCTCGACGGATCGCACGACGGGCCAAGTCCTACGTCATCTACGGTGACGGCAAGGAACTCTACAGGCGAAGCCCCTCAGGTGTTCTTCAACGCTGCATTACCATCGAGGAAGGCAGGAGGCTCCTTGAAGACATACACTCGGGAGCCTGCGGCCACCACGCAGCACCAAGGACCCTCGTAGGCAATGCCTTTCGACAGGGCTTCTACTGGCCGACCGCCGTTTTCGACGCCACGAACATCGTCCGCTCGTGCAAAGGGTGTCAATTCTACGCCAAGCAGACGCACCTCCCAGCTCACGCCCTACAAATGATCCCCATCACCTGGCCATTTGCGGTCTGGGGGCTCGATCTTGTGGGGCCTCTCAAGAGGACGACCAAAGGGTACACGCACCTGCTCGTTGTCGTCGATAAGTTTACCAAATGGATCGAGGCCTGGCCCATCAGCAACATCCGCTCCGAACGGGCGGTCGAGTTCTTCACCGACATCATCCATCGCTTCGGGGTCCCGAACGTCATCATCACTGACAACGGCACGCAGTTCACCGGCAAGAAGTTCTTGGATTTCTGCGATCGCCATCACATCCGTGTGAATTGGTCCGCGGTTGCACATCCTCGAACTAACGGCCAGGTCGAGCGCGCCAATGGCATGATTTTGCAGGGCCTCAAGCCAAGGATCCTCAAACGCCTCGGCAAGCACGGAAAAAAATGGGCCGCGGAGTTGCCATCGGTCCTATGGAGCTTAAGGACAACACCTAGTCGAGCCACGGGGTTCACCCCATTCTTCTTGGTCTATGGGTCTGAGGCCGTCCTCCCCACTGACCTCGAGTATGGTTCCCCTCGACTAAAGGCGTACAACGAGCAAACCAACGAAGAAGCCCTCGCAAACGCCGTCGACCAGGTCGAGGAGGCTCGAGACATGGCGCTACTTCACTCCGCGAGGTATCAGCCAAAACTTCGACGCTACCACGACAAGCACGTGCGCTCGAGGGACCTCCAAGTTGGAGACCTCGTCCTACGTCGACGGCAGAGCAACAAAGGACGTCACAAACTGACGCCGCCATGGGAAGGTCCATACGCCGTAGCTGAGGTGCTAAAGCCCGGGACGTACAAGCTCGCTAACGACAAAGGCGAAATCCTCACCAACGCGTGGAACATCGAACAGCTACGTCGTTTCTACCCTTAGGGCACCAGTGCCCTTGTACATTCTCGCATGTCTTGTACATTTCCGCATGACAAATATAAGGACTACCTTCGATTATAAGTTCAAACTCGTTATTGTACATGCAAGAGGTAGCCTCGACCCTGTCTCACCAGAGTCGAGCCTCCCTCGGGGGCTAACGGGGGGGAACCCCCTAAGTTCCTAAAAATACGAACGATTTTTTCGCACGCCTCCCTTTTCGCTTCCCAACTAAGTTGACAACGCCTCAGACTCCCTAGGGGTTGAGGGCTGTCGAGCCAGAGCTCTCCTACGCCTCCGGGCTACGGTACCTCCACTCGCTCCCCCCTCGAGGGACACGAGTTCACGTCGAACACTCAGTCGGAAAGCAAAAGTCAGGCGAGCAAAACTCGAGCGCTTCTCCTTTCTCACACCTCGATACGCTTCGCGACTAAGTAGAAAACGCCTCGAACTCCCTTGGGGTCGAGGGCTGTCGAGCCGGAGCTCTCCTACGCCTCCGGGCTACGGTACCTCCACTCGCTCCCCCCTCGAGGGATACGAGCTTGCGTCAAAAATTTAGTCAAAAAAGCAAAGTCTAGGTGAGAAGAAAGCAGAAAAGGTTCAAAAGTAAAAGGACACATCACATTACGATAGTTGTATCAATGTCCAAAAAGGGCTTTCGAAGCCACAATTGAATATAAGTTACAAAAAACTAATTTATTACATGGGCACCCTCGCCCAGTCTTGCCCTACAGGCTTGCCCCGTCACCGCCCTCCTCGACGTGGTACCCTCCATCCGCGGGGGGGAGGACTTCGCCCTCGAACAACTTCGCCAGCTCTCCCCCCGGCCTCTCGGCGTCGTTGATAAGCCCTTGGCAGCGCTCCTCATTCTCGGCGTCGGTCTTTGAGATGTCAGGAACAAAGCCTTGGGCCACCACGTTCATATCAAAAACAAAGCCGGAGGAGACCACTGCAAGCGCCCGCTTCAAGCCAGTGTGAAGTGCCTCCCGCACGCGATCGCGAAGGGTGGCGTCGAGGTAGTAGATCCGGTCCATGAGCGCGGCACCGGGGATGTCTTCTTCGGCACCCTCGACGGGCCCGACCTCCCAGAGGGCGCAGAGCCCGTCGAGGGCAACCCGGAGCCGACCAAGAAGCACCCCCTCCGCCGCAAGGCTCTCCTGCAGCGCCTTGGCGGCAGTCTGGGTTGCAAGCAGCTCAGACTCGATGCCTGAAACACAAAGCAAGAATCAGATAAACCATACGGAAAGAACAAAGATCAAAAACCCTTTGAGGCACTCACCAGCACAGCGAGTCTCGAGGGCGTTGCGATCCCCAGCACGGCGTCGCGCTCCCCCGAGCCTCGTCCCGCTCCCGCTGGGCCTCTTTGAAGGCTCGGGTCACCTCCGTCTTCTCGAAGCGGAGGGTCTCGAGGGCGCCACCAGCTAGGATGATGGCCTGCTCCTTATCCTGGAGGGTGGCCTTCATTGCCCCGAGCTGGGTTTCCAGGTCGGTGGCACGGCTCTTCTCCTCCTGGACCAAGGCGGAGAGGGCGTTGCGCGTGGCGGAGACTTCAGCGAAGCTGGCCTCAAGCGAGCGAATGCGCTCCACGGAGCTCTGAACCTCCGCCATGAGCAGCTCGACGCGCTCCTGGGCTCGGACGCTCTCGACCCTGGCCTTCTCTGATTCGGCCTTTGCCGCGTCAGCCTCCTCCCTGGCACGCTCGAGCTCCCCCTCAAGGCGGGCGGCTTCCCCTCGAGCGGCGTCGGAGTCCGCCTTCGCCCGGGCGGCCTCCTCTTTGGCTTTGGTGGTTTCCTCCCTGGTCTGCTTCAACTCCTCCTCGAGCTCGGCCACCCTGCTCTGCGCAGAGCGGCCGGCCTCGAGTTGGCGAAGCACTTCCTCCCGGCTGTTGTGCGTTTCGTAGAGGAAGACTGACTTGGAGTAGGACCGCCTCTGCGCCACCTGGGGACAGGAAATCGAGGGTTAAGGCATCCCATACGAAAGAACTTAAAAAACTATATGTGGCCTAACACAGCGACTCACCGCGAGGTTCCGGTCAAGGCCTTCGGCGAGCTCGACGCCCAGTTTCAGCAAGTGCCGCAGCCACGCCCGAGACCGCTCGGCCTCCTCCCATTACTCGACCTCCGCCGGGTCGTTCATCTCGATCCCCGGAGCGCTGGAATCGCCGAGTTCCCGGAGCACGATGCACTCCTTGCCCCAATGCGGAAGGACCATCTTGACCTTGGCTCGCGCCAAGGACTCGATCTCCTCCACCACATCGCCCGGAACGCCGTAGCCCACGGCCAACTCCCCCGGGATGCGGAACTCTGATGCGGCGCGAGCACTCCTCAGCCCGGGGTCGGACGTCGACCTCCTCAGCACGCCGACAGCCGCCGTCTCCTCTGGCTGCTCCGTCAACGGTTGCGGCACCTGATCCGGTGCTGCTTCCGGCGCCGTCGGAGGCAGCGGAGGTGTGGAGGCCGTTGCTTCACCCAACGCCACGACTTGTAGCGCCGGTGGGACCACCGTCGGCGCGTCTTCCGCCGGGCTCGGTACCGAGGCATCCTCCGGTTGTACCCCCGGCAGCCGCGGGATCGTCGACGCCTTCGACGTCGTTTCTTGTTCGGCCAGCAACTCGTCCAAAGTAATCACGGACACCCATTGTTTGGGCAGTCCGGAAGTCGCTTCCGCCTCCGACGACTTGGGCGGTTGCTGCGCCGCGTCCCCCGGCGGCGTCTGTTGCGCCTGCTGATGCTGGGGCTGGCCCCCAGTTTTCTCCTCCTCCTGCTGCGGCCGTGGCAGCTCCGCTTCTTGCAGGGCCCCCTGCTCCTGCTCCCTCCGGACCTCGAGCTCGCGCAGCCCCGCCGGCCAGGGACGCCGCTCTCCCGTCGAGGGGGGAAGGGTCGAGGTCTCCTCACCCTCGAGGTCCACGACGACGACCTCCTCTCCTGGCTCGTGGCCCTCGGGGGCTCCTACCTTGGGTGCGGGGATCGAAGCCTCCGGACCACCAGGAACGGAAGCCCTCGACGTCGGGGCGCCGCCTCCTGGTGCCGGGTCGAGCTCGAGGGCCCCAGGCGGTGATGTCAAGGAGGCGCTCCCTCCCTCATGCGTCCTTCCAGGCACGGAGTCGCCACCCGCCGCGGCCCCCGGGACGCTCGACCCTGTAGCAGGAGTGGAACCCGTCAGCCTACCGCGCGCCATAGCACCAAGGGCTGAGGACAACCACTTGGCTTCCCACGGGGCCAAGGGCCTCGACGACGCACCTGTAGCCGGGGCCTCCGTCTTTGTGGCTGCATCCATCTTGAGCCGCTTAGCGGGCGCGAGAGATGCCTCCTCGATCTGGCGCTTGGGCCTGAATGGAAAGCAGAACGACAAAAAGTTTATTAAAGCGCACAAAGAAGATGTAACGAAAAGAAAACGATTCAACGACACTTACCCGAAGGGTATAGAGGCCTTTCGGGTACCCCTCGAACTGCCCGTAGATTTTGAGACCCCTCCCGAAGCCGAGCTCTTCGCAGGGCTGGAGCTGCTCGGGGCCGTCGGTGGGGTCGCCGCGCTTCCCTGCTTCGACGGGGCCTCCTGGGCACGCCTCTGCTCCACGCGCACCGACGACCGGGACCGGGTCTCCCGGATCGAAGTGGGTGGGCTCCCGCCTCGAGTACGACGTGAGGGGGGTGATCCCCCTCGAGGCGAGGCCTCGGCCCCCCTTTTTCCATGTTGGCGCTCCGAGGCCGGTGCCGCCGGCTGAGGGGCGCGCTGCTCCGCCACCTCCTCCTGCACGAAGGGGCGGTCAGCATGGGAGGATTCCGACAGGATACGATCGAGGCACCCCTCCACCCCCTCGACGTCATCACTGTCATCATCATCATCTTCATCTCCATCAGAGGGAGACTCCTCCTCCGGGAGCCCGTCGCTCCTCTGCTCAGCGCGGCGCTTCGCGAGCCTTTCGCGCTCCCGGAGCTTCTTGGCTTTCTTTTTCTCCTCCTCGTCCTTACTCCGCTTCTCTTGCTGGGCGGTGAAGCGTCTTACCTGACGATCGGGAGCGTCCTCCCTCAGTGGAGGCCTCGATCTCCGGTAGTCGATTCTCCCCTGCGCAAAGACGTTTAGTTACAGGGACATGAGAAAGGGGAGGAGGGGGAGAACTCGAAGGGCACGAGCCGGGGCACTCACCAGGTCGAGGCAACCCTCCTCCGACCACATGGGGAGGCGGTTGACGTCTTCCACCCTGAACGAGCCAGACACCATCCCCTTTACCCGCGCGACGACTTCCGAGGCGGACGGCCTCTCGTCGGACATCCGGCACCTCCTGAGAAGCTCGGGCGCCGCCGAGGGGAGCATCTCGTCCAACCGCAACGGGCGCTCCATCAGAGGGAGCACCCGTCGACTATGAAAGGCCGAGGCGACCATCCCCGCCATCAGGCCTGCTTCTCGAAGGGTCCTCATCGCGACGACGAGGGGGTGAAGTCGACGCTGAAGGTCTCCCGCGACACCGAACGGCCAATTGTATGGACGCTCAGTGATGAGCCGCCCGGTGTACGGCGGGAGATAGCCGCCGTCGTTGCGAAGATAGAACCACTGCTCGTCCCACCGGGAGTGGTTGGACGCCAACCCGGTGGGGATGTACTCGGGTGGCTCCTCCGACCTCCCGGTCTTCAACGCGAAGTTGAGGCACCCCGCTCTGACGATTCGCCTTACTCCGGCCGACACCGGGGAGGCGAACCACTCCCCCTTGTAGAGGTGGAGCCATAGCTCCCAATGTGGCTCCATTTCGAGATAGCCCTCGCAGACGGCCGCGAAGATGGCGGCGTTGGAGATGGCGTTGGGGGAGAAATGGTGGAGCTCGACGTCGTAGTAGTTCGTCAGCCCCCGCATGAACTCGCTTGGGGGAACGCCGAACCCATGCCGATGGAACTTGAGGAAGCTCACCACATACCCCTCCGGTGGATTTGGCTCTTCGTGGTCCCTGGGCAGCGCAATCCACTCCGGCCGATTCGAATCCGTGACGGGGCAGAGAAGTCCTTCTCTCACCAGCTCGGTCAGCCTCTGCCGCGTCACGGTCGACGGGCGCCAGGGCTCGGCGGGCTGGAGGACTGGGGCCATGGTGGCGGCGGCGGCACAGATCTGCTCGGTGGGCGCGGCGGCGGCAACAACAGCACGAATCTCCTCGGCAGACGGTTGACCAGGAAGGTTCCCAATCGCGACTTCTCGCTCTAAGTTTTTATCCTCACACGCACAGGAAAGCAGGAGCTCGGCAGAATGGCAAAGGTGGGAGCGAACGCCTGTCCCCCTTCGTTTTTATACTCGGGAAGAGCAACGGGCGGAGCCCGGCGGCAGGGAAAAGGTAACTTCCCGCAATTAATGCGTTTACCTGACCGTTCCCCCCTCGACCCTCGACCGGACGCACGCGTCACACCTCTGACAGAGAGCTGTTGCTCGGGCCCGCCACGATCGCACCGCTAAGCCCTTCTCCTCAAAAGGCGTGCCCAACGGTAAGAAAAAAGAACCGTCACTCGCTAACGGAGTTTTCTACATAAGGTAAAACGCACCTTGAGGTCTCGAGGGAGCGAAGGCCGGTCCTCGAGTGAGGGCTTAACGGCCGCCCTTGAGCACCGCAAAAGAGCGGGCCCCGACCCCGCCTCGAAATCTCGAGGGAGCGAAGGCCGGTCCTCGAGTGAGGGCTTAACGGCCGCGCTCGAGCACCGCAAAAGAGCGGGCCCCGACCCCGCCTCGAAGTCTCGAGGGGGCGAAGGCCGGTTCTCGTGTGAGGGCTTAACGGCCACCCTCGAGCACCGCAAAAGAACGGGCTCCGACCCCGCCTCGAAGTCTTGAGGGAGCGAAGGCCGGTCCTCGTGTGAGGGCTTAACGGCCGCCCTTGAGCACCGCAAAAGAGCGGGCTCCGACCCCACCACGAAGTCTCGAGGGAGCGAATGCCAGTCCTCGAGTGAGGGCTTAACGGCCGCCCTTGAGCACCACAAAAGAGCGGGCTCCAACCCCGCCTCGAACTCTCGAGGGTGCGAAGGCCGGTCCTCGAGTGAGGGCTCAACGGCCGCCCCTGTGCGCCGAAAGAGAATGGTTGCTCGTCGACGGAGATTTCCACGAAAGGAGAAAACGGGCTCTGTCCCTACCTCAAAGTCTCGAGGGAGCGAAGGCCGGTCCTCGAGTGAGGGCTTAACGGCCGCCCTTGAGCACCAAAATCGGGCTCCGGCCCTAAGTCTCGAAGGAGCGAAGGCTGACCCCACGAACAAGGTTCGACAGCCGCCCTCGAGCACCCGAGTCAGGGGTGACCAAGGGGGAGCCAACACGAGGCCCTGCTCGAGAACGAACTCTCGAGACCCCTTTGGACGCATCCAAGGCGAAACGCTACGGACTTTATGGAATCCCCCCGAAAGGAGGCATCGAGCCGCCGAGACCTATCGAATGGAATCAGAATCCGTAGGACCATTGCGTTTTGCTTTAATGAGACCGCCTCCGGGCCTCCTGTCGACCTCTATCGAACGAGGAACGGGCTCTCGCTTGGATTTTCCCGTTACTAGCTCACTAAGAACTTCGCGGCTCGCCCTATCGGGGGTAGTCCGATGCTTCTCGCCTCACATCCGATCGAAAGGACTCGTGAGAAGAATGCCGAGGCCAGCAACGCCCCAGCCGCACGAGGCTCGGGGGCTCGCCTGTGCCCGGCGCCCCTCGACGAAAGAGGGTCAAAAATCCCCGGGGGCTCCCCTCGGTAAAGCGCTACGACTCCAGTTCAGGCCTATACCCGATTGGACGAGCACCCTTTAACTAAATATAAATAAAGCCCTCACAGGAGTCTTTCGACTCCTACGAGGCCTCGGGGGCTACCCCCGCGGGGGTCGCTCGCGCGCCCCCCACGAAAAAATCTGAATCACACCTCATTCCTAAATTCCTGACCCCCTCCCCGAGTGACATCACTCACGCAGGGGCTCGGGGGATACTGTCGATACCCTGGAAACGGGTACCCCAGACCCCTGGCTTACCAAACTAAAACCCCGCAAAATCAGCATCTTGACCCCTCCGATAACCTCCCGCGCTAACTAACGAAGGCCCATAGGCTGAGATGTATCGGACTGTCCCACGAACGAACAACGACGGCCCAAAACCAAAGCCTGCTCTAGAGGCTACCGAACGGACTAGTACTGTATAACCGAGAGGTTACCGAACGGACCAGTACTGTCCACCCGAGAGAATACCGAACGGACTAGTACTGTATACATGAGGGTACGATTCGAGCCTGCCCTCGAGGACGTAACTTCGCCCAGCGAACGAGCCTCCCCTCGAGGACGGAACTTTGCCCGGGCGAATGGGTAGCCCTCGAGGACAGTGCACCCCTCGGCCACCAACTCCCCCGTACGGACCCGAGCGCATTTAATGCGATCTATCTACCCCCGCCTAACTGTATGTCCACAGTTACGGTAACAGTTACAGGCGTGGCGGTCAAATCCTCCTTTACCGCCCATACCCCGGAATCCCGCAAGTCATATTACGCTGTTGCGCCATACCGAGCGCTGTGCCACGACCCGCACCGCCTCGAGATGTATAAACTAACATGTTTTCCGTGTTTTCCAGGATTCGGTCTTATCCAGCGAAGCTCGACCTCCTCGGTACGACCCCCTTGGCTCCGGCCAAGACCCTCGGCCGTCGCCCCTCGACTTCACCGAGCGAACCCTCGAGCTGAACTTCAACAACTCCCGACGCGACGGCTGCAGGGCATCCCATACCGACGTACATCACTACAGCGGCACCGACATGATCGGCCTCAATGTCGTACGTCATCAGCGTCATGCGAACTCAAAATACATGTACACCTGTGCCCCTCCTCCATCTATAAAAGGAGGCGCCAGGGCGTTAGAGAAGAGGACGGGACTCAAAATCGAGAGGATCTAGAGCATAGAAACATTAAGGCCCTAGATCACAGAGCGACACCGTGAGTCTGTGCAAGGTCGAGAGCAAGGCGTCCGAACGCCCCAACTTCACCTCACACTCCTCACACCAGCTTGTATTTTCCCCTGTACTAGCACTTCGGTGCAAGATAACACGAATCATCCTCGCCCCGCTGGACGTAGGGCCTTCTTTGCCCGAACCAGGATAAATCATCATGTCCATCTTGCGTCACCCACCGGATTAGGGAGCACGCGAATACAATATCACTCGTTGGAGTTAACCCCTCGAGGGTCAGAACACCGACAAATGCCAAATGTGGTGGTGAAGCAATGTGAAAGTAATAGTGGGGCTTTAGCTCTATTCTGGAAAAGAGGGGTGGATGTAACAGTTAAGAGCCTATCAAGATATCATATTGATGCCATTGTGAAGGAGGAGGATGGGCTGGAGTGGAGACTTACCGGCATCTATGGGGAACCAAAGACGGAGGAGAAAGTGAAGACTTGGCGCTTATTGAGAATTCTTTATAACTAATATGTAAAACCGTGGCTCTGTCTAGGTGATTTCAACGAGATCATGTTTGGACATGAGAAGGAAGGAGGTCACCCGAGATCCTTAATTTGCATGGAACGATTCAAGAAAGCATTGGAGGACTGCAATCTTGATGATTTGGGATTTGTGGGTGACATTTTTACTTGGCGAAATCATCATCACCATGTTGAAGGATACATAAAAGAAAGGTTAGATAGAGCTGTTGCGTGTAATGAATGGCGAAGATGCTTTCCACTGGTACGTGTTATCAATGGTGATCCTCGCCATTCCGCCCAATTATTGTAGATTGCGACGACAGGGAGGACTACAGATTTCAGTTCGTTCGAGACGTCTCACCTAAATTTGAAGCCAAATGGCTGGAGGAAGAGGGATGTTGGGAATAGGTCAAAAATGCGTGGGCAGAAGCTATATCAACTGGGAGGGTCACTATGATTGAAATACAGAAGGAAATTCTAGGTAAACTTCATGCATGGGACAAAAACGTTTTAGGAGAGCTGGAGAAGAGGATCAGCAAAGTGAAAAAGGACCTTGAAAAGTGTAGGAGGGGTTTGTTAAATCAAGAAAATGTAAACTGTGAGCATGTTCTACGTTACAAGTTGGAGAGACTCCAAGATCAACTTCATATCTACTGGAAACAAAGGTCTCATATAAATTGGCTCACAAAAGGAGACAGGAATACAAAATATTTCCATGCATGTGCATCAGAAAGGAAACGCATTAACTTTATAAGAAGGTTGAAGGGAGATGGTGGTGTTGTGGTGGAGGGGAAAATGCTGAAACCTTTTATTGCTAACAACTTCAAATCTCTTTTCTCCTCTAACGCAGGTCAAAGAACACATGAAGTCCTCCGTGCTGTCGAGAGAAGGGTCACACCTGATATAAATGCAACCCTTCTCAAAACATTCACAGGAGAAGAAGTGGAAGAGGCCCTAAGAAACATAGGAGATCTTAAAGCCCCAGGACCAGATGGTATACCAGCGGTGTTCTATAAAAAATTTTGGCCATTACTTGGTGAAAAGGTGAAAAAGGAAGTGCTCTCTGTTTTGAATGGAGGCCCTATGCCACAAGGGTGGAATGATACTGTCATTGTTCTCATTCCCAAAGTTAAAAGTCCAGATAAATTGAAGGATCTACGTCCAATCAGTCTGTGCAACGTCCTATACAAGCTGATTTCTAAAATCCTCGCCAACCATTTAAAAGTCATTTTATCAGATATTATCTCGCCATCACAGAATGCTTTTGTGCCTGGGCGCCTATTAACAGATAATGTGCTTCTCGCTTATGAGATGACCCATTATTTAAGAAACAAGAGAAGTGGCAAGAATGGGTATGCTGCTATTAAATTGGATATGAGCAAAGCTTATGACAGAGTTGAATGGCATTTTCTGAAAAAAAATCATGCTCAAGTTGGGTTTTACTGTAAGATGGGTGGATCTAATTATGAAATGTGTGAACTCAGTGACTTATAAGATAAAGTTGAATGGTGAATACACTGAACCTTTTAGGCCTGAAAGAGGTTTGCGCCAAAGTGATCCTTTATCCCCATACTTATTTATCCTGTGTGCTCAAGGTTTGTCATCACTTCTGAGAAAGGCAAAAAGGGAGGGTGACATGAAAGGTATACGTATATGTTTTAGAGCTACAAGAATTAACCATTTATTTTTTGCTGATGATACACTGATGCTAATCAATGCAACAACAAGTAGTGCTAGATCCCTTAAACAGAATCTAGACCCTTATGAAGAGGTTTCAGGGCAAGTGGTAAATAAGGTGAAAGCATCTAGGCCCCTTAATGTGGTTTCGATGATTGATGATAATATTTACCATAACTAACATGTGTTTTGCAGAAACATTGGTAAGTTAGGTTATGGTGATGGATACCGTGGGCAATACGGGTTTCATGCTCCCTTGATGATGGAAATCATTTCGGTTTTCAAAGGATGGACGACAAGGTCAAGAATGGTTAGTTCCGATCGTCCATGGTGTTGGGTGACGTCGGATTAGTCGTTAGGACTTTGTTTTTCCTTTGGCCGTACTATTAAGGGGAGTGCAAACGGGTAGCTTGACCTAGATAAGTCTAATGGTTTAGGTATGATGCACACTTGTGAAACTTAGCACTAGGTAACTACAAAAAGGCCCTAAGGTACGTTGGAGTTAAAGCCGTTCACAAAGATCGTCGAATTCGAAGTGAAACGGTTGTTTTAGCTGCACCGGACGCTGGACCGAAGAAGACCGGACGCGTCCGGTCTATTCATTTGCGTGTGCAGCAGAATGTTTGAACGCACCGGACACTGGGATAGTGAGTCCGGTGGTAAGCACCAGACGCGTCTGGTGCAACGCCGAAAATGATAACGGACCGGACGCCGGCCCGGACGCGTCCGGTGCTACACCAGACGCTGTCCAGAAGTTATGTTTGCAGACCGAAACACCAGACGCGTCCGGTGTAACTGACCGGACGCATCCGGTGGGTACGTAACGGCTAGCTGAGTTCGTTCGCGTATTTAAAAAATTGAACAGACCGGACGCGTCCGGTGCTGGGGACCGGACGCGTCCGGTGACCCCGAATATCGTGGTTTGGAAGGTAACGGTTGGATTTGGCCCATGGGGCTATAAATACATCTCCTACCCCTCCATACCAGATGTCTTGCCTATTATTTTCAGCTGAACAACCTCTTTAGTGTCCAAAGAGAGCAAGAGCCCTAGTGAGGTGCTAGTGATTTGAGAATCCATTGATTAGCACTCATTAGTGAATCAAGAGTAGCAAGTGTGCATCCATCGTCTCATTAGGCTTTGCGAGGTCAAGTGAGAGCTTGTGCTTATTACTCTTGGTGATCGCCATCACCTAGACGGCTTGGTGGTGATTGGGAGTTTGGTGATCATCCGGCGGAGCTTGTGGATGGCACAACTCGAGTTGTGAGCGGTTCCGGCGATTCACCGGGACGGAGTGTCAAAGAATCAGCCCGGAGAGAGCACTTGGTCCTTGCGCGGATCAAGGGGGAGCTATACCCTTGCGCGGGTGCTCCAACGAGGACTAGTGGAGAGTGGCGACTCTCCGATACCTCGGGAAAACATCGCCATATTCCTTGCCCCTTTACTTTCCGCATTTACTTTCTAGCATTTATATTTTCGCAATTTACATTCTTAGAATTGCCATGCTAGATTAGGATTGGAACTAGGGTGCAAAACTTTTCTCGGTAGAATCCTTAGGAACACACATAGGCATATAGGGTGAAATGGGCTAATAGGTTTTAATTCCGCAAGAAATTTTAGAATTAGCCCAATTCACCCCCCCTCTTGGGCATCTTGATCCTTTCATAAGGAAAAAACATCAGTAATGTTCGGTCCCAATACGCCATCACATGTGCAAGAACAAATCCTTGCTGAACTGTGTGTCCCTTATATTGCATCAAATGAGAAATATTTGGGCCTACCAGTGTATATTGGAAAATCTAAGAAACACATGTTTGAATACATTAAACAGAAAGTATGGGCCAAAATTCAAGGATGGCAGGAGAAACTATTATCTAAAGCAGGGAAGGAGATTATGATTAAGGCAGTTGCGCAGGCTATCCCGACCTACGCAATGTCGTGTTTTGATTTAACAAAAGGACTTTGTGATGAAATCTCAGCCATGGTTGAACGTTACTGGTGGAGTCAGCAAGACAATGTTCATAAAATCCACCGGGTTAGTTGGGAGAAAATGACCCGATCAAAAAGGAACGGAGGATTAGGTTTCCGAGACTTACATGTGTTTAATATTGCTATGTTAGCTCGACAAGCATGGCGCCTACTTGTTTATCCAGAAACTCTATGTGCTCGGGTCCTGCGTGCAAAATATTTTCCATCAGGAAATTTATTGGAAGCAAAGGTAAAGGGGGGTATATCCTATACATGGCGCAACATTCTTAAAGGGGTAAAGCTTTTGAAGGAAGGCATCATCTGGAGGGTTGGCAATGGCACGTCGATCAATATTTGGGAGGATCCATGGATTCCAAGGGGTCAAACTAGAAGGGTCATTACTCCCAAAGGTGCATCCATCCTACAAAAGGTTGCTGATTTGATTAATCCAAACACGGAAGAATGGGATGAGCAGCTTGTGAAGGATGTATTCTGGCCTGAAGATGCAAATATCATTCTCTCGCTGCCTCTGTCCAGCCATACAGAGGATTTCCTTGCATGGCACCCTGACCCCAAAGGAATTTTTTCAGTAAAATCGGCTTATGCCCTTGGTATTCAAATTCGTGATCAACTGTATAATTGTGGCACTGCCTGCTCATCTTCTGCTGGAATGGGTTTTGAATGGAAGAAGATATGGACGCTTGATGTAGCAAACAAAATCAAAATCTTTGTATGGCGCCTGGCTCATAACTCTTTACAGGTTAAAATAAATATTGCAAGAAAAGGTGTGTCTCTTGATACCCTTTGTCCAATGTGCTTACGCTTTGATGAGCACTCTGGGCACCTCTTTTTTAAATGCAAGGAAGTGAGACAATGCTGGCAGATGTTGGATCTGGAAGATAAAAGAACCATTTTAATGGTAGAACCTTCGGCTAAAGCAATGTTGGAGAAAATTTGGACCTTCGACAATGAGTGCCAGCGAAAGATTATCACACTTCTATGGTGCTGGTGGAGGTCTAGAAATAAAACAAACTCTGAGAGGACGAAGAAGACTTCATACCAGACCATCAAAGATGTCCATTTCCATATTCAGGCATGGAAGGAAGCTGCAGTTTCCCCCGCACAAATAAAATATGTACCAATCCATCTAAAATGGAAAGCTCCACCTGAAAATTTCTACAAGATCAATTGTGATGGAGCCTTCATGAAAGAGACATGTCTGGGTGGATGGGGTTTTGTTATTCGAGATCATCTTGGTAATACTATTGCAGCAGGCACTGGGCAGGCAAAACACTTATTAAATGCCAGACATGCGGAAGCCTTGGCATGCCTTAAAGGACTTGAACATGCGGCCTCACTTGGAATGAATATGTGGTGTTGGAGACAGATGCAAGCACGGTAGTGGAAGCAATACGTGTTCCAGGCCATGACAGATCTTGTGTCTCACCAATTCTTAGTGAAATTGTGGCTTTAATTTCATATGCTTTTACTGAATGTATTGTCTCCTATTGTCCTAGAGCATGTAACTCTGTTGCTGATACTCTAGCAGCCATGGGCGTAAGTGTTGTAAATAATCAGATGATATGGTATGATGATGTACCTGACTTTGTAACCTCTTTGGCTTCCGGTGACTTATCCGGAAATTGTGATTAAGGAAACTTTTAAGCTTCAAAAAAAAAAAGAAACTGACTGCAGACAGTAAAGCATACTACCTGAATGCAGAGAATGCACTCCATTTAGTACAAAGCTTTTTAACAAAATAAGATGGAAGGAAAAAAAAAAGTAAGAATAATTCTGACCAGCCACACAAAACTAACCACAAAAGGCACACAAGTCTTTGTTCTTGTTCTCTTCAGCGAATTCACAATGCGCTGAATTTACTAAAACTCTGACACGTGTACACGACGTAACGTAATCGGATCACTCTTCCCACAACGGGCTGGTATACACCTGCTCCGCCGCGCCAGCCTCCCCTCCGTAGCAGGGAAGCTCAAACGGGAAGCCGCCGCTCCCCCCGTCGTCCTGTTCCTCCTCCCACTCCATGGCCATGACCAGGCCGTCCATGTACCAGCCCCCCGTGCACTCGCTGGTGAACGGGTCGGCGTCGGCCGTCTCCGCCCACTCCAGGGTGTCGTCGTGGTCGAAGACGACGTACGGCGCTGCCGGGGACATCAGCCGCGACCGCGAGCCCCCGTAGTCGTGGAAGTCGGACAGTATGCCGCCGCCGTCGAGGCCGCAATCCTCGCAGTCTTGGTGCGCGTGGATGTCGTAGCTCTCCTGGCTGTCGTCGATCCAGCAGTCGACGTCGACGTCGACGTCGGACACCGTACCGAGGTGTTGGTGGCCTGCATTATCGGCGGCGAGGGACGCGTCCAGGAGGTCGACGAGGAGGTCGCCGTGGATCTCCGGCACCTCCATGACGTCGACGTCGACTTGTTTCTGCTGATGGCAGCTATCCATGTAGGAGTATGCGTTTGGATCAAAATTGTAGCCAAGCTCTAGGTGCTTTTTTCTTCTACAGGTACGAGCGGGAGTGGGGAGAGAGAGAGAGAAAATCACTGATCATGTGTATGTGATTGAGGGATCGTGAGCTCTGTTTTATAGCCCTTGAGGACTGAGAGGGTGGGACGTGCCAGCTCAGGGAGCTGTGGGTGAGCTGCGTCGGCCATGAGGGGGATGAGGGCCAGGTGACCGGGCGGTCTCGCACCTACGCGGCATGTGGACCGGACACCACTCGACAGCAGCATTCATGGTTTCCTGATCGCGCCATGCATAGGTCCGTCTGATCAGAGATTGCTTTTGCTGGGAGCAAGCATGGATTGAGGAGGAAAGCACGAAACTGTTGAGACGTTGAAACCAAGCTTCTGTTGCTGCAGGGATCGGAGCTGATTGATTGAGCAGGAATGGCTTTCCGTCGTGTGGTCTGTACGAGATTCAATTCTGCATCGTCCAGGTACAGGCGGGGGGCTGTACCCTGTACTAATTGTATTATATATATGTATAAACATATATCCTGTAAATTTTTTTTCTCAAAATTATTAGGTGTACATCTGCACACGATGCCCACATACTGTGTCCGCCAGTGCCATGTAGGTGCGCCTAGCAGCCCCAAGGGTCGGCCTGTTTGCCATTGCCATTGGTGTGGGTGCAGGTTCAGCCGCTCAGGACGCCGTTGAGAAATTTCAGTCCTTATCCATTGCATGCACGCAATGACACTGCTCCATTTCACGAGTCGTGATAATTGATCGAGATCGAGCAGTGCCGATCGGCTGCTACTGCTTCATACGAGTACAGTATAGTGTTTGACTGGGGCTAAACAGGACGACGTCGAAATGGACGGACGGTAAGAAACAGCAGCACGTCGAAATGGCCTCCGACGGTGAAAATCAGCAGCCAGAAGAACCCAGCACGGTAGATCTGAGCACAGTGACAGCTGTCCAATGTTTCCGCTGGCATCAACAGTTCAGTACTACTGTCACTGTGCTGGTGCTCCTACAGTCCCAGCATGGGCACTGCCACGTCACCGGTCAAATGATCGCTTCCGGAACGGCGATCAAAGGCTGACGTGTTGCGGTCCTGCGGCGCTTTGCAGCGAGACTATCCGCTACCTCTAAATTTAACCTCTAAACAGAATATTCTATCCTAGTCATCGAGATTCTCATCTCTATATAATTTTTTTCCGCACCCATCCAATCTTTATACCAACCTCTATCCACTGTGAGGCCCACACATCAGGGTTTTTTTATTTTTTCCTCACTCCCTTCCTCTCTCCCCATTCTCTCTCACCCGGCGCTCCTCGCTCACCCGCCTCCTCGCGCGACCCCGGCGGCCCCCGCTCGCGCTGCTCCTCCACTGCGCCCGCCCCCCCGGCCGCCTCCCCGTCGTCCTGGGCGCCGATAGGCGCGACGCCACCCGCTCGCCGAGGAGCTCGCGGGCCGCGCATCCGGCGGTGCCAGCACGCGGCAGAGCTCGCGGGCCTCGCATCCGGCGGCGGAGGCGAGGTCGCTGGCGGGCGCGCCTCCGCTACGCGCGGGCTCCTCTCCGGCAGGGGGCGCGGAGGAGCGGGTGGCGTCCTTGCATCGTTGAGACCGTCGGAGGGCGCGCAGGCTTCTAGATACTTCCCTGCTCCGGTGGGTGCGGCGGCCGGAGCTCCAATCGCCGGTGGGACGGCCGGATCTCAGCTGCGCGCCGCCTTCTCCCTTACCCACCTCCCCCTCCCTGCGCCCTCCACCGACGGCCGGCCCGTTGCTCCTCTCCGGTGTCCGAGTGGCGGGCGGGCGAGCGGCTCCTCTCCGGCGAGCAAGCGGTCGACCTCCCTGCTCCGCCTCGCTCCTCCGCTTCCCCCCTCTCTATCTCACGGAGCTGGCGGCGGCCCTATCCTCCAGCGGGCATCGCGGCGGGCGCGGATTTGCTCCCCGGTGAGCGCGGCCCCGAGCATGGCGGCCTTCTCTCCTCCGCAGAGCTCGGCGCGACGGCGGCCCGCAAACTCGGCGTGGCGGGACGATTGCGACGGGCGAGACCTCCCTGCTCCGGCGAGCTCGGCGAGGTCCGGCGGGGCCTTCCTGCACCGACGAGCTCGGCTCGGCGCGCCTCCCTCCTTCCTCTCTACCTCCCCTGTCTCCCTCTTTGTGCCACGCGATGAGCGACGACCGGACGCGCGGACCCTGTGCGCGCGGTTGCGTCCCCCGGCAAAACTGGCGTTTGGGAGCCCGGCCTCAAGGATACAAGCACCGATAGCGTCCACCGCTGCAGCGTTTTTCACGCTAAAAGCGACTTGCAGGGAGCTTTAGCGTTTGCCAGTGCAGGTAGTCTGAGTGCAGAGTGCAGACACTGTACCGCTGTACGTAGCTGGTAGCAGCAGGCACGGTCTCGGCTTGGGCTTGGGTCATGATGGTGTACGTCAATGGGCGAGCCCGTCTTCGGCCTGCGATAGTTATCAGGAATCATATCGGCCGACGGCAATCTGCAGAGAAATCTTCCCGTTTTTTACGGTGCCACACATGGTGTGCCTGTCTTGGTCCATGGGCGGCCATGACAGCTGGTAAACCGACTGCGCCGCGCATGCATTGAGATTATCCTGCGGTAAGGTAATAGCTTGATGCACTATCTCCCTTCAACCCTTTGAGCGAAATGTGGCAAAAGGAAGAAAAATCCATGGACCGACTAAGCCTGGACGAAAAACTCGAAACTCGCTAGCTCGCTCGACTCGCTCGTTAATGGCTCGGCTCGAGCTCGACTCGTTTCATAACAAGCCAGCTCGTTTTATAATGAGCCAGCTCGTTTCATAACGAGCCACCTCGAGCTGGCTCGCGAGCAGCTCGTTAGCTCGTATGAGCCAATACATTCACAAGCCAACAGACTCAGATTAGCTTGGCCCATATGGCCGTACACGTTCCATGACCCTCGGTGGCCTTGGCCCAGCCCAAGAGTCCAAGACTGAAACCCTAACCATATAAAAACCACCACAACAGTCACGGTCTCTTCCTTTCCCCTCCCACCGCAGTCAATGAGTCGGAGTCACGGTCTTTTCCTTTCCCTTCCCGATACACACGCCGCACGCCACCGTTCCTCTCCGCCAGCAGCACGCCGCCGTTCCTCACCGCGCCCGTCGCTGTTCCTCGCCACTCCTCCGCCGCACTTCGCTGGCCGCCGGCCCTCGGCCCTCGCCGCAGCCGCAGGTAGGCAATCCACTCCTCTTCGCTGGCCGCTGGCCCTCGCGGCCTCGCCGCAGGTAGGCTGCACGCCTGCACGCAACTGGTCGTGGCACACAACTCACCTAGCCCCATTCCATCTTGAGCAGGTGATGGAAGATGAGGAAGAATCCCCTAGGATGCTTCCTCCGGTGGCGTCAAGTGTTGAATCAAGGATGAACCGCAAGAAGATGCTGGCTTCGACAGGCAATCGCGGTGGCCGTGGCCGAGGTCGAGGATCTGTACCCGCGAAGTCCACTACTCCAACGGCCTCCATATCTACAGACACGAACACAGTATGTATTTTTTTTGTCGATGCTTTGATCTGTAGGATGCATCTTATAATTTGTGTGATTCGTGTGAATATGTACAGCGTACAGGAATAGGCAAGGTGTCAATTTATTTATGTTTATTCATGAACATGTGATTTAGTGATCTATAGCCTGTAGTCTGTACGTAGTACAATTCTGTAGCTTAGTTGATTTTTGACTACTTATTCTGTGTAACTATGTAGCACCTGGAGCCTTTGGTGGCAGATGAAAACCGTGGAGAGGACTTTGACATGATTGCTGAAATATCAGTTAGTGTGCCAATAGATGATGATGCTGATGCAGATGCAGATGCTGATGCAAGTCAGGTGGAGGTTGAAGATGCAGCAAGCGTGCCATCAAATCCTTCGAAGGCAACGAGAGGGCGGAAAGGAAAGAGGCTTGGTATTCATTTATCCCCTTCTAAGGCCAAGGTAAAGAGAGAAAAGAGGGCTACTTGTTGGAAGTACTTCAAATTGATAAAAGTTCAATCTGAGAAGGAGTTCGGTGTTATGGAGACAAAGGCTAAGTGCAAATTCTGTTTCAAGAGTTATGTATACCATGAAGGAGTTCGGTGTTATGGAGACAAAGGCTAAGTTCAATCTTGAGTTAGATCCTCCTCACACTGGTTTGGTGATAGCTCATGCTATTTTTGAGTGCTTGGTGGAATGGAAAATAGAAGATAAGGTCATGTCAATCACTCTGGATAATGCTTCAAACAACGATGTTGCTACTACAAATTTATCAGCGAAGTTGGTTGCTAGAAAGAATGGTCTGTTTGATCCCAAGTATTTTCATATTCGTTGTTCTGCTCACATAACAAATTTATGTGTTAATGATGATCTAGAACCAATAGAACCTCTCATAAGTGACTTAAGGAACACTGTCAAATATTTCAAGAGGTCTCCCAGTCGGTTGTACAAATTTGTAGAGGTTTGCAATGATTATGCTATTAAAGTTTTGAAATGTTTGTCTCTTGATGTTAAAACAAGGTGGAATTTAACATATAAAATGCTTAACACTTGCATTGACTATAGAAGTGCATTTGGTTATTATGCTTTGGTGGACCAGAACTATACATGGAAACCTACAGATTCTCAATGGGACATGTATGAGAAAATTAGACCTATTTTAGGGGAGATGGCTGAAGCAACCATTGCATTCTCAGGATCAGTTTACCCTACTGCTAATGTGTTTTACCCTTACATTTTAAAAGTCAAGCTTGCATTGTTAAGGGCAACAAATGAGAGGGACCCATATTTGAAGCAAATGGGTGCTGCAATGTTAGAAAAATTTAACAAATATTGGGAAGAGAAGAACAATGTAATGGTTATTGCTACAATCCTTGACCCTAGGTTCAAAATGAAATATATTGAGTTCTATTTTAAAGAGCTTTATGGCTCCTCAAGGTGTGAGAAAGAGGTTGCTGATATAAAAAAAGAGTTAGAAGAGCTGTATGAGAAGCATGAGTTGGAGCACCGCCGGAAAATGGGTGGCAGTAGCAGTTCATCAACCACTCAATCAGCCTCATCATCAAAGGAAACAACCAGCTCAGTGGCTTGTCTTGTTTCAAGTGAATTTCAGTCCTTTCTAGAGTCAAGTGCTTCAAAAACTTCAAAATTTGAGTTACTTATCTACCTTGATGAAGCAAACCATCCTTTACATGATAAGAATTTTAACTTACTTAACTATTGGAAGGTGAATGCTCCTAGATTTCCTGTTGTGTCTAGAATGGCAAAGAAGTTCTTAGCTGTCCCAGCTAGCAGTGTATCATCTGAGTCCACTTTCAGTTGTGGAGGTAGAATTCTTGATGACTATAGGAGTTCTTTGAAGCTAGCAACAGTTCAAGCATTAGTTTGTGCATCTAGTTGTATACGAGGTTCTAAAAGTCCTCCTATTATTCTGGTATGTGATGTTTGGTATATTTTTAGCAAACATTTACCCCAAAGTTTGTGTATAAAAATATGTAATGCTTAATTCTTTTCTTGTTACAGGGAGAAGATGGTGATGATGGTGACATTGAGAGTGTGGAGCTTCCTAGCAGTGTGGTGGAAAGCAACTAGTAAGTCTGAAATATAAAGTATGAAATGTAAGTCCCAGCCAGCAGTGTTCTCACTTGATGTGGATTTCATGTATAGGTAACAAGAAAGAGGGAAGCCGTGGCTGTTGGTGTTGTCTCGTGGACTTGCTTCTGAAGTCTGAAATCCAACTTGCTATCTTCTGAAATCTGACGCCATGCTGGCTGTTTGATTGCTTCTGAAATCTGAGTTGTTGGTGGTCTCGTGGACTTCAGGACTTGTCAAGCCATGGCTTTATTTTGCTTCTTTACTGAATTCTGTATGGATGATGTTTGAACTGTATTATCATACTCATGTAGACATGTAACACATGTTAATGGTCGTTCTCTCGTGGACTTGTGGTTAAGCCTACGCTGCCTTTAAACTTTACAAATTGTGGATCAATTGATGGTTAAATTGTTAAATTTATATGTACTTTATCGCTGTTTGCTTGTTGCTCATCCCTGTAATGTGTTTTAAAGGGTTGGCTCACGAGCCAAAACGAGCTGCTCGAGCTACATAGCGAGCCTAGCCGAGCTCATCTGCTAGCTCGTTACTGTAACGAGCCGAGCCGAGCTCGATTAGTAACGAGCCGAGCTCTAACGAGCCGAGCTGGCTCGTTAGCCAGGCTGAGGACCGACCCTATTGTCTCCATCCCGTAGGAACTATGAGATCACATCACATAGTAGAGTGTAGACCTAAAAAAACATAGTATAGTGGACTGTAGATTCCATTGACTAATCGTACAATCAGCCTGGTCAGTAGAGTGATGGCATATGGTGAGATAAAAATATCGTAAATCACGAGATCGTAACAAATCCAAGTTTAAACGGGCCTTTAGATGCCTTAAAAGTTCTAAAGTTTTTCACTCTCTCTCCATCACATCAATCTTTAGCTGCTTGCATGGAGCATTAAACGTAGGTAAAAAATAATTAATTGCATAGTTTGGTTGTAAATACGAGACGAATCTTTTAAGCCTAGTTAGTCTTTAATTAAACAATAACTGTCACAAACAAACGAAAGTGCTACAGTGACACAGATTGCAAAAACTTACAATCTAAACCAGGCCCTAATGTTGTATAGATTCGAGTGACTAGTCATATAGGTATCATGATAAATAGAGTACATAGAATCGAATTATGACAGCCTTTGCCTCGCAGGGCTGTCCAAGGAAAAGCCATTGGTGTGATTGGTGCCAAGTGTCAACAATCACGCACGTATGTACGCACACAATTCACCGGTTTACCGAACAAGCACACCGGACATTTAAAGAGTACATTTGTTGTGGCCAAAATGTGCTCCCAGGACATCCACGTCACCCGAATTTTTTTAGCCCTCAGATCTTCAATCCAACGATTCTCCTTCCTCCTCGCTACATATATATCAGCTCCAAGTCTCAAACTGTGGCAGAACCTCCCAAATTATATGGCCCACACGCACCTATCATTGTCCCAAAGACCTCTGATAGCCATGCATGTGTTTCAGATAACTTAGAAAGCCCTGTCGGGCGCCCTCAAAGGACCCCGATTAAACCACATTTGACAACTTATACCAGGATCAACAAAGGAGTAGCTGCAACACTCTAATATTTATTATAAAATATATATCAGAGTGCGAAAGAATAATAAAATTAAATTTACAAAATATATGAATAAGTTAAATTTTGATAAACTTAACTTCAATTACGAAAGTAGAGTAGAACTACAGAAGACAACTTAGGTAGAGCACCTAAGTCAGGAGACAACAATAGATCACATCGAGCCCACCGACATGAACTGATTAGCAACACCAGTCAGCACCTGCAACAGGGGTTCAACAAACCCTGACTACAAAAGTACTCAACAAGACTGACCCGACGAAAAAGAGGGGTGAAAACTCAGAAATGCAGGCTAGAGGAACAAGGTAAGGCTCGTAGGAATTTTTGCAGAAAAGCTCTTGTGGATCAAATTTGTACTTATCTTTGATTATAACAGAAAGAAAAGTTCTCTTGCTCTAGCTCAACATTACCAAATAACTTCATTTAGATACCTTATCATTATTCAAGTTGTTACTACGATGATGAACACCGATCGAGTCTTCTTCTCTGAGAAGCAACGGCGATTCGAATCCATTTTTATACCCAGCTGGGACCTAGATCACTGAGATACTGGAGACTCTAACTCCGATGGATACCAGATCACAGATATACCGGGATAACAACCGCAGCCATATATCACCACATGATACACGTGAGCACTTAGACCCAGTGTACCGATATACGTGGGAACTTAAACCCACAGCATACCACACTATGAAATATGTGGGGACTCTGGCCCACTATATATCACTCCATGACATACGTGGGGACTCTGGCCCACTGTATATCACTTCATGCATGTGGATTTTCTAGTTTCTCGATATCACCAGTTCACCAACGAACGAGACCTAGGGCATCAACAGACGAAAACACTACAGAGGGACTCTATTCCCAATGCAAGTTACCCGTCCAGACTCGATTTATTAACTATCATCATGTTTCCACAGATAAAACCATACTCTTCATTCTTTTACTTTTTGATAACCTAACTTATTAAGCAGGGCTAAACATTACTATAAAATTTTCCAAAATCAGGTAACAAGGAATAAGGTAGTAAGACAGGTAATTCCATTGGTGGGTTATCACTCAAGTCCTATTACTTAATACAACATTTCATAACTGAAGCGATAAAACTTTTATAAAATCAAGGAAGGGTTTAAATGCATCCGGGGCTTGCCTTGGTGTTCGGGGTAGACGGTCTCGAGCTCTAGATCAACACCCAACTCCTGAGTCTGCTCTTCCTTGGGATCTGGTGCGACAACGTTAAACTCTCCGTTAACGGAAACTACACGATAACATGGTATGTTTTAATATGATGGAATAGTAAACATGATGCTTGATGAATGCATAACCAGATTAAGGACTTGAGTACAACTTTTCTTCACGATAAGGTTGTAATCCAACAAACTTACTAAGTTCATTAGGGTTAACTACTTCATTAACAAAATTCATTAAGCACATGAAATAACGTTAATTAAGCCCTAATGATATAATTAAGATAAGCGTAAATAATTAATTAAGGTGCCAAAGGTCATTAGGGTTAATGACCCAAGGTCATCAATCAATCTCAAAGCCAAACAAATCCTATAATGATTAAGCATGATTAAAGGGGTTAATTAATTATTTAAAAGCATAAAATAAAGACATAAAAATAAAGTTGTCTAAATAAGCTTAAAATTTTATTTTGAAAAGATCTTGGTCTAATTAGATGGCAAAACAAATTTCTAGAAATAAAAGACAATTATTTTATTTATTAAAAATCAGTGAATGTGCGTTTTTTAATTAAAAGAGCTAATTTTAACTTATGTAAAAATTACTCAAATTTGGCATTTAATATTTTTTCTAGATAGAGAACATCATAAAGAGCATACATATAAATTTTCATAATTTTTGAAGCTATACCTAAATTACTATGATTTTCAAAAGAAAATAGCATTTAAATTATTTTCTAAAAATAGAAAAGGAAAAGGAAAAATCCTTTCTCGACGTTGACCGGCGGCAGCCGAATTTTGACCGGCGATACTTCACCGGCGGTGAGGCCTCCGGCGACGAGCTTGGCACCTACGTGCTCTACGTAGCTAGGCGAACACGCTGAGGTAGTTAATGTAGCGGCAGAGGCACGGTGGCATGCTTGCCGGCAGCGATCGCAGCCATGGCGGCGCGGCTGAAAGGACCTAGGATGTCGCCTAGAGGGGGGTGAATAGACGATTATCGAAAACCTGAAACTTACAAATTCAAATGCGGATGGTGTTTCTTCATTGTAAATTGCCTCAGCTTGAACCTCTGCACTCAATGTACTCAAGATGACATTAATTGCTTGAGCGTTGAGTTGCACACATCTCTTTTCCTCTTCGGGCATATTTTTATAGTTGCTCCAATCAACTTTAGGAATAGAGATGCTTGCATCCACAATACGCTCAACAAGAGGACTAATAGTCCTAAAAATATTGAGTACATAATTAGACCAAGATAGAAAATTTAAATCATCATTTTGGAGAATCACAAGCTTTGATTCATTAGGCATCAACATCCTTTCTCACGGCGGTGAAACTTTTAGTGAGATCCCAGCTCTGATACCACTTGAAAGGACCTAAGATGTCGCCTAGAGAGAGGGTGAATAGGCGATTATCGAAAACCTAAAACTTACAAACCCAAATGCGGAAGTTAAATACCTACCAGAAGTAGGACCGGAAGTAGAACCGGTACTACCGGTAGTACAAAAACTAGTACTACTGATGCAAACTTCTGGTACTACCGGTAGCCTATGAAGCTATGAAATCAAGATGAAAATCAGAGTAAAATGAGCTGTAAATTTAGATCCAATTGTTACCACCCCTTTGTTGATGTTGCTGATAAAGGTGTTGAACTTCTTGAGGTATTTCACCGCATTAAATCGTAGATCGAGTCCTCCAACCTATGAACTTTGGGGGTAGGGATGAAGAACACGAAGAACACAAGAACAAGGGTAGTCGATGCTACCACCACAGCAAGACACATGATTTAATCCGAGGTTCGGCAATCCCCATAAAGGAGCTCCTACGTCCCCGTTGTTGAGGTTACCACAAAGGTTTCCTCCCTCAAGCAATCACGAAGGTAAACTTGAGATATTCACTAAGAATCAAAGGTAATACAAACACTTCGGGGGCCCTCACAAATGAGGCAACACGGGTAGCCATGAAGAATGCCTAGCCGGCTAGGGTTCCAAGAACCAAGAGTAACAAACACAAATCAAGCCGGCAAGACGAGGAATCCAAGTGCTCAAGTCGTAGATCGAAGTTCTCACTCTCTAATCTCACGTCCCTAGCTCGAATCTTTGAGGGGTTGAAGTTTGGGAGCAAAGGGGGAGAGAGAGCAGGCGAGCTAGGGCTTGGGAGCTTTCTTTCTCAGGTGAAGAATGAGTGAAATGGCGAGAGCTACCAAAAAGAGAGAGGTGAGGGGTATATATATGGTCTGTCCAGAACAACTACCGGTAGTACCGATGGAACCACCGGTACTACCGGTACCTCACCAAATATAACCGTTGTCATGTCAGAGCGTGCACAGGATGACATACTGGTACTATCGAAAGTAGGACCAGAAGTAGGACTGGTACTACCGGTAGTATATTTCCTGCGCAACTGGGCACCTTCGACTTGGCCTAAAAATAAATATATATATAGCCGGTACTACCGGTACCATCAGCGGTACTACCGGTAGTACACAACTACGCCAACTCGCAGACTTTGACTCTGGGAAAATATGCCCGATACTTCTAGAGTATAATTTTAATAAAATACGGTGCTACCGGAGAGCACCAGTACTACTGGTTGGGGAACCGGTACTACCGGTAGTACAAAATTTCTTCAACTTTGCACATCTTGACTTTCTGAGAAAATAGCACACATACTTTGGGTTTAAAACTCCAATATTTCCGGTACTTCTGGTAGGTCAGGTTGGCTGAAGCAAAGGACTTTTCTAAGTGATGTGAGTGCAATGGTGACTCTCCTAACGCTCTAAATATAGACTTGAGCACTTTTAGACCTCGAATTACCAACCTAATTTGTATCCCTCTTGATAGTACGGCGTTTCCTATAACTCAAGTAAAGATAAAAATTGAGGGCACTCTTGAGTAGAAACATAATCCATCCGAAGAAACTTTAGGGTGCTAGGATCACCAAATATCATCGTTCAAATCTTTCAATGTACTTCAAGGAGCGATAACATTCTAACTTTGATTTTTCTTCTTGAGCAATGTCATCTTGAGTACGTGACTTGATTCTATTCATTAAATATAGATAAATCCAAATATACCAAGTCACTTTTCATTCAATATAGCAAGCTTTAAATATGAGACCATTCTATATGCAATCCCTTATGTCTCATTATCTGACTCAATGTTCTTGCTTCCGCATGAATCATAGAAATCTCACAATAGATAGGCCTTTATATGAATTCTATTTGCATTGTTGTCTTGTGCTTATACAACAATGACACATCATTTTGGCTTTATACACTTTAATCAAGTACTTGTGAGATAATCAATTTCCTGTCTAACACTTAGCAGAATCATTAGACCTTTAATTATATTGTCAATCAATTCACCAAAACCCACTAAAGGGCTAGATGCACTTTCAATCTCTCCTTTTTGGTGATTTATGATAACACAATTAAAATCTTACAAGAGATTGATAAATAATAAGATTTTGAATCCTATGATATAGTAAGCTCTCCCTAAATGTGTGCATTGAAGGAATTCAAACTTTGGCCTCAAATGCCAAATGCACATATTTAAGATGAAGTGTGGAAACTCTCCTATATCTTAGCATCCGTGGGGTGCAAGGTGTAACATTATAACCGTGATGCTCATGACAGTTCATGCACTCAAAGAAAATAAACGTTAAACCATTCAAGGCATGAATGTCACACACTAGCATAAATGATCCTTATCAAAAAGAATCAATTTAAACTATCCTTGCATACACCACACAAAAATAAAAAATCTTATATGCCCTCCTTTACCCCTTTCAATCCACATATCAATCTCACTATCTCCTAATATTTCTCCCCCTTTGGCATTAATCTCCAAAAAGGGTCTCTCCGCCAAAATGAGGAAATGATGCATGGAAGACAAGTGAGAGCAAGAGGTGGGTAAATGATTAGCATATAGGACTTCTCTTCTAGGATTTCTACCACATAAAGTATGCGACAACTTAAGTCAAGATTCTTGAGTAGTAGCATATTTAGCTCATACCTCACTTAGATCATAGTTAGACATAAGAGGTATGAACCAAATATCTAAAGATTTCTCGAATCATCACCACAAGAATAAACTTATGGTGTGACCCAAAATATTGCATACACATGCACAAACTAGCATGTAAGGGCCTAGATGCACAAAGGTAATGCAAGAGTTCATGGAGCGATATACCTTTGTTCTAAGTCTCATAATTTTTACCATGAAGGTGATTTCAATAGTTGGATTTAGTTCTTCGATTGGACTAGTACTTTTTTATGCAAGATAATTTCATCTGTTCCCATCTCTCTTTATCATCATCTTCAAGGAGATAACACTTGTGCTTGATCTCAATTGAAAGTCTATTGCTAGTTTTTGTTGTCATTTTAAGATACCAATTGAAGACATATTTCTTGATATACCAAGTTAAAAAGTTATCCACCAATATCAACTGAAATATGGTCTTCACAATTTTGACATCAATTTGAAGTAGTCTTCACAAGTTTATGCCAATTGGAATGAATGCTCGTATCTCATAATATCATCTAGGGAATGCTCACAAAGCCAAGAGATAGCATCAAATTGCACAAGCTATAGTTTCACAACTAGTGACTTTTGGATGTGGAAGACATGTAAGTCACTAATTGCAAAACCTCATAACAAAGATTAAATTCCCCCTTTTTGACAGTGCATACATATATATGTGAAAGGCAAGAACATATGCACTTTTGGTCAATGAAGTCCAAATAAGGGAATTTAATCTATATTATGGAGAGTAGCTACTTAAGAGATAAAATTACAATCCAAATGAATATGAGAGATAACTTTACCAATTTGGATTGAGTTAATGTAGCATACTTATGAGAAGCTCATTCTCACCAAGAGACTACACAAATCACTAGAATAAAAGGTTAGTCTTCAAAGACACAAGACACAGGATGGGCTCCCCCTTAATATATGCATCAAGTATTCGAATTACTTGTGAAATGCATTTGAATCGATTTAAGAGTCATGAGGAGTTCACCCTATATCTTGGCCAAGGCATGATAAATTTATAAGAATTGAGATTATGCCAAGAAAACATACCACAACCAAGGTAGATAAAACACTACATAGATATGACCATCAGCGGTACTATCGGTAGTACACAACTACGCCAACTCGCAGACTTCGACTTTGGGAAAATATGCCCGATACTTCTGGAGTATATTTTAATAAAATACGGTGCTACCGGAGAGCACCAGTACTACCGGTTGGGGAACCGGTACTACCGGTAGTACAAAGTTTCTTCAACTTTGCACATCTCGACTTTCTAAGAAAATAGCACGGATACTTCCGGTTTAAAACTCCAATATTTTTGGTACTTCTGGTAGGTCAGGTTGGCTGAAGCAAAGGACTTTTCTAAGTGATGTGAGTGCAATGGTGACTCTTCTAACGCTCTAAATATAGACTTGAGCACTTTTAGACCTCGAATTACCAACCTAGTTTGTATCCCTCTTGATAGTACGGCGTTTCCTATAACTCAAGTAAAGATAAAAATTGAGGACACTCTTGAGTAGAAACATCGTCCATCCGAAGAAACTTTGGGGTGCTAGGATCACCAAATATCATCGTTCAAATCTTTCAATGTACTTCAAGGAGAGATAACATTCTAACTTTGATTTTTCTTCTTGAGCAATGTCATCTTGAGTACGTGACTTGATTCTATTCATCAAATATAGATAAATCCAAATATACCAGGTCACTTTTCATTCAATGTAGCAAGCTTCAAATATGAGACCATTCCATATGCAATCCCTTATGTCTCATTATCTGACTCAATGTTCTTACTTCCGCATAAATCATAGAAATCTCACAATAGATAGGCATTTATATGAATTCTATTTGCATTGTTGTCTTGTGCTTATACAATAATGACACATCATTTTGGCTTTATACACTTTAATCAAGTACTTGTGAGATAATCAATTTTCTGTCCAACACTTAGCAGAATCATTAGACCTTTAATTATGTTGTCAATCAATTCACCAAAACCCACTAAAGGGTTAGATGCACTTTCAGCGGCGAGCGACAAAACGGTTGTGGTGGCACGAATTAAACGCAAATGGCAGTGCGTTTAGCACCAGGAGCTCACCACGGGGCTATTATGTGGGTTGAAGAGGCCGGAGGCAGAGTGGGGGGACTAGACCGTTTGTATGGGCGGCTATGGTGGCGTGCTCCGGCGAGGACGATGGCGCTACGGCGCGTCTGGGCTTCGACTGTAGAAATCAACAAGACGATCACGACCACGACATCGGGGCAAGGCTAGAAAGTGAAGAAAAGCAACCCAGGGCTCACTGTACCGACCTGGCGACGGTGAGGCGGCTCGCGGCGGCGGGTTACCGGACCCGGGGAAGACGACGGCTAGGAGACGCTACGGGCGACGAGAGCTTGCACTTCTTGGCTCTACACGGTCTCAAGGATGAGGCGGAGCTGGTGACAAGATGGGACGACGTGCGGTGGAGCAACGGCGGCAAATTTAGGCGGCGGAGGGAGGTCATCGGCGTTGGCGAGAAAGAGGAAGAAGAAAAACGGCGGCCGTCCTCCCATATATATAGCACGAAGGGGAGGTCTGGCTGGACGACACGCATGCAATGGAACTCTCCAGCACGGGGTGCAAGCTGGCGGCCGCAGCACGCCGGCATGGGCAAGGTGGCCACGACGACGGCGGTGAACAGAGGGAGAGGAAGACGATGCTGACGTCATCACTACTGTAGCAATTGATGTCACTTTGGGATTTTGCAAATTACTTTAGAAATTACATAGGAATTTGAAAATATCCCAAAATATCATTTCTACAACTTTTCAAGACCTACACTTTTTATTTAACAAACATTTTTAAATTTTGCTTAGTTTTTAAAATATAAAATCAAATTCAAAAGGGAAACAAAACCCTAGAAACAAATATTTAAAATTACTTTTGATTTTTCAATAAAACTTGAAAATCTTCAAAACTATGGTATGTTCAGCTTTTCAAACCAAACATTTTTTGTATACAAAGTTTTCCCAAATAATGTATAAATTTTGAATTATGCTTTTAAAATCAAAAGGGGATAAATGTTAAAAAACTGTATTTTAAATTCATTTGAAATTCTTTTTAGAAACTTAAAAAACTTTAAATACCATTATTATAGCTCTTGTCAAGATCTACAAACTATATTTTGAGAGTATATCAAAATTTCTTATAGATTTTAAAATATAGAAAATAGGATAAAACAAGCTTTTGAAATAAAGGGTTTTTTGAGTTTGAAACATAATTTAGAACAAAGAGCACAAGTAGCCTATGAAAATAAACTTATTTTAGTTGAGACATATCAGGGTTCACCTAATACACAAGATTAGCAAAGCAGAAGACATTTTAGTTTGTTTTAAACATTTACAAAATCACATAAAATGATAAAGGAACTTTAAATAAACAGAAAGCATCATTATTTCATGTGTAAAAGTAAGCATCACATCAAAGATATTATTAAAATATAAATACATTTATGTCAGATGCTTAATAATTATGCTTGATAATGCATTTGATTATAAGTTTAATTGCTTATTAACATCTAGAATGTTACAATCTCACCTCCTTAAGAAAATCTCGTCCCAAGATTTCGAAGCAACAAAATCCTATAGAAAAAATAATGAAAAAAAAATATATTAAATAAATCAATTTGACAGAAGTTCATAAAACAACAAGGTATAAATCAAGAGTTACAACTAATAATATATTTAGATTATCAAAGGAGTTTAGCTCATGCCCACAAACACGCGGCCGGCAACACGGGCGAGCGGCCCACCCCAGCGCAGCCGGCGGCGCAGGCGACCGCCCCACCCCGGCGTTGCGGGGCCGGCGAGCGCCCCACCCGACGCGGCGGCGACGCGGGCGAGCGGCCCACCCCGGCGCTGCTCCCAGGCAAGGCCGACCTCGAGTACGGCGGGCCCCCGATGTGGTGGTGCAGTGGCATAGCGCCTAGGCGCGACGTCGGGCACGTACCGACTGCGGATGCAAGCACGGGCGAGCACGCCCGGCTCTCCAGCTCCCTCCTCTCTCGGAGCTCCGGGCACTGGTGCCAGGCGAGGGCACTCCCCGACACGGCATGATGGCGCGGCAGCACCCCCAACAGCTCGGATTTCTTCTTCCCCTGGTGATTTTCTGGTGATTTTGGGTCGGATATCCATTGATCTGGTACTTTGCTTTGAGATTTCTTGATTTTGAATCCAGCTGTGTACAGCGACAATAGAAGCCCTCGTCGACGGTAGCCTCCTGGCGCGGCGGCAACGCACATCTGACGGGCGCCCTCGGCGTGGCAGCGGTGGCATGGGCGGCGCCCGACGCGGCAGCCCCTCCCTCCCTTCCTCTCTCGAAGCAGAGCAGATGGCCGCGACTACAGGCAGGCGTGGGATGCCACTGAATCAGGTGAGGATGCCCTCTCTCCCTTGCTCCTCCCCTTCCCTCGCCGGTGCCGTACATGGCCGTCGATCTGTGCATGTGGCCGTCGATGTCTTGTGGATTATGGATGTGAGGAATAAAGACCTAGCTCCAGCCTCCAGCACGCGGCCCTGCTTCCTGGAAGATATATTTTGGTTTGAATGGCTCTCCGGTCACCATCGTTTCCCAATCCCAGCAGTGGTGCAGCGCCATGGGAAGGTGGAGAGGATGAGCACCTGTACCGTGGGGGCCTTCAAGCAAAAGGTCTGTACCGTGTTATGTTCCTGGATTTTTTGCTGGGATACAAAGTGATTCAACCACGACATGCTGGTAGATAACGAGATTTGGCATGTAATCTTGCACGCCATATGTTTGTAGTATTTGCTATGAAAGGTTACTTAGTTCTCCATTTACTATTTTTAATGTTCTATTACCCATTTGTTTCCTGCAGAGGTACGAAGGCTGAGGTATGAAGAGAAGGCATTTGTGATTTATGGTTGCATGCATCAGGTGATCTCCATCCCTTTCACACCAGGTGCTTCTGTTTTTGTTTAAATCAATCTTTGTTTCCATCTCACTATATGGAATTAATAAGAGCATATTTGTGCGTGCAGTAATAAGAGGGAGCCAAAGAATAAAAGGGCTAAGTAGTGGTTCATGTGTTGAAGGTGATCTCCAAGAATAGGAGAAGATCAGTGATCATTTCAGGAAGCTTCTCTATATGCAATATAAACCTTTGGGTAGTAAAAATTCCATTTTTTAAATGCTTCAGTTTTAGGCTTTCTGTCCATTTGAGAGTGCATTACGATCAGGCATTCGCATTACATTTAATCTTTAGCTGATACATCTATCATTGTTGTAGTGAATTTGTGATTTTTAAGAATCTTCAGCACTTCGGACCGTGATGGCTTCTAATATACACCTTATGCGGAGACTTGCCATCAGTCCAGAATCTTATGGTGATTATGGATTCCTACCTGCTGGGCGTGATCACATTAACCCCCGTCCTTTCAGGTTATGTTGCTCTTCTCTTGTATAGTAAAAGGCTCCGTTCATTCTTTGCACAACCTCCATCCCACGTTTCCAATGCAGCTTTTCCACATGTTCAATTGTTTTGGCTACCTTCTTATTCTGGAAAACTGTCATTTTCCAAATGGATGTGACCATTAAATTTTATGCCCCATGAATTGTTTGACAGGATTGCAGCGGTTGGTTTCCAAACCATATTTAGCATTCAGTAGCTACTGGAAATGAGTCGTTCATAGTTAATTTTCAGTTGTTACTCTGCATTTTTAGCATCTTTTGGAATTTTTAAGGTGTTATCGACAGTATGTGGTGCCATCGGAACTTTGATATCACTGAATGAAACTAAAGTTGTCTTGTCATATACTGGAACACCAGATTTTGACTTGACCAGAATGTCATTTGGTCCTTTACTTAGCGGATGTTTCTGAATTTTCATTCTGCCGCAGTTCTTTTTCCCCACTCTGTTCTATAATCTTCATGTGATTCAAAGTTTGACATCTATTGTCTGGATGAAAGCATTTCTCTTGGTTACTATCATTTTTGAGGTGCTCATTGGAATGCTTTGCCCTCCTGCAGTACGTGATGGTTGTTCTCAAGGGTTCAGTTCCTATTGCATTTGGAGGTACCCAGTAGCCTGCTGCATATGGTGAGCTGATTTGCATTGCAGGTCTGAGCCCTGATGGCGAATAAGAAAGCTGAGTGCTGGTATTGCTTCTATCCTGGAGTCAAAGTTGTCTATTCTTAAGTCACATACCTACATGATAATAGCTGCTCCTGTTGAAAGAAGGGTTGGGTTAGCATAGAGGTGCTGCTGTCATTTGGTGATTTGTGTGTGTGAGTACAAATGCGTTTGATTTTACATTTTATCGATCTGCAGCATAGATAAAAATAAAGAACCCTAGCTAGGTTTGTATGTAAGTATTCAGGTCTAGGGTTCAGTGATGAACACAAATAAATAAGATGGTTTGTCTCCAAAACAAGAACACTTGGTAAGTCTGCATGTAATGGAATGATGTTCTTTGCTGGTTTAAAGTTACTGTAGCAAATGTTTTTTTCCCAAGGCTAAGAGGGGAAATTGTGTTGGTTGCCTCTTCAATTTGCTGACTAGATTGTGCAGTGTTCTTTCTCCCTATATTCTCTGCTCTATGCTTCCAATTATATCTGGGGTCCCATTAGGGATAACTTGATTCGCAAAATTGTGCTTTGGCTGCTCATTATAAAACTGAATGTCACATGTTGAAGAATTTAATGCATTGTAGATTATGAATGTGCATTTGTACTTTATGTGAGGTGCATTTCTAGAACTAAAACCTTTACACTGCTCATATTGTTTGTCACATTATTTCTTTGCAGGCACCAGAGCTTCTTTCTATCCTGTTTGATTTAGGTAAATACCACAGACTAACCATGATCTATGAAAGGTCATTATTCTACGTAGTCATTTTCATGGAAAAAAATGAATTTGGTCCTTGTATACCTTCTAGAAGCTTACCTGCACTAATGGCAAGTTTGCTGCTTTACTTTCTCCTCGCTCTTAGTTGGGTCTTGAGATTAGTGGAGTAGTTGACTGAGTTTTGTTAGTAAATAAACAAGATGGATGATTTTAGCACTTTGTTTTCTATTCAGACCTGGCTTGAGGCATGTATTGAGCTGACTGATAACAGTTACTTGATTTCCTTATGGTTTTTTCAGGGCACCTAATGTTCCATATGGTAGGTGCTGGAGCTTCAACTCCCTGGAAAGAAAGTAACAAAGGCACAAGATTTCTGGAATGGTTTGCGTGGTTAGAAGCTGATGAAATTGCCTTAGGGAGTCTGTATTCGTTTGCAGCACAGCAGTGTGCCTATATGCACAGCAAGGTACATTTGCATGGTTAACATCTAAATGGTAGTGTTACCGTATATAACAGATAGATGAATGTGTCATGCGATATGCTCTGTTACCACTTTTTTTTGCAGGTTATTGATGTCAGTCATCCCGCGAACATATAAAGGGAGGCCAACCTCTGATGAGATCTCAATTTTAGTGACTACCTTTTCCTTCTTCTGGTAGACTTGGTGCTATAAATAAACTCTGTAAACTGTCCATTAGGCATGCTATATGTATCGCTTCCTCAATTTCAGAAAACACACGACTGGGTAATCGTTTGCTATAACCATTTCAGTTGAACAAATTTTTACCGATGTCATCGCTAACTGAGCTATAAGCATCTAAGAATTAAGATGTGGTGAGTAATAAGGAACTAAATATCTAGGCCTTGTTTAGTTCTCTTCAAAGTTCTAAGTTTTTTTACTCTCTTCTCATCATATTAATATTTAGTCATTTGTATGGAGCATTAAATATAAATAAAAAAGATAACTAATTATACAGTTTGATTATAAATCACGATACGAATCTTTTAAACTTAGTTAGTCTATAACTGGATAATAATTGTCAAATACAAACGAAAGTGCTAGCAAAGTTAAAAAAATTTTAGTCTAGTTAGTCTATAACTGAATAATAATTATCAAATACAAACGAAAGTGTTAGTAAAGTTAAAAAAATTTTAACATCTAAACAAGACCCTAATATGTATGTTGCATTTCCTTTACAAATATTACTCGGGCCATTGCTCGCGCGCCCATGCGCGCGCAAAACACTAGTCATAATAGTAGCCGACAACAGCAGCAGTGCAGGCTTGCAGCGCCAGCCATGCACGTAGGTGTAGGTTTCGTAGCTGTTGGCCATCCCGTGATCGCGGTAGGTGCTGCAATCTGAAACGATCAGACGTGAACGCTTTTTTTTACCACCCTAGGGGCGTAGGGTGTGCTTGTTCAAGATCCGAACATGGTATTAAACCATGACTGAGTCACAGGAATCATTTGCAGGACAGTCATTCCTATGTTGAATCGTTTGCAGGACGTAGGAGACCTTTTTCTTCTGCATGAGTAATAAAACCACAAAAAGATAAATATCCACCTCACTGTTTCTTGTTTCAACCCGTTACTGGAAAATTCCTATATTTTTCATTTATCTATTTTGCATATGCATTCCTACTACCTTTGTTTTTCATGTTTTTTCCATCCTAATCATGTGTGTTATACAGGGCCTACAGATTCATAGGGTGAGGGGCCAAACCGCCAAACGAATCGCAGCACAACAGGCTCCCAACGTGCTAGACCCGGATAGTGCAGGGCCATGGCCCCAGGCCGCATAAATTATTTCTAGCAGAGCTGTGCAATGCTGCATGATATATGATGACACAGTGCAAGTCAGAGAAAACATGCAAATGTTCCAAACAAGCGAACTCAGAAGTCAGAACAAGCTAACTCAGAACTATCGCACACAAAATTGTTTTTTTTTAAACTAAATTGTGTTTCTGTACAGGTCATTCCCACATTCCCTTTCTTTTGTGTTCCATTTCATGCAGAGAACAAGTCAATCCAAGATTCCCATTCTTAAAAAGGTCTTCTGTTAGTGTTTACCCAGCTTCTTTGGATAAGGTTCTTAAACAGGCCTTTGGGTAGCTCTATTCTTCAGCCTTCTCAGATTTCTGTAGTGGAAGAGATCTACCACGTCCCAGTGTAAAGCCCCTTGTTCCATCTGGCATTCTCGGTCCAGGAATAGGCTTGATTAATGACTCAGAACCAGAACTTCCTGATATGCAAATAATATAAAGAAAACAAATTATATCAATCCCACGCTTGCAGAAAATACAATAGATATATGGGGGGAATTGGGTTCGGATATGTTGAGAATGGGTATGCATTATGAAAATTTCAAGCAGATACTTGCAGTTTTTTTACATGTTTGTCAAAATCACAGGGGAGGATCAAAGTTTTGTGCAGATGACAACAAGTGTTATTTGGGTAACCATGCTAAAAATTAATCCAGAAGACATCGTAAAAAGTAACCTATGGAATTCCAGGTCATTAGTCCAGACAAAAACAGAGCAAGCTGTGATTCCGACAAATAATAACGGGAATATAAACTATCGCACTGCTCTGCAGAAAGAATATGAAAATTAACTAAGCATCAAGTCTCATTGGCAGGATGCAAGTGGGGTACCCAGTGGTCTTTTTTTGGGTCAGTTAACTAATTACGGTTAAATGACATTATAATACATTCCCCCCTCAGCCAAATTACGTAAAAAGCCATTATAGTTCATCTGAGTAAGTTTTTGGGTCGACCCAATGACATAAAATAATTAGAACTTGCATACCTAGGCATAGATATAAGAATGAATTTCATGACATGTAAAAGAAAATACGGGTGTATTACTACAAAGGAAAATACAAAATAGCACTCACGAATTCAGTACATTTAATTGTATGAATACCTTGTTTGTTTGTATTTTGCTGCATCTGACCTTGACCTTTGTACCGTCCTTTTCGTCCTCTAGAATTTGGCTTCTGGTCATGGTGCTCAGTCTATATGTATAACCAACAGGTTATAACCAAATATATATCTAGTGCAATATTTAGGATGCAAATAGTCATAATCTGTCAATTAGAAGGAAAAAATGTATTAGGAAATAATGCAAATCGACTATTCAGTCCCACAGCTCCCAGCATAGGAATAGTTCAAGAAGAGAGGCCCAAACCATCAGCAAGGAAGTGAAAACAGCAAGTGATGCACTACATAAGCTATCATATACTATTTTCAAGCAGATAACTGAACACAGTCAACAGACAAAGGCAGTTAGGAGAATGGAAGATTTCAGACCTCAGTGGCAAGAGCAGATTTCAAATTCTCTTTGTCCTTGGTACTCCCCGCAGAATCAGCATTAGAGATCTTTTCTGAGGTTATACACTGCTCTTCTTTTGAATGTTGATTCTGATCAATCTTTTTGGAAACTGCATCCTGATTTTCTTTTGAAGGTTTGCTATACTTTCCCGATCCCATTACGCTTTGTTTAGATAGAAGCCTGACTTTCATCCCAGTTCTCCAGTTGCTCTCATCACTTAGGACAGTAACCTAATATGAACAGAACAGATAATCGAATAAAAAGTTGATTATTCTAGACTTACAAACCAAATCTATTTTCAGATAGGAGATGAGCAACTCACAGCCTTCTCAGCAGCCTCCACTGCTTCATACTCAACAAGGACATGAACCTGTGCAAATCTGCTTCATTAACTTGTTTAGCAGAGATAATACAACTAACATAATCTAACAGTATTTTTTTCCCTGAAATCTAGATATAAATATGTTATTCCAAGTAAAATAAAACGTTTGTAATAGCTTCAATAATGAAAAATACTACATGATGTCGAGATCAAACCTTACTACTTAAATTGAAGTCAGGCTTCTTAGCAGTTGAAGATTCTTTCACTAATCCTGGATCATTAATTGTTATGTTCACAACTCTGAGATGTGAAAAGGTAGATTACACATTACAGTATCAGAATATCAATAACATCAGCACATATAACTACGAATGTCCAGAAAACATACTTGCCCACTGTACCGAATTTTTCATGAATACTCTCCCTGGAGAAATCTGGAGGTAGATTTTCAACCAAAACAGTGCTTTTCTGCAAATGTGATGTAATCTCTTTAAGTTGTCACAATTCAGATACCCTAGGTATAATGCATTCCAATGAGGAGGGAATCAGCTATTTACTTTTGAATCTTTCAATTCATTGTGTGGCAACGGATGTAACCTCCTGACCCGTTTCCCATCTGAACTTACAACCTAAAATAGAATGGGCAGAAAATTATGTCACAACGATATAAAACCTGACATGGCAATTGTACATGCATAATGCATTACATACAAGCGGCAAGAAATTCTAAGTGTCAGCACAGATTGAAATGGAATGTTACCAGCTTTGGTGATGTCCTGAGTGCAGCTTCAATTACTGAGAGATCTTGAACGAGTTTCTTCATTCTTCTAAATGATGCAATGGTCTCAATAGGAACTATTATATTAAAAAAATGACATTAGAAGAGAGCTCAAATTTGTAGTACATCTTGTATAATAAATTCAGTGGCAGCAAATGTCGATGTGTATTCATTCAATTTAGAACATAGAGCACTAAGTACTAAACAGTGATTAACTCATGTAGTTGTGTTCTTTAGCTAACGCTTCTGATTTTAGGGAGCAAAAAGCCACAAGTGCGCAATGGAAGAGGATCAACATGTGATGTTTTTTGTCCTTTTTACAAAATACAGCTTACATGCAACAATATCTAAAGCAGAAACACAAAAAAAACATAATCTATATAAAAAGAGAGAGAAAAGTATTAAGACAAAACCTGAATCGAAAATAACAAATATCATTACCAATAGCAACAAACACATCAGTTCAGTGCACACTATTCAGTTAAGTCCTGGCCATTGAAAGGACACCACATCAACTTAGGTCTTATTTGAATGTCTGCTTTAGATAACAGAAGGCATTTTTTTTTTAGTTCAGAACATATTATGACCTTGTGTAAAATTTGAGACGGCTAAAAACTGAGATTGCGAACACCAAATACAGTGTCCCTCAAACCACTATACTTGTCATAAAATTTACATCCTATATGTGATCGATTATAGAAATTCATCTAATTGTAATTCTGGAGAATATAAAACAGCCTGTATATGTCACCACCTCAAGGGTAGTAAACATCCAGTTTGATTAGATAAGATGGGGGCAAGGGACAACTCAGATGAGTAAGGTACATATCATTTCCCGGTGATGTCAAAAAGACAAAGCTACCATGGAAGAAAACCAGGCAACATTTGTCAATCACAGGGTCAGATTTACATATCTTCATGGTCCCGCAAGGCCACAACCAAGATAGTATGTATCAGGAACACATATGAAAAAGTATCAAAGGGCTCGAAATAGTTAGCAAGCACTATGTGATTGCTCAATCAGAAGATTCCACAGCATAATTTTCTTAATGGAATGGAGTGAATCAGAATCAATAAATTTGGTATTCACAGAGATCTAAACAAGCTTCTCGGCACAACTTAAAGAAAGCCGCACCAGAGTACCAATGCAAAGGCCTCATCATAAGTACCTGTCACATTTCATCATTTTCATCTCCATTCCACATGTACTATTGCTAGGGCAAATTAAACCACTGGTGTTTTAAATGCAGGGGAAAAACTACAGGAGAACAACAGTTACACCATGATCAATGCTGAAGAACCGAATATTTAAACCCAAGCATCTTAGCAGAAAATAACTGTGATGCAGAACAAAATAGCATCCTGAACACTAAACAGCCACCGAAAGAATTCAAGACACTATGCTACAACTACAGCCTCATAATCACACCCTACACAGCTACTCCTAACTAGAATATCTGAAGTAGTCAGCATTGCATTATCAGTGTCGATGCTAAAATTTATAACCTAAGGCAACAAATACTTACCAAAGCCCTTCTTGTTCTTCTTCACATATTTCAACAGGAACTCGTCCGTAGGAAGATTCTCATCGCTGAAATAGTACTCGACCTGCAAGTTGTAAAGCGTTTCATGTTTCAGAACGCAAAGTATACCCGATAGCATTTTACGATCACACAGAAATTTAGGAGTCAACGTATTGAGCAGAAACAACGCATATGGGAAGAGAAGTTGCGAAGGGAAGGTCCACAGAGAGCGTACCTGCTTGACGATGCGGTCGCGGAGCTCGTCGGTGAGCACGACTCCACCACCGCCAGCATCGGGGCCCTCCGACGAGGCGTCAACGTCGGTCGCGACAGGTAGGACGTCCTCCGCCACCTCGCCCTTGACGATGCCGGGCGCGACGGGTAGGGCGTCCTCCTCCACCACCACGCCGGTGGGCTGCAGCTCGTCAGACACGGCAAGAGGATCCCGCGCGACGCCGTCGAAAGGCGGAGCCTGGCCGTCCATACCGGAGGGCAGGCGTCCTCCACCTCGACAGGACGCGGCGGATGGACCTCGTCGCCGAGTGCAAGGGGCTCGGGCGCGACGGCGTCGAGGAGAGATGGAGCCTGGCCGTCCATTCCGGTGGGGGAGATCAGGGGAGCCGAGGCGCCACCGCCGCTCGCAGTCGTCGGCTGGCGGCTTCGAGGCGGAGGCGTGCGGCCGCGGGCTCGAGGAGGTCCGGGTGGCGGCCTGGGCTTACATATACCCACTGGGCAGGGTAGGACGCAGGGCGAGACGAGGCGAAAGGGTTTGCTTCTTGGGCGGCTGAACGGCCCACTGGGCTTTCTACTTGTGTCCAGGCCTTCTGGACTCTGTGTAGCCACCAGCGAACACTTCCTTCGTTACAGTTTGGGCTGACGACAATTTGAGAGAAGAGCTAAGGATGCTGCACTCGATGGAAGAACAGAGCAGTGCAACAGCCGTAATTTTTGTTTGACAAGAGCATTAGACGTAATTGATTGCTTGGGGGCGGGCCAACGATCATGTGTGAGGACAGAGGAGATACATAGACGGCCAAAATATATATGCACTAGCAGAGCTAGATTTTTTTTTAAAACAAGAAGAACAGCTAGAAATTTTTCCATGCCCGAATGGCACAAATATATGCACAAGTCTTATTCAGCATTACGAAAGTTCGGTAGGAATATTAAAGTCGATCGAGAAAAGAATTTATGGACTAAGGTGCACTGGACCAATCAAAGGTAGTCTTGCAACTGAAGAAACCTATGTGTCGGGAAAGCCGGACAAGTCCACGGGTGTCTGTCCTTGCCAAACAAAATACTCCGTGGGGCCATCATGGATCTTTAATTAATTTGTTTGTGCACATATGCCCCGCTGCATGATTTCTCCTCGTAGACCCCTCGAAAGAAAACGCTAATGTAGTCCGGGGACTGACCAGCTAATTTCACAGGCTGTGTGGGCTGTGGCGCTGTGCTGTGTCTGTGGGGAACAGTAGTACTAGGCAACTAGCAAATGCTGAATCCATGGCAAGAGAAGAGATTGTTGGCTCCAACACCAACTGAAGCAGGACGGAGAATCAATGGACGTGGTAAACACTGAACAAGCGCCGATTTCTCTGCTGGGGGGCATAAAAAGGCGATCAAAGCCGGTAAGGTAAGGTCATCTGCTGTACCTGTGGTGTCATGGACTTGGAACGAAAGATTGCCCAAAGGAACCCGTGATCCTTTATCGCGCCACCCCGGTACCCGGTACGCTCGCTCGCCATCACGACCGCGCCCGAGAGAGTACGATGGAGATCATGTGACCCTGGCATGGATCCTGTTGTTGGACGGATCGGACAGGCATCATTGCCGGGAACTGCGATGGATCATGGATGGAGGCATGGACCTGCTAACTTCCTTGGCTTGACCTCCTTGTCCATGTCTACACAACGCACAGCGAGCAGTGAGCACTGTCAGCGGAAGCAAGAACAAGAACTGATGAGTTTCTGCAGCTTGGGCAGCTATCTTTGCTTTCTTTTCCGGTCAGTCAACGGATTAGCACTGTAACCGTGTGTCACAGTACTTATTTACTTGTGGCAGCGGCTCTTTTTACCGGTGGTAGAAGACTACAAGTCAATACCACGCATGTGGGGCGTCTGAATCGCGTAGTGCACCATGTACTGAGATTCTAGTGCCCGATACTGAAGAATTACTACACTCCACGCCGCTGAGCGAATCCTCGAGTCCGTAGAGCGAGTGCGTGAGTACGGCTACGCGCTTTCATGGCTTTGGACCTTTGCTATTGCTAGCAGGAAAACACAGTGGCGCGGAGGGAGTTTTTACTACTACTACCACTACCAGTGTACGGTTACGTGAGAAGTGAGAACGGCAAGAAAATCGTGTTCGTGTCGGCGTGCCACGCAGCTCCGTGAGTCCCTCAGCCGGTCTCCTGCTGGCTCTGGTGTGAGCGGGAAGCGAGCGAGTGCTCGGCGACACGGCCGCCCGAGTTCACAGATGGAGGACAGGGGCCCTTAACTTGGCCTGTCTGATGACTGATTAAGCTCTGTCATCAGTGCCCTAATCTCTGAGGTTATCATACTATAGTGGTCGTACTACTAACTAGAATTGGGAATAGGAGCAGTGTACTGGCCAACTCTGTGAGAGTGTGAGACTCGCTTGTGCTTGAGTGCTAGTACGACTTGGCCAATGGCCACAAGTGTTGCATGTTTCTAAGTGTGGAGCACAGCAGCATGATGAGAAATGGTGATGGATGCCGCGCCATAGATGATTGCACAAGGCGGAATCCCCGGCATCTTCACTTGTTTGCTCTTAATTACTCTCGCTTTTGGAGATGCTGATGGTTTTCAGCCGCATTGTCCCCAACCACTTGACTAAAGTGAATGCATTGCGCCATATATGGACGGGGCCTTATCGGCTAGCATTGCATTGTCGCTGAGTTTCATAAGCTCGTCGTGTTCGCACGATCATAATTCCTAGTAGTACTACTACTGAAAGCACATGCCCTTAGGGCACATTTTACTTTCCCGTGCTACTGCTCCTGCATCGCATCCACACGAAGAGCAGCAAAGACACGAAGAGCCGGGAAAGGAAGGGAAAAAAGGGAGAGAGTTCCGGGTAATTATCGGGGAAAAGACCTCGCCTACTACTCGATGATGATACAAAACCCCCCATGCCCTTTTTCCGTGCTCGACAAAGTGGTGCCGAAACGGCTGCAAAAAGCGAAAGGCAGGCGCGCACTCGTCTCTAGAGCCTGCAGTAGTATTGACCACTGTTCCCACAATTCTCACGCTCGGCAGACAGAGACAAGGGGCCCCGGTCCTGTGAAAATGGTAGAATAGTGGGGAGAGTGGCCAGCAAAGTGCCAAAGGGAATCGCCATCAGCGTGTGACCCCATAAAACGCAGGGCGTGGGCGGGGGACGGGCAGGGGCAGGGCAGAAGCAGGGCTGCAGCCTCCAGCTCCAACCCACCCCCAGACGGAGACGAGTCGAGGAGGACGCGGCACCGCTCGGTAGCAGCCAGTGCCCTCTTGTCTGTCTCCTACCTCCCCGCTGCCCACTCTCACACTCCCACTTCCCAGTCTCGCTCGCACCCCGTCCCCTGCCTGCTGCCTGTGCTCTGGGTCGGAGGGAGCTGAGCTGCGAGGGAGAGCGGAGGGGGGTTTCGGAGATGGAGCTAGATTCGGCGAGGACGAGGCTCGCATTGCTGGCGCTGCTTCTCCTGGCGGTGCCCGCCCGCCTGGCCTCGGCGGCTCCGGTGGAGGATGGTACAGTCTCTGCCCCCATCTCTTCTCGCCCTCCTCCCTTCACCCGGTTGCTTTGCTCTTGAATCTGTTCATTGCTGCGCTGCCGCAACCGCTCATTTGGAGTGGAGCCGGCTCGATTCGCATCGCTGTGCAATCTTCAGCTAGAGCTTCGAAGGCAGCTTTCTCTTGCCTGCCTCTGCACCAGATCTCACCGGCGCTGAGAGATGGGGTTTCATCTACTTTCTCTTGTTAGTTAGCACTGCTGAGCTTACGAGCACACACACCACTAACTGCAAAAAGTTTTAGGAAACGGAAAAGTAGCGTTAGCACTAGTGTTTGCCTGGTTGGTGCGATGCCTGATGCAGTACAAGAACGTAGCTTTGTGCATTTGGTTGGAGGCTTAGAGCACACTCATTTATTTGCACTGGACGGAGAAGAAAGGGGGAGCAGCAGCGCAAACTGCAAAGCGAGGCTCCTCCTCCTTTCTAAGTACAGTACCATCTTTCTAAACGTTTGTTCATAGGCAGGGAGGATCAACCAGATACTAGGTAGCTTCAATCACAGTGTAGTTATGCTCATACTTTATCCTTCGGAAGTCATACCTCAGTTATCAGTTCAGACAAAACATGTGAACTGCTGAGCTGCAAATATATTTTGGCGTCCTGTTGCTTGTGACAGCTCTGCCCCAAAATGGAAATGTAACAAATCTTTCCTCTCTCGGTTATACTGCATGAACTCGTTCTTGCAGTGCATACACTTATTAAGGCTCACACTTGCTGATGTGATGCATTTTGTGTTTGAAAATGACTAGTAACCGTCAAGTGTGAGCTGCCTTACAAGTTGAGAAAGACGTTCTGCTGGATGTGAAAAAATTCCAAAAAAAAAAAAAAAAAAACCTTATCATCACACCACGTTGTCTACACAAATGAATCCATGTTTTTAATTTTAAAATTGAAACACGCACCTACTCAGTTTTAATAGGTGTTTATGACACCACCGTGAAGGACGAGGTCAGAACAAAGTCAAAAGTAAATCTGAGCCGCTGTAGTAAAACTCAGATCTAGAGCCGCTGTAGTAAAACTCAGATCTAGACGGAACAGCAAAGCACAGCTGACCTTTGCATACTGCAGAGTGCTCATTGAACTCTCTCGTGAGAGTCAAATATCTTGTTCAGAGGGTGACCGTGCTGTGGAGGTCCATGCCTATCTATTTATGTCCGTACGGTTTCGTCACCTCCCCATATTCACACCATGATCTATGGTGCTCTGGACATTTAGGTCTGGAGTTTGGACCACTACATAGGGTAACCGGTGGGAGGACAGTTGGTTGATGCTTCATTTTCACGGCCTCACCACATAAGATCTATGTACATAGTCACATGGTTGTCCTTGTGATAACAATGAAGCATAGTAAAGTGGTCTAGTAGTAGTACCCCAATGAACTTCATTGGAGGTACAATAGAAAAAGTTGGACATGTTTTCCGAGTGTTTTGCCCATAGGTACTTCTGAATTTAGCCGTTGAAAAATGATTACTGTGGGGGCTTAGTTTAGTTTAGTTGTTTTTCTCCATTTTCCTGAGACTGTACTTCTCTCATTCCTAAGGGCAGCTGTATCAGCTATGCAAATTAACCTTCCCAAACTCTATTGCGATTGTTTGTTTCATCTGAAGTTGCATATAACGAGCACAGATGAGCACAGGATAGTCCCAGTAAGAATACCCTAGATAAGATCTGTGTTGTGTTTCCTCACTTTGATACTACCATGCACTTGGCTGGGTCTATTCAGTGTCATTTAATTCTTTGTGGACTGTAACATTGTTTAGCGCCTATGCCATAAAAGGAATTTATCACTTAGCATACTAGATTTCACTGGTCAAACTTACTATCCATCCTATGCAACAAATGCAAAACTCTCTTCTTATAATTTCCTCTACCAGCACAGTATCTCGATGGCAAATCATGGAGCAGATATTAAGTACTCTTTGTGATAATATTCTTTTCCATGTTAAGCAGAGAAGTGTTTAGAGGAGCAGCAGTATTGTGATTGTAGTGAAATTATTACTAAATTTACACTTACAAGGATTAGTGATTTCTTGGCTTCTTGCACTACAGGCCTGCTCAGCAATGGTGACTTTGAGACAGCACCAGCTGGTGGTTTTGTAAAATCTGCGTCTGTTGCTGAGGGTGCATCATCAATCCCTGGTTGGACGATCAATGGCACAGTTGAACTCATTTCAGCAGGGCAGCACCAGGGTGGCATGATTTTGATCGTTCCACAGGGTAACCCACTCAGAGCTCCTCCTCCCCCCCACCCCCGCCCCCCCCCTCCCCCCCACCCCCCCCCCCCCCCCCCCCCCCCACCAAAAAAAAGTTGTGCTTAAATATCTGTATTTCTGTGGCAGGAGACCATGCTGTAAGGCTAGGGAATGATGCTAGCGTTGGGCAGGTGGTGGATGTTGAGAAGGGCTCCGAGTATGCTATCACGTTCAGCGCTGCCCGGACATGTGCACAACTGGAGGCACTGAATGTCTCCGTGCTAGGTGGCGTATCACAGGAAGTAGACTTGCAGACATTGTACAACATAGAAGGCTGGGATGCATACGCATTGGCTTTTCAGGCGACGGAAGAGCAGGCACATCTTCAATTCATGAACCCTGGCATGGAGGATGATCCAACCTGTGGTCCTATCCTAGACAATGTTGCTGTCAAGAAGCTCTTCACTCCAGATAAACCAAAGGGTATGAAACTTATTAGAAGTTAACGCAAAATGCAATTTCATTCCAGCTGTGTGTTATGATCGATGTCAGCAAGTGGTCTAGCTCACTTCTTAGGTGCTGAGATGTTCTTTCTGTTGTCAACAGATAACGTGGTGCTGAATGGAGACTTTGAGGAGGGTCCATGGATGTTCCCGAACACGAGCTTTGGCGTGCTGCTCCCAACTAACCTTGACGAGCAGACATCGGCCATACCTGGTTGGATGATCGAGTCAAACCGTGCCGTCCGCTACATAGACTCTGACGAGTACAAGGTTCCCCAGGGGAAGCGTGCCATTGAGCTTCTGTCAGGCAAGGAGGGTATCATCTCCCAGATGGTTGAGACGACCCCTCAGAAGGTTTACAGCCTGACGTTCACTCTGGGCACAGCGGGGGACTCCTGCCAACCACCAATGGCCGTCATGGCGTTCGCTGGGGATCAGGCCCAGAACTTCCACTACTCCCCAATGGGCAACGCCACCAGCCAGGCTGCAAATGTGACGTTCACTGCCCGTGCTGAGAGAACACGTGTGGCATTCTACAGCGTGTACTACAACACAAGGAGTGACGACCACAGCTCGCTGTGTGGGCCGGTGATCGACGAGGTCCGGGTATGGGGCTTGAATGCAGCAGCTGGGTTGAAGGCAAGTATTGGACTGGTTCTTGGCATTGTTGGTGTCGTTGGCATGGTGCTGTTCTGAAATCTGAATGTCATTGGCTGTGGTCTTGGAAAGTATGGATGTATATTGTATAACCTCTTCAGTTAGTTGGAGGAGGCTTAATAGTTTTGGTAGTAAGCTTGAAGTTTGTTGAGTGATATGAGCTTAGGCTAAAAAGCTACCAGAACCTACATGTTATTGCTTGTGTTACTTCATTTGTGATTTCCGAAGTAACGTGCAATTATATGGGATTGTGTGGTTTGTCTGCCATAGCTGGTAATATGAGATGTCAGAATTGTTCCAAGTTCATCTCTTCAATATATTAGAAAAGAGTAAAGTACAACAGCACTTGCTTTAAGTTTCTCTAAATATACTCCCTGTCTCCTTTTGTTCTTGAATAAATCAATTCCAAGAGTTGTTTTAAGGCAAACTTTTCAAATTTGATTGAATTTGTAGAAAAGAGTTCAAGATTTATGATATCAATTTGTATCATAAGATACACAACAAAATATATTTTCGTAGTGGGTTCATTTGGTACCATAAATGTTGTTATCCTTTTTTTAAAATTTGATCAAACTTTACTCTATATTTCGAGTTACACACTTTACCGCTGTTAAATTCAAACTAGGTATAATGATATGTGCCGCTATATAGAACAAATAAACATACATATATTAGGATAAATAAATACTTTAATATTCTCTTCATTCTTAATTATAAGACATTTTGACTTTTCTAATGTGAAGCTTTTGCTAGCTATGCAGCTAAAAATGCAAAAAAAAAAAATTATAATTTGAAATGACGAGAGTGGTTGTCAAGCGTGAAAAATTGTTTACTTGACAAATCACATATCAATGACATTGCCAATTCATTTTGTATGGGTACTTCGAAGCAATCAATTTTTAAAATTTCTAGAAGTAAATTAGTACATTTTAACCAAAATATTATGTCATATCAATGTAATTAATTTTAAGGACTATTTATTTTGTTAGAACAATATTAATACACTTGCAATTCTTCGATATAGCAAATTCAACGTCTTAAGCGCTAGAAGTTCAAGCTGAAGCGACTCGTTTTTTTTAAGTTGAAAGCTAATATATAAACAAGTGCTTAACTGCTTATTTAATTAGGTTTCAGCTAATACAGAAAAGGCTAAAAAAAGGAAATTTTACTTTTTTTTGAGAAGTACATGGTACAACGTAGACGCCCACAACACGCACGTACACTCACCCCTATGAGCATAGGTACGCAAACCCTACCCCTATGAGCACCTTCGAATGACTGGCACCCGGCAGATCTGGAGTGGAAAAATCCCAGGAAGCGGTGCAAGCACAAAGATTTAAATTTTGATGGGTAGCGTCCCCGTCCTACCATTAGACTACAGGCCAATTTCCAAAGGAAATCTTACTCTAACTAGAAGTGCACAATGGAGCCTTCGTATCCATGCTAGAAAAAAAAAACCTGAAAAACTTAAAAGTCAGAAAGATATAAGACCATTTATGTTATCATAGCGTTCAAGAGTGCAATCTGGAACCTATGATCTTTATTTTCCGTAAAATCCAAAAGGAGAGTTAATAAGATAGTTAAGCATAGTGCGTAGGAGCTTCAACTTAACTTAAAATAAATTAAATTATAAGAACTGAAAAGATTAATGTTTCAAAATCAAAATCTAGATTTATACCGAAGATTCTGTCTTTCTGAGTTTTTTATTTTTTTTATTTTTGAGGGAACGATGCTGCCTTTCTAAGTGGACAAGCCCAGTCAGTACATAGATACGAGCAGCACAGCTGTGAGGTACCAGGACTGGGTCCAACCAGGACCAGTAGCCCGTAGCTCTAAGTCAAACTTGATAGATTCAGCCCATAAAGTTGTTTCATTTCTTTATTTTTCTCTGTTTTCCCATGCTCGCTTTAATTGTTGTTAATTGAAACATAAAATCTTAGAATAGCTATGCTACAGACTTATATAACATAATATCATTAGCCTGGGACATTTTTTTTAGAGAAAAGTCTGGGGCATTTTTTCTCTTCAATAGGAACATTTGGATCTCTTTGAAACAAAATTTTAATAGCTTAATGGTGCAAATAGGTCCTCTCCAAATTCTTAGAACTTTATTCTTGGACGAGAACATGTTTTCTATTCAAAACAATTATTTCTCTAGTGTCTTGACGATGGTACAATTTTGTCATATTATTCTTGAAAAAAAATCTTTTCCAGGCCATAAAATCTTGATTTTTTTCTTCTTCAAAGGGGTTTCTTGTAATAACATGTCATAGGCAAACGAACCCAATAGTGACAAAAAATAATAAAATATGTGCCTATAAGAGCAATAATATCAAGTTACCGAGTAAATGGGGGACACATACGTGGTTTCAAGCATTTTTTGCAAAATCGAACAACTTGAGTTATTAGGAAAAATAATTTTCTATAACTATATAACATATTCTAAGTCAAAGTTTGTAACACATAGGATTACAGGTACAAATTTTAATTCTAGGAAACAAATAGCTCAAAGTAAATAATAAGGTACTACTTGAACTCCGGTTTAGAAGAACATAACCTTTATTTCACTAGAGTTTTTCTTCACTACACCACCCCACGAGGCAAGCACAACACTTCTAACAATAACAAATATGAGTTTCATTAGATAATTAATAATTAAGATAAAAACATTGAGGGACGAAGTCGACAAGTGCCTTGGTCTCATCCATGTGTGACAACTGATTTATAATTGACACAAGAGTTGAGAGGTTTAAGTCTTTTCCAGTTGAGTCCATATTTGATATGTACTTGATTATGCTAATGGCTAAGAGGAGTGTTGTGTTATGTTGTGATGAATATTTTGTGCAACATATCTCCTAGCTTGTAAATGTACGGGTGTTGGGTGCACCAAGGTGGTTAACAAGGGAAGGCAGTCGAGCTAGAAGTCAATGTATTATGGACCAAAAGCGATGAAGGGCGGGCGAGTAGGCTTGGACGGAATGACCAACAAGCCGAGGTTTAAGATTACCGAGGTTAGACCATGGATGACTACCATCGGGTTCGGGTATATGGATAGTAAGAGTACCTGGGTGTTGAAGACAACCTTGACCAAATCAACGATGGGTTTAGATCAAGCCACGACGAGGCATCACGGGCACTTTGAGTATAATCAAAGTTGTCTTGTCTCGTTTTAAGCTACAGATACCGTTTATTTATTTATTTATTTATTTATTTATTTATTTAATCTCTCATCTTGAGCTTTGTAGTTTGCGTGCATGTCAATAGGAAGACGAGTTAAGCTTTACCTTACGTTGTCCTTGCCAATTACCTATTGATTTAGTTTCTCAACAACATATATTTTATTCGGCTCCTATTCGCTATTTTGTTCCTTCAATATTACTAGTAATGACTCATTTCTTAGGGGCATCAATGGAGCTGAGTGAAAATATGTTGCCCCAAAACATCAAAATCAGCATTCATCTCTCACTGAAAGCGCTGCCAACGTACCTGAAATCAAATGTTAATGTTCTATGTACTGAACTGAGGCTAGAAATGGATCAAGGAAATCAAGACGAGAAATTTCCCATTGCTGTTGTGGAGGTGGAAGTGGGGTCATCTCTTTTTTTTCCGACTAAGTGGGGTCATCTCTTGAGCATCTTGCTTAATATTACTGCACATTGGAAAAGACAGACCTTGAATTCAAGGATGGCTGGACGATAGTGATTACTTCCAACGATTACTTCCACCACCCTTCCCAAATAAATCCATGTTTAGAAATCTTAAGTTTGATCAACTTTATAACAAAGAATAAAAAACTCTATGACATAAAATGAGCATGTTATAAAAATATATTCTATGATGATACATCTAAAGGCTGGACGAAAAACTCGAAACTCGTTAGCTCGCTCGGCTCATAGCTGGCTCGGCTCGTTATGATAACGAGCCAAGCCAAGCCAGGATTTTAGCTCGTTAGCTATAACAAGCCAACTCGAGCTAGCTCGCGAGCCGCTCGTGAGCTAAACGAGCTACACGTCTAGTTAAAAAACATCATGACTTATATTAATTTTTGTATTATCAAGTAACTTCTACTTCACAATTAGTTGATGATACGTTTATACCCTATAACTTTAAGTTTCTTATGACTTTATCGTTTTATTCGTAATGGATGTATGGTGTATATTATAGTATATTATTATACTTGTATATATATACTAATACATATTAATTTTTCTTCAATTTAAGACTTTAGATGTGTTACTTTTGTATTATTATTATTCTCACGTTTCAGAAAAATGCAAATATTATATTTTGAGCACTTTTTATACCTGGCTCGCGAGCTTAACGAGTTAGCTTGAGTTTTTAACGAGCCGAGCCAGCTTTCTAGCTCGTTTAGATAACAATCCAAGCCGAGCTAGCTCGTTATCTTAACGAGCCAGAACAAGCCGAGCCGAGCCGAAATGGCTCGTTATCTAGCCTTAATCATCTAATGATACTAATTTGATGTCATAAATGTTGACAGATTATTTTTCTAGAAATTTAATTAAAGTTTACAAATTTGATTTAATACTACTGTAAGAATCTATTTATTCAGGGAAAGGATCGGAGTAGCTATTTAGGCATTTAGCCTTAGCACATGCCACATTTATTTTTAATTAAAACCGAATTTATTATTACTACTTCTCAAGAAATAGCACTAGTTTTCTCCCTGCACTTTGTGAAGAACATGTTAATTATTACATGTGTATAAAATATTGAATTGCATAAAATAGGTACACATAAAAGCAGCTGCGATCTAAAGTTTACACCCGTTTCTGACCAACTAGTATATGTAGCATATTTTAGTTCCTGCCATCCTGTCACCGATTGCAATTCCCAGTGATCAGGTGCAAACACCATCATTTCCCCATGTACTCATTGATCTAACAAGTCAAGGATAAAGCGCAATTATTAAGACTCGCAATCATCTGGTAAACTAATAATAATAAGCACAAGCAGGAAGCAGCAAGGCAAATCATCCAACTGGAGAGAAAAATATCAAAGGGAACATAACTGCAAAAAGTCTCCTCCATACTTAATTTGTGTGTGCAGCGCAACAACGAAGTTTTCTACAGGTTAACGAGAGCGGTTGCCCGCGAACCGTGGGTAGTGGAACCGTGAGCAATCAGCTATGGGGTACAGTTTTTCCCACAGGGCCAGGCGCCGTCGTTGCTTCGTCCAGATTATTCCGAGAGGCCATCACGTCGGCGACGGCCGCCGTAGCCCGCCTGAACGCATCGACTCACGATGCTGCTTGTTGCGGGTAGCCCTGAACGCATCGACTCACGATGCTGCTTGTTGCTGGTTATCTGCTCGATCTCTCCAATCACACGAAGAAGCTGTTACACGACGCGAACCCGACTGCAACAAGCCGGCCAGGGGCTGAGTGCGCTGACCGTGCCCGGCTCGTGGTCTAATTTGTCGAGCACTCGAGCTGATCTTAGCTACTATGGCCTATAGCTAGGTCTGAACTGAGATCGAGGGAGACGAAGACGAGATGTTGGTGTCGCGCGTGCACGCAACGAGCTGATGATACTCCGATCTCTTCCGGATCCTCGTCGTGTCCCGCTGAAAGCCGGCGAACGAACGACGAGAGCTCGGTGGTCGGTGCTGTCATTTCGTCGACGTCGTGCGTCGCAGGTCGCCGCTCCAATGCTAGAGATGTGTCTCTCGGACTCTTGGCACCCGTCGGCACATGCGCTGCCGCAAGGCCTGCAAGCGAGAGCGTGACCAAATGGCCCGGCTGCCCGGTGAGCGAGTGGGAATGTGGGATACGTACATCGGATGGATCGCGAAGTGGGGAGAGATATGCCGGTTACTTCCACTACGGCCTCGTATCTGCTACACTGACGTCTTCTAGACCGTGACATATTTTGCATCATTGCATATGTGTTTGCAGTTAACCTGGAACTCGCTCTTGCTCCTAAATTTGCATATGTAAAAGCTATGCCAGCCTGTAAAATGAATGAATGGATCGGCATTTTTTATCCTGATGAAGTGATGATGCAGGTGCCTCTAGTTGGTGGAATGAAGGAGACGACAGGTTCTGACTGATTCGATCTATCGATCGGCACGGGCGAAGCCTGCTGCCGGAGGTCTGTTGTGATGGGGCACCGTGAAGGCGCGCATGATTTTAGCACCTGCCAAGAAACACAGGGGGCCGCGCTGGGCCGCACGATGATCGAACGACTCAACTTTCAGCGTTTGCAATAGGCACGTCCGGCCCGTAATGGACGCCAGGTCGATGGTGTCGTGTATACCAATTCCAGGCAGGCACCGAGCTGCAAGTACACCCGTTTACGCGACGACGATGGAACGACACCGCCAGCAGGTACACTAGTTTCGATCTATGAACTGTATGTAGGCCGGCGGTTGCATTGTTGCCGTGCTACCGATCGATGATGCTGCATTCACTGCTAGATGTAATCTGAGATGATGATTAATTAGTACGGAGTAGTGCTAGTAGAAGCTTCTGGTCCTTAGAAATAACAGCGACTCTGCCACACTACCGTCCCCTAAAAGCTGGGGAAAAATATGAATCGTCGATGCTGTTCCCGACCAATAACAGTGTACTGAAAGCCATGCCATCAAGGAAGACGCACAGTGGCGGCTTCTTTTACGAGATGCCGTCTTCCTCCTGACATCTTCTTCACTGATTGCTGAAATGGCGGCCAAGTTTTATTCTTGGTCCTGGAACAGGGGTCAAATAGCGGTCCTCTGTCCATAGTAGAACTGAAAGAGGTAACTACTCTGAAACTGAAGCTTCACAAACCGGGAGACAAAATTCAGAACTGAAAGTCATATGAATTCCGACCTGGCTTATTTTACAGCCGGACGTGGAATTACCCGTGCCAAATGCCGATCGAACAAAACAAATTACCTGCAAGGCTACTCTGTGGTACTCTACTCTTTTTTCCCCCCGAACCACAGGTACTGTGAGTACCAATATGCCATGAGCATAAGGTTCTTACAGTCAAAATCAGCTCAAAAGGTGCAAGATCTAGCCTCAACGGAATCGCAATATTGTTTCCCCTTTTCCTAATAAATAAATTAATAACTGATCCAAAAGTGAGAATTTCTTCAAAAGAAGTGAGCGCCAATCACGAGGTCGCTCATCACTTTAGTTATTCACCTCAGACTTGAGTTTGAGGACTGAAAGGGAGGTCGCCGGAAGAAACACGCAGACGGCCCGTGCATCTGTGCTATACGGAATGGCTGGAAACGAACCAAAGTTCACTTTTTTCCAAGAGATCCTGGGCCATCCTATAAATAATTCTTTGTTGGGGTTTCCATCCATGAGTAAAGCATTGGTTAAGCAACATGTAGCATATATTAGGGGCTTTGTTGGCTTTATTTTTATTATTATTCTCTCTTTCTATTATTTTTTATGTTTATTTTATTTTTGTATCTCAAGCTGATGATCCCTCGCCTTTAATTCCAAAGCAATGATATTATCGCCTCACTAACGCCATGACATACGTGTGGTAAGTGGTAATGGTAAGACAAATTCTGCCTTGGCAGGCACCTGAGGTTATGGTTATCCAGAGCTTTTCCATCATGACGGTGTGACAGTGTGACACCGATAATATCTTTTAGGGCATCAAACAAGAACAAGCTTGTTTAGTGACTGCCGCATGATGGATCCGTAGAATACTCTCGGCTAGTGCTGTGCTTTCGAATGTGCTACTTCAGTTGCAGTTCATGTCTACTCTTCTAATGAAAATGATTCACTCCAGGGGGCCCCGCCGCCCCCCCGCCTCCCTCCTCCTTTTTTCTGATTTTTTTTTCTCAAGAATACATTCGCAGTGCTTATCGATAAGGCATGCATGCATTGGAATAACCAGAATTCAGCCAAAAGGAAAAACAGATAAGCGCATGTTATCCAACTTTGTTATCAGATTATGATTGCACATCAACTTCATAACTGGCATGCAATGCAAATGCAACTGAACTGAAGTATTCTTCTGATCCTGAAAGCTGGCATCGCAAAGAACACCCGGCCTCTGCGTGCAGAGCCAGAGACCCACTTCGCCACCAATGGCGCCCGGATGCAATCGGGGATCGACAACTCCCTCGGCGAATCAGGAAGCACCCCCGACAATACCAATTCACCATCAACACCGCGTCTCTGTCTCTGCTACCTGACAAGACCAAAAGTTAAGCTCACCATTTCGCAATAGTTATCACTTATCAGAGTCCAAACCACACGGGGGTGGGGGGGCTCCCTCGCCCTCCAGTATAAATAGGCCATGCTGCCGCGGCGTCCCTCTGCACAGAACGCAGCACACCTGCAGCGAAAATGGCACGCTGCTCTTCCTCTCGCACAGGCTCGTGGGCACGGCGCCTCCCGTGCTGCGACGGCGACGGTAGAAACAGGTTCGGTGGCCGCAACCTCTCCAGCGATCTCCTGCCGTCGCTCGGCGCCACGGCGCAGCAGCCTCCCAGGCTCAGGAGAAACCTCGTGTCGCCCTACGATCCGCGTTACAAGTACGCGTTCTTGCATCCGTGTAAATATATCTATGCGTGATCGTTTGCACGATGATCAAGAAGCGTGTTGTTTTATTTGTTCTTGGCCGGGCGCAGGGTCTGGGAGAAATTTCTGATCCTCCTGGTGGTGTACTCGGCGTGGATCTGCCCACTGGAGTTCGCGTTCCTGAGGTACCTGCCCAGGGCCCCTTTCGTCGTGGACGACGTCGTCAACGGCTTCTTCGCCGTCGACATCGTGCTCACTTTCTTCGTCCCGTACGTCGACAGCAAGTCCTACGTCCTCGTCGACGATCACAAGAAAATAGCAGTCAGGTTGGTAGGGGTACTGTACTACCACGTCCGCCTTTCCCACGTACTCCCTCCGTCCCTGGATAAGTGTCGCTTCGCTTTCCGAGAAGCAAATGCCAGTAATTTTTATAACTAATAAGTATTATCGATTAGTATCATAATTCATATCATTGGAAAGATCTTTGAATATAGTTTTTTAATAAATTTATTTAGAGATACAAATATTATATGTATTTTCTACAAATCAAGCTAAACTTGTGGCACGTATCCCACGACGGCGCTTAAAAAGGTAAGGAGAGAGTCGGTCTCGGAACAATGGAACGCACTGTTTCTGAACTTGTTATACCCCTGTCTGTCTGCAGGTACCTGTCGACTTGGTTTGCCTTCGATGTCTGCTCCACATTCCCGTTCCAGTCCATCAGCCTGCTGTTCAACAGGCACGACCACGGCCTGGGCCTCAAGTTCCTCAACGTTCTCAGGCTCTGGCGGCTGCGTAGGGTCAGCTCCTTGTTCGCAAGGTATGACGCAAAACCGAAAAGGCAGCACGCCGTTCAAACCGAAACTCACCGTGCCATGACCATGATGCCATAGGCTCGAGAAGGACATCCGGTTCAACTACGCAGTGATCCGCTGCATAAAGCTCATCTCCGTACGTCAAATAAAACATTCCTCCTAGAGGCCAGAACAGCGTGCTTCGTGCATGGTCACTGATCAGGATCAGCCTCTGCTTGCATTGCAGGTGACCCTGTTCGCCATCCACTGCGCCGGGTGCATCAACTACCTGATCGCGGACCGGTACCCGGACCCGCGGCGGACGTGGATCGGCGCCGCCATGCCGGACTTCCGCGAGGCCGGGCTGTGGGTCCGCTACGTCACGTCGCTGTACTGGTCCATCACCACCATGACCACCACGGGGTACGGCGACCTGCACGCCGAGAACAGCCGGGAGATGCTGTTCGGGATCGCCTACATGCTCTTCAACCTCTGGCTCACCGCCTACCTCATCGGCAACATGACCAACCTCGTCGTCCACAGCACCAGCCGCACCAGAGACTTTGTATGTCGATCGTGTTCTACTCCCAGCCCTCTGCCATACAGATATATGAATGACCGTGGCGACTGCATGAAATGCAGAGGGATATGGTCCAGGCCGCTTCAGAATTCGCGGCGAGGAACCAGCTGCCGCAGCAGATCGAGGAGCAGGTGCTGAACCACATCTGCCTGAGGTTCAGGACGGAGGGCCTCAAGCAGCAGGAGACGCTGGACATCCTTCCCAAGGCGATGCGGTCCAGCATCTCCCTGTATCTCTTCTTCCCCGTGGTGCAAGGATCCTACTTGTTCAAGGGAGTTTCCTCAGGTTTCATCCAGCAACTGGTGAGACAAACCTGACCTGCCATTAAACAAAATGCAACGAAGAAAGCAACACCGAGAGTGGAGACACACAGTTATCAGGTCAATGACGCTGTAACATGCAGGTGACGGAGATGCAGACAGAGTACTTCGCTCCAAAGGAGGATATCATGCTGCAGAATGACAAACCGTCAGACTTGTATCTTCTTGTATCAGGAGCAGTGGTACGTTGCGTCCAATTGCTTTACATTGTTTATGGTGAACGCGCAAATCTGTTTGGAACTTTGACTACATGATGACCAAATGCATTCTTATTTTCATTCGCAGGACATTCTGGCATTCCTAGATGAAACAGAGCAGGTAACGTCACTTCCAGCAGGGATACTCTGAAGCAACTACTGAGTTACTTACTGCTAACGATCTAATGTTCGTGTTCCAGGTCTATGGAAAAGCAGCTGAGGGAGAACTGTTAGGAGAGACTGGAGTCATGTCCAACAAGCCACAGCCATTCACTTTCCGGACAACAAAACTATCTCAGATTCTGAGCATTGGCAGGTCCAAGCTGATGGACATCATGCAAGAAAACGCAGAAGACGGTCAGATCATCATGAACAACTTTCAGCAAGTAAATGCTTAAGCACGGTCATAACTAACGTTTTGTAAGTTAGGAGCTTCAAGTCCTCTGACAGCTTTGTGCATCAAATGTGCAGAAACTCCGCGTGGAGCAAAGATTGTACGTTGCAATGCATCACGACGATCCTCCGGTCCCTGCATTTGAACGGAGGATGATGGATCCCTGAGCCGCTCGGATGTCAAAGCACGCAGCACCGTGCTTCCAAGGCTATTTGTTCGAACTGTGTTACATACGAAGGAGAAGAATTTTACTGTATCTTTCCGGCACTGAATTTGAAAAGTGCAGTAGCCTAGCCTTAGCTAGTACTAGTATGGCAATAAGGTTAGGAAGGGCTCTTGCTAAAGAAAAAAGGTTTTTTTTTTTTGAGAAACAAAAAAAAATGGTTAGGAAGGGCTGAAATAATTACCAAAAGTTTCGGCTCCTCAGCCCAGGAATGCTGAACGGGCTCGATTTGTCAGATATGGGCCTTTGGCAGTTTGTATCGTAATTCGTAAAGCAGCCTCATTGGCTTCTCGCGTTGCTGCTTCTGGGCTAGGCCCACGAACACCTTTAAAAATTTATTTACGAGATTAAAAAAAATAAAATCCAAATCAAGCTGGTGTGAGTGACGTCGGCGCTTCTCTGATCCCCCACACGAATGAAACTTGCGAACACATAATCTTCATGCAGTATACGGCACAGCAACATAATCAAAATCTGTGGTCATGGAGAAGACGATCTGATCAGGTTATAGCACCGGACGAGTACCAATTTTGTCCCAGGTAGAGTAGAACAAACAAGCGTTCGAAACTAGTTGATCGTTTATTTCAAAAAAAAAAAACCAGTTGATCGTACCAAACCTCGTTTTGCTTGTCAAACACCTACTGCCGCTCTACTCCACCCATCGCCATGATTGTGCCCAGCGCAGGAGGGACACACGTTTGAAAACCAAGGAGACGAGACCCCGCCGCGCATTCGAACCGAAACAGAAACAGTCAAACAGGGATGAAGCACGCGCGGACACGGAGAGACGGCTCCTCAGGCATCTCAGTCAGGCCATCTCCATGGTCCAATCTCGGCGAAGCATCTCTCGCCTCTCACCTCTGTGCGCCCGTGCCGTCCCTTGGGCTTTGGATTCCCTCCGCCGGCACGCGTGACCGCTCCACCTTCAACGGCTAGCTGCTGCTGCTGCTGACCGCTGGCCCCGCCATATGCGGCTTTAACTTTTAACGGCTACTCCACTCAACGACCAGGCGTCTGCTGCGTCTCTGCGTGGTCCTCACCGCCCGCCACGCCGAATTCGAACGTTCTGCCGCCCTCCTCGCCTTACCTGAGCCTCTCCCACCCCCAAGCCAACGGCTACATTCCTCCCGTCCCACCTATAAAATCCGCAGCTGCGCCTCCACTTCCCCCACACCACCACACACATCCCAGACCCCCTCGAGCGCCGCAGCGAGCCCGAGAAGCCGACCGCCCGAGCCCCCTCTCCAGTCCGCGCGGCCTCGGTTTTTCCTGCTTGCCCGGCGGCTCCCAATCTAGAGATCGCTCCTTCTCGCTCGTCTGTCTCCATGGCCGCCCCGACCAAGACCGTCGTCGCCGTGCTCCTCGCTGCGGTGCTCCTCGCGCTGGTCGCGTCCGCGACGGCCAGCAGGAAGCTGGAGGAGGACGCGCTCCTGGGGAGCCTGGCCATGGCACCGGCTCCCGCGCCGGCCGTCGGCGGTGCCACGGTGCTCACTGGCGCCAACCCGGGGGCGTGGGCCGTCGCCGCCCTGGTCTCGCTCGTCGCCTTCCTGGCCAACTGAGTCGCGGAGGGCGAGAGATGGCGAGGGGAAGAATCCTGCGATCTGGATTGCTGGGGAAGGGGATTGTTTCATGTTCGTTCGGTTTGTTCTAGGCTATTATTGGTTCCAGTGCTGCTGACCTCTCTTTTGCCTGTATAAGAGAGGATAATGGTTTTAATAATATCATTGATTTGTTATTCTTTTATGAGAGGATTATGCTTCTTGTATGTTCCTTGTGTCCATCTGGTTCGAGCGAGGAAATTTAATATGCGGCAGAATTTGGTAATGCTGCTACTTGGTGGCCTACTCAATTTCTGTCGAGCGGCCTCAAACTTTGTGACAATTCCCTTTTAGATTCCTGCACTGAGAGCAGACGTTCTAGGCGAAATTCGTGAAACGAAACCGCCGCAAGGCACCGTAGCGTGACCATATTAAAATGTGGGCTTGCTGCAAATTTTTTCTAGGCGTGTGGCCCAATCCAGCTGGCCCAGAATTCGCCTTCCCAATCGGCCGCTGACTCGCCTTCCTTCCTTTTTAGGCCCCAAGTTTGCCTCCTAGCCCACGGAGGGTTCCGAATTCAGCCCATGATCTCGTTCGGCCTGCCAATTTTCTCAAAAAAAAAAAAAAAGCAACTAGAGCCCGAAGACGCAACCTTGAGAGAGATCCTTCGGCGTCGGCGTCCGATTGGTGTTCTGGCGCCTGCGTGGTGCTCCTGATGACCTCCAAGCTCCAACGTGCCGCCGCCGTGCGTAGTTGCGTTGCATGATCAGCCACGCAGCAAACATTTTTGGGTGCCGCCTTAACTCTTACATTCCTGCCCGGGATTCCCAGCAGTAATGCCATCTACGTTGCTCTGAGGGCCTACTTGGTTGGCTTTTAATTTTTGTCCAACCAAATCTATGACAAGCTAAAACTTAGGCTTGTTAAATTAAAATTTGCTAAAGTTAGGATAGAAAACATAGGTGTGTAATTGGTTCACTACCAAAATGAAGGCTTGTCAATTGTCTTTTTTATGTGGTTTAAGAAGTTTCTAGAGACTTGCTAAAACTTTGGCTAGAAAAATTGATGGTGTTAATTCTTTATAAGTGAACCAATTAATAACCATAAAATTGACATGTCATAATTCTGGTTTGGTAAAAATTAGAAGCCAACCAAAGTTTTACCATGATCAGGATTTACCGCATGAGCTTCTATCCAAATCAGCTTCTTGAGATTCTATTCGTTTTGCCCAGCTTCTCTTTAGCTTCTCACTGTCTGCTTCAGCTTCTCATCCGAATTCAGAGAAACAAGTATATACTCAGCTTCAACTTCTCCTCTCCGCTCCACAGGAAAAAAGAAAAAAAAACAACAACCCGGCCTTATCTCTTCCTCTCAGTCTCCCTCCCGCGGCCTCCCCGCACGGACAGGGGCGGGGGCGGCCCTCCTCCTCCACCTCTCCTCCTCCTCTCCCTCTCACCCCTCCCTCGCGCGGCGGCTGCGGGTGGCGCGGCGCACGGCGGTGGCAGCTGCGGGCGGCGCGCCGGCGCGCGCGCTCTGCAGGCGGCCGTCCCCGGGAACGGAGTACCGCGGCAGGCACTGCCGGTCGTGGCCGCCGCGGCTTCCCCTGCGCTGCATCCTCTCGGCGCGGTGCGGGCGCTCGAAGAAACCCTAGCCGCGCTGGCAAGGCCAGCGCGGGAGGGCGGCGCGGGCGAGCGGGCGGGGTGGCGGTGGCGCGGGCCAGCGGAGGCGGGGCTGCCAGGCGCGTGGCAGCAGCGACGGCGATTGCTCCGAGGAAACCCTAGGTGCCGGGCCGCGGACCCAACAGCGGCGCCCGACGCCCTCGCCAAAGACAACAGCAGCGGCCAGGTTGCTTCTCCTCCGGTGGATGCGGCAAAGCCGAGGTAATCTCCCATCTCCTCTCTCTCTTGGCCTCTTCTTACTGGAGGTTGTGTTGCCGGTAATCTCCCATCTCCAAATTGTCGGTGCAATTATCAAAATTTGGTGAGATTTTATCAGCATCCCTATTTGGGATTTGCTTCTAATTTTTGAGATTTGCTTCTAATTTTTTCACCGATTTGGGATGCAAATGCTCCTAATTTGCTACAGCTAATTCTATTTGTTGGTACACGGTTTCAGATGATACAGGTGCTGCCGGCAAACTCATTTGTGACTGCGTATATTCAATATGTTCTGATTATGCGATTTGGTAAGTTCATGATTCCATCTATGAATTTATATTTTCTTGTAGTGGGCTCAGATTTGATTTCATACATGTTCAATTGTGTCTGCAAAGGAGCTGGAACACTTATAACAGCAGCAAATTGAGGTGAAAGGCATAGACCTACTTACAGAGTTATTACAGGTGAGCCCTTATCCAACCAAAGGCAATATCTTTACAAAGGATAAAAAGTGAAGTTTCTTTTGCATATGTAGTTTGACCTTCAAAAGTATTTCGTGCAATGACTTAAAGTGAGAAGAAGCTATTGTTCAAATATCATAGCCTTACCATGTGTAGACTGAGTTTTGTTTATGCGCTGCAGATCACGTTATCATTTGTATGTGTCTCAAAGCACCTTATATTTTTTTTTCCTTGCCGAATGTATGTCTACAGGAAGTTTGTTTGATTTCTTGCACAGCGACCATAGTTTGTTCGACCTCCCAGGAATTCTGAAGTTTGCGTTGCGTATATGCCAAGAGACGTGCTTCTAAGGAGATAAATTCATTACCTGTTCTTTTCCACCGCGAGGACAGTGCTTGGTACAGACCTGGTGTGAACGCCGGCCCCTTTACCTGGTGCTTGGTACAGACATCAGCCTATCATTTATCTAGATTATTCCATCCTTATTTATTTTCATGTGAACATACATCATGTGTCCATAATCTGGCTTCTATTTTGCAGGAATTAAAAATAGGCGCTGGGAAAGGCACATAAATATGTCGAGGGCTCTTCGACAATAAAGAGCAGTTCATCAAGGTTGCAAAGAGGAGAGGACATCAAGGTACCCAGTAGATCACTAGAGGTGTATATTTAGATATTCTGGAGGATGACACTCATGTTAGTGTTTCCATGCTGCTACTAGCACATGTATGCATTAACATCTTCCAATTATGTACTCACACTCGCCATTTTGGCTTCCTACATCTTTTAGCATATCAGTGCACATCCTAGAGATCATGTTTCAGGAATCCATCTTTATGTTACACCCCCCCCCCCCTTCTTTCTTTTTTATTTTGTTTCAAACAATTAACTGCTACTCTACATACTCCCCCTCCCCTCCTCAATTTCCTAGACCAAGATAAAGTAGCGCAGTTCAACAACCTATTTATAGTTAAACTGAAACAATATAGAAACTAAAAGCAAAGAAGGCTTAGTCTTGTTCTATATATGACATATCCCTTTATAGTTATATTTTCATGCCAAGGTTCCGTCCTCTCTACATCAGTTTGCTTGTGTCAGATTGTTTAGTCAATGCATTAGAGCATGGATCCCAAAGATCTGCTTTACATTTTGCCCACCTATCTCACCTTAGTTAGTTGTTTATACTTTGAGTGCCAACTTCCATTACTGGATTGCAACTTGATCTCTGTTCATCACTCTTTACAAATTGCCTTGCTGGTTTGATAATCTAATAATCTATGTAATTACTTTCCATTTTCAAATAATACTTACAAGCATAGGTCAGTAGGTGGGAGACACAGTGAAGCAATACAGTAAAAATAGGCTATGAGACTTTCAGCTACCACTGTTCCTACATACCTATATATGGCTCTTATTGTTGGTTCCATTTTTGTATTGATCTGAGGAATGTGGTGCAGTCCTATAATTAGGCATCAGCATCATTGCATAGTACCTTCATGAGATGCAATGGCTCCTAATTTCCTATAGCTAATTCTATTTGTTGGTGCAATTATCAGACTTTGTCACATTTTATCTGAATTCCCTGTACAAATATGATACAAATTTGTTTCCAATTTGTCGTCACCAATCTCAGAGGCAGGAGCTCCTAATTCGCTAAGGCAGGCAGGTTGCTGCCTCACAGTTAGATTGGTCTCATATTGACCAGTTCAGATGTTGTGCTTACAGATTTACTAACACACACATGTTTTAAAATCAATTTATCTATTTGCTTTTACATTGGTCACTATAACCTTGCTTCAAAATCTTCAGTATGCACACTCTGATTACAGCAGTCCAGTTTTCTTTTCTTTTTTTTCCCCTCTTGTATAAACTGGAACCACCTTGCAGGAACTCAACAGCCATCCACGTCAGAAACTCTGATAAAGATGCGCTACAATTTGTTCTAACTGCTCGATCCGGTATGTACACCTCTTACTTCGTTATTAGTTTATTTCATCATTCTACAATATGGATGGTTAGCGTCTTTCATGATTATAGGAAATACAAACTTCCTTCCGTATGTAGCTTTTGCTGCTTGGTGAAATAGAAAAAGCATCTCTTCCTCATATTTACCGTAATGGGCTCGGTCTTCTGTGACCTCTTTGGTTTTTTTTTCCCCCAATTTCTAAACAACTTCCTGTTGTTGGGTTCGGTCCTGCTAGCTGATAGATGAGTTCATGCACCCGTGCCATCCAGTTATGGTTTCGTGGGGATGGGATAGAAATATATTCGAGGTCTTAAGATGTTGTGTTGCTGTTATACTACAGTCTTGAAGATTACATAGGACTCATGTTTGGTCTCTCATTTTCTGCTAAAAAGAGTGTAGGAAGAGCAGCAAGGTCCCTCATTGATGGGATTGTTACTGCTTTTCCATAGTGTAGGAAAAAGAGGACTACCATTATTTGTTATTTGTCATCTCCTTGGAATGGATTGTGTGGGTTGATTGGAAGAGCTGCAAGGCCAGTGTTTTTTAATGCCATTTCTTCGCCCTTGAGTCATTTATGGCAGTGGTTAGTTAGTGCATATCTATAACCCTTGAGATAATTGCTTACAAAAGACTGTTGCGAACCTGGTTCATGAATCTTATGTGAGGCCTTCTTTAAGTTTGTAATTCCTATGCGACTCTACAGAAAAAACACTAATACTCAAGGTTGATGGTCATGATATATTTACTTGACCATGCTCGGGTTTGGTGTAATGATTTTTTTCCCTTGCTTCTCTGCAGTGACTGCATTAAATTTATCGCTTATTTGGTCACTGGCTATGGTCCATAACTGATTTCCTACCCTGTTGTCCAAGTAATTAGTAGGGTTATTTCATTCCAATTTTTCCATCCCTTGACTTTTATCTCTGAATGTTGATATGATTGTTGCGTCAGTGCTAACATAAGCATGGTTCCAATTTTGTGCATAAAGTCAAAAGAGGTTATGTGAGAGCTCCAGTTTTGTTCAGAAAGTCAAAAGAGGTTATGTGAAAGCTGCAAGCATCCAACTACTGACACAGAATTTCAACCTGATGTTCTCTTTTGCTACAAGCTGTACTGTCACAGTATCAGTTCACAAAAATATAAGGTCCTCTCTTATATCTTTTCAGGTCCTTGGTTTCTATTTTGTAGGCTAATATAATTCCTAGATTCTGTAATGGCAGTGTCTCCATAACTACATTTTTAGCTGGTTCAAATTAATGAATATTGCTATGATTGTCACCAATGCTAGAATAAGACTGGTTCCAATTGTTTGCAGAAACTCGGAAGAAGCTATGTGAAAGTTGGAGGATCCAGCTGGTGTGACAAGATTTTCATCGCATAGGTAATGCCTTTCATGGTCATAGCTTCAAATTGTAGTTGAGGCTGTTAGTTTCCAATAATGAATGCTACAAACTGTATTTGTACATGGTCGTGTTACTTGACCATGAACTAATTTTAAGGTCAGCAGGCCTAAATCTTGGGAACTCATTTGGCTTAGACCAGGTGGTAACTTTGAATTTCAGATTGTAGTGTCTGATAACCTTAAATTCCCATGATTTTCCATGGATATAGCTGTGGTTGTTATACGCACTTCAACTTCTTTTATCACGGTGGTGAATGTTAGGAATTATAATGAATGCTACAAACTCTTACCTGTACTGTACATGCTTGTGTGATTATGATTTGGTTCTGAGAGTTCTATATATTTTTTTGGTCAGTTTATGATTCCTTTTATCCAAACTATCTTGCTTCTCTAACGTACTTTACCCTTCTCTAATTAGTTTTAACTAATATTCATATTTGTACCTCAGAATGCAGGTCCTCTGTGCTCATGGACAGTACGCATTGCATAATACATCATGTTGGGAGCCTAGCAAGGTGTGCATGTTCTGCCACAGGATGTGCTGATACCCATTGTTATGGAGTATCTAGATTTATTATGGGTCTGCAATTCTTTACCCCACTACAGCAATTTTGTTATAGCCTTCCTACATGACTTCACTGACTCTCCGTTCTTTGGACCTGAATGATCATTGCTTTAATTAATGATGATGCTTGTTTGAATTTTGTACTGTCGCATATTCCATAAAATTCAGCAACATCATTCATCTAAGAAATTGCTGAAGAAACAATTGGCTACATGAGCAGCCCGTGGATAATAACGCAATAATGCGACATCAATGCTTATGAATTGAGATAAGCATCTATTGAATAATTAAGCATCTTGTCTCATCTAGGGTGCCAAGGGGAAGAACAATATATTATATTTTCTATTTTGTCTACCCTTGCAATCTGAAACTGAAATTGTTATAGTTTCTCTTCTGATTTTTATGTTGTTTGGTACTTCGCTAGGTCTAAATTCAAAGCAACATAAAGGTTTCCTGCCACTTTTTTAGTACCATTATGACACTGACAAAGACGATGCTGATGGACATCAAGTTTGGAAGTGATATCTGAATATTCGCAAGCTACCTTCCAGGTGACAAAAGCTAACTGCCTACTGCTTTGTCTTGCCTCTCTTTGCCTGATTATTAGAAATAGGGTGCAAGAATGAAAAGTATCAGTTTTGTTGCCTGATTAGGGTTTCCTTAGTAACTTACAAATTAAACTACCTGCTTCTGATGAATTTTCAACAACCTTGGTTGCAAACCTGCACTTTTGTGCTTCTTGAATAGTGAATTTGACATATATATAGCATTACCAAAGCAACACTCTTCTAATTTGAGGAACTATGATCCCTTCCCAGAAACGGTTACCATGTCCTTATCTAATTTTCCTACATGTGACAGGTTTTATTTTTTGTGGTGAATTTAGGAGTTGTTTAGTCAGGAGTCTTGTGTATTGTTCCGAAATGTATTGAGAACCACTAATTGCCAGGCTGCTTAATTTGGTTTCTCACTCCAGCTGGAATGCAGCCCAGTAGCTAGCAAGGTGTTTCAGAATAGGTACAAACAGCAGTTGTGGCTGGCCAAATATTATCTATGCACCTCACAGCTTCTGTAACAAATTTGTACTGTCCTAGAATTCTGAATACATATATTGTTGTTTCCATTTGCTTCTTTCAGTTCCTAATTTCCTATTTGACTCTAGAGAAACGAAATTAGTAGCCATGGTTCACCCTATCTTTTTTACCTTAGCATCTTGACATCCCATGTAGGAACAAATCCATTGTAATTTGCTTAACTGCTTTTTCCTATTTGAAAACTGAAAGCTGAATGCGAAAACTGAAAGCTGAATGCTGATAAGATACTTCTTATATCCCTTCCTTGTATAACTATGTTGGTTTAAAAAACATTTCTTTTTATTGAGATTGATGAGTACACATGTAATAACCTGCAATTTGTTTAACCATTTCAGATGCAGTTACCTTACTTTCTACGTATGACATTTACCTCTGATGCTATTACCTCTCCTCTGCACATCGCAACTACCCAAATCTGACAGTAATTAACGATGAAGAAGATATCTGAAGTCTGAACATCTGAAGAATTTTTTTCCTTATTTCTTTCATCTTGTGTTTTTTCTTTATTTGTTGTTGTACTATTTGAAGACAAAGCAGTAACATAAATCTATGATGTAAAATATAATATACATGTTTTTTGGTGTTCAAAATATTTTGCTCATTTATCCTTGCTACCAATGATACTACACTGCGAGGGCGCGCCGGTCTACTAGTTCTCAATGAAGCGGACAAGAACAACGACAGGATCGACAGGGTGAATCTTCGGCGCTTCAGAAGAACAGTGGCCACGCTTGAGCTGCAGGACATCCACCTGCACGGCTGCTGCTTCACGTGGAGCAATGAACGTGACAACTCCACGCTCGTGCGTCTCGACAGGGTGCTTGTGCCCACCGACTAGGAAGCCATGTTCCCGAATGCACATCTGCGGGTCTTTTGCTCCGATGCATCTGACCATTCGGCATTGCTTAACGTTCGCTCGGTTCCTGTGTGAGCGAACACAGCGGCAACTCTACCTGACCGTGCAGTAGTGGGTTTCCCTTCTCTGTGCTTTCTCGTATGTGCTGATGTCAGCGATGATGCAAGAAAAAAAGAAAAATATTTATTTGAACTTGCTATAATTTCTGAATTGTGCATCGGTTTTTAATTCTATTCGCATTGGTGTGTTCTACATGGCGAACACAACTGGTGACTTTGTGAATTTGTGTTCAATAGCTTGTGCGATTAGAAATTGAAGGGACATAAAAAAATTCAAAATTACAGATGATGTCACACCCACCTCTAGTTAAATGTGATTCACATTTAGTGCAAAAACGCAAGCGATTAATTGACCCAGCATGTGATATTTGCAGGGTAATTCGTGCTCACATAAGGGGAATGTGATTAGCGGCTAACAACCGTGGAAGGTATAGCTCAAGGCTGGAGTGAAAGGCCATCACCCATCAGAGGCAACTCAGGTAAGTATAGTGCAACTGTGCAAGACCATCAGATGTGAAGACAGTGCAAGGCCACGGCGCGAGAAAGGATCACGACACTGACTTTGCTTTAATTGTAGCAGGTCCAGGAGCATAAAATGGCATGCACATATTGAAGATCAAATATTTTCGAATGCACTTCTCCTTTAGAATGAGGGCATATTCTTTTTTTTTTTTGCGAAACAATGAGGTGATATTCCTTGGTGTATGCTCTTTGCTGATGATGTGGTGCTAGTAGATGAGACTAGAGCAGGGGTTAATAGGAAGTTAGAACTATAGAGGCACACGTTAGAGTCGAAAGGGTTTAGACTTAGTAGGACCAAGACCGAGTACATGAGGTGCGATTTCAGCGCGACTAGGAATGAGGAGGGAGGCGTTAGCCTCGATGGGCAAGTGGTGGCCAAGAAGGATACTTTTCGGTATTTAGGATCGATGCTACAAAAGGATGATGACATTGATGAAGATGTTAAGCATAGAATTTCAGCCGGTTGGTTGAAATGGCGTTAAGCTTCAGCGTCCTCTGTGACAGAAGGGTGCTTCAGGAGTTAAAAGGTAAATTTTATAGGACAACGATTCGTCCGGCGATGTTACGCGGTGCTGAATGTTGGCCTACAAAAAGACGACATATCCAGCAATTGAGTGTAGCAGAGATGCGTATGTTACGATGATGTTGTGGGCACACAAGGAGGGATAGAGTCCGGAACGACGATATTCGGGATAGGGTTGGGGTGACACCAATTGAGGAAAAATTGATTCAACACCGGTTAAGATGGTTTGGCTATGTCCAACGGAGGCCTCCTGAGGCATCGGTGTGTAATGGGGTTCTAAAACGGGTCGATAATGTAAAAAGAGGTAGGACCTAAGCTGACTTAGGACGAGTCGATTAAGAGAGACCTTAAGGAGTAAAATATCCCTAAGGATTTAGCTATGTATAGGAGCGCTTAGAGACTAGCAATTAACGTGTCTAGACCGTAATCTTTTTCTTATACTATTTATGTGTTCTTTGTTTTCATGTCTCTTTTGGGTTTCATCTCTAGTCTACCCTAACTTGTTTGGGACAAAAGACTATGTTGTTGTTGATGCTGCTGCTGCGAAACAATGAGGGCATATTCTGGTGTGCAGCAAAAAAAAATCAACAGTACAATATACAGAACTATATATAGATACAATGAAGAGGATGCAGGATGTGCTGTTACTCAGCAGTTACAAAGCTTATATTAAACTCACTGCTGCCACGTAAACTAATTCGCAATGTTCTGAACCTACCGACTAGAATACCCATAAGCCAATAAATATTATCAGAAGACATTAAGACAAGATTATCTATCCGGAACATCTCAGCTACAGAAACCGTAAGAACCAGTAGAACCACGAATGCATAGCTGGTGAAAGTGTGAAATGGTTCTAGCCTACTTTCAACTTGAGATGCTCTCATGCTACATCATCAGCGGGAAATTTTTCGCCTTTTATTGAGACTTGCTAGCATGTCAGAGTAAGACTGTAGGTTAACATCAACATCTTCATCGTACTCGAGACCAAGTTCTTCCTGCAGTACATATTGTTCATCAGCATCATGTGGTCGTCACAAATAAAAACAATAGAAAATGTAAATGAAAAGAAACTGCGAGAACTAAAAGAACTAGTAACAGTTAAGAGTCTACCATCGATGTGGTAAATGCTTGATCAAGGCAATATAGTATGTCTTAAGTGCAGTCAAAGGCATTTGGGAGAGGAGGGGGATGCAGCAAGAACCTTAAATTCCTTCTGATCTTTTGGGCTATTCTCAGTAATGTTATCCCAAAGCTCCTTGAACATCCTCTTCCGCTTTTTCCATTGGTTAACTTTCTCAGCGAAGGAAGTCTCAATGATCTTCTTCTCCTCAGGTTTCACCAAGGTAACACCACTCCGCAATTTAGTTAGTTTCTCTTCCATTTCCTGGACCTGAACAAATATGGGTCCAGCAATTAAAACTAGTCCAAAGGAACACAGGCACACAATAATGTGCAGAAGGGAACATTTTTTTTAACTAGATTACTCTGCTTATATTGAAAGCACATAAGCTTCGTAGAAGAGAACATTTTTTGTGCACATACTTCGCTTTGTAATTTAGTCTGCTTTGATGTAATCTCCGCCAGTGTCAAGTTTGACTGCAGACCTCGTACCTCTGTAGAAGATTTATATTTAGATGTTTTTGAAATACGGTCTTGTTTACTGCATTTGGTAGACCACTAGCAAGGCCATGGTACCAGTTTGAAGTTTGGAAACTCACCAGATTCAACCTCACTAATTGTTTTCTTTTGATCTGCGAGTTCTTCCTGTAACTTGGCATTTGTTTTCTTCATCTCCTCAAGTTCTTCGCCATTGGGAATCTCAAATTGATCTTGGCGAGCAATGTAAATTTTCTGCTTGCCATACTCCTTGAAGGAAATCTGTCCACTGTCAGCCAATGCATCCAGGGCCTTTTGTACCGCAGTCTTCTTAAGATTAAACTTCTGTAGTGCATCAGCTGCATTCTGTGAATTCAATGGCCTGTTTTGCTGCAGAGTCATGGTGAAGTCAACTATATGGTGCTCAGAGCTTAGAAGAACAAAATACTCGAAGCTGGGCAAACAGTGTGGTACTCCCTCCATTCCAAAATGTTATATATTAGTTTAGCCACAAGTCAAACTTCTGTAGCTTTGACCTAATTTATTGAAAACCGTATTAACCTCTACAAAACTAAACAACTGCAACATCAAGTATTTCTTGGCGGATTTAATGAAGCTAAGTTGGTGATGTAGATATTGGACACTTTTATATAAACTTGGTCAAAGTTAGATAAGTTTGACCTAGGATAAAACTAAAGCATTTTATATTTTGGAATTGAGGTAGTTATTATTATTATTATTTTAACCAGCACAAAATTGAACTGCATACAAAGTCATTTCTGAATAACATCATTCCATAGTGACAGTCACATACCCTATTTAGGTGCATCAGTATACTGAGTTAATTTCAACCAAATTAGGTAAGAGCAGTATCTATTATACTTCCTCCCCATCTTATTGGATTTCAGAAGGAGAATGCACTTAGTTAACTGGCAAATTAACAATGTAGCTAAGCAGACTCATGCATGTATTGATGTACATGACAATTCATGTACTAGAAACATAATAAAACTCTTAAAGGGGAAAAAAGAACCCACAGTAATATCTGTGGTAGAGAAGCAAAAACAACCTACACTGAAGTGCAAAAGCATTGCACTTTCTGTATCTGTAAGCTCTTGTGCAGCATAAACTCTATGCTCAGAGGTCAGAGCGCACGGTTGAAATAGAGCCTGATTAATTATCTTACACAACGAGCAGACCCACACTATAGTTAAGTAGCACCAGCACACTTATATTCTACTCTAGGGATTAGCTTAAAATTCGTATTCTGGCCACAGTATGGATTACACACTACCAAGTTATCTTTCAGCAGGTGACTGCAGGTAGCTACTTAATTGGAGGACGACAGCAATCAAGATCATTCAGAACAATGATCAGAGACAAAGTGATGAAACTTTCAACTAACATACACTGATTAATCGGAATGGTGAGCAGGGTTTTCATTGGATACTAATTAATTCCATCTGAACCTACAGAAAGACAGTATGGACAATGACCAGTATTCATCAAACAGCATGGTGCCACCAAGCACAATCAATGCACCTTGCCTATTAATCCAGTCAATTTTGCCGCATCCATACAATCCTAACGATTTCTGAATAATTCGTATCCAGCGCAATATTCCATAAGTACCACAAGGAGGGAGAATCGAATCCTAATTGCGCAAGCAGAAGCAGGGGTTTAGGGTTTAGGGTAGGGTTCAGGGGAGAGAGACACCGCACCTCATTGACGAAACCCAGGACGATTCCTGCAAAAAAGAGAAAGAAGAAGAAGAAGAAACGACAGTAAAATCATCAGAACACTTATCAGGCCGAACCACCGGCGGAGCGAAGGCCCGGCCACCTTGGGCAGCTGGCCGGGCTCCCACGGTACAGCGGAGTCGGGAGGGGAGAGGGAGGTGCATACGCAGAGTCGCCGGCTCCATCGTAAATCAGCGACAAATCAGCGCAAGCCCCTGCTCGCGGAGTCGCGGCCTCGCGCGGTCGCGGTCGCCGCACTGCCGCCGCCGCCGCCAGCGGTTATGGCGTTAAGGTTTGAGGTGGGTGGGGAATGTGACTCGGGGCTGTTTGTGGTGGTGTGGGGGGGCCTGTTTGTTCTCTAAAGTGGGCTGCTAGCAGGCCTTGCACGTTTGTGGTTTCGTGGGCTTCGCTGAGTGGGGGACAGAGGAGATATGGCAGTAATGGGGTTAAACCCGTCCCAAACCCATCCGTACCTATATCTTAAAGCCCTAATTACCACCCGATCCGATCCATCCTATTGGCCCAAAGGCCCCAACCCGTCCCAACCCATAGTCACCACGCAAGTTGATCTGTGACGTACGTATCGATCTGCGACCACAATCCTAACCCGTCCCAATCTGTTTATGTCGTCAACCCAACCCGTCCCCACCTGTTTCACAGTGTCATCCGTTTACACCCATCCAATAGTACCCGATTCAAAACCCGCCCCAAAAAACCCGTTTCCACCCGCCTCGCTAGCAGGGCTAGCGTAGTTCAGTTTGAACGGTTCTTCAGTTCAGCTTCGGAGTGAAACCGATAACCGCGCCGAACCCGAACACCGAATCTCGCAAATGCAAAAACTGAAGTCGAACCAAGAAATCAAAAAACCAACATTTTGGTTCGGTTCGGTTTATGGTTTTTGGGTAAAAAGTGCCCAGGGTGAGTGCCGAGCGTGAGTGGGGAAGATAAGTGTTGATGCAAAAAGGCGTTAGATCTGCAAACACACCGGGCTAATACCCTGGTTCGATATCAAGGCGTGCCAGTCGATTTGACCTGTTAATCGACAAGGATGATAAATTTGAATAAGATCCGAACGAGACAACAGCGATACGCCCGAACGTCAAAGCTCAGACGATATTCGATAACTGTTGAACAGATCAGACGAGACGACAGCGATACGCCCGGACGTCAAAGCCTGAATCGTGCTCGGTAGACGCGGAACCTGCAAGGTCACCGGAGATCAAGTTGATGCAGCCCGCCGATTCTTGAAAGAACTCGTTGAAAAGAAAAAGATACTGGTGACGAAGTCGTCGAAAAGTAAATTGCTTGAAAACTAGATAAAAGTAATAGATTTGTTGTATTTGATTGTGTATCTTTTACATTGTCTCTCGATACATATTTATACCCTGGTACTATGAGTCCTAAACAGACACGACAAAGTATTACCTAAACAAGTCTTATTTCTAAGGAATAAACAATAACGACTCGTACCAAGGTCAGACTCAAAAATAAACTATTAAAATAATGGCATAAATATTGCCAGTTTCCTTATCCATTGCTCTACGATGAAACTTCTATCAGCACGCTCCTCATCTCTGTAGATTCCATCGGCAAAACTCATCGATAATGACTCAGATCTGCTTTCCACGTCCTTCAGCTCTACTTTCCATCGGCAACTATTCCTCTCTCTCCATCGGCAACAGCCCTCTGGCTTCATCGGCAATGTATGAGATCAACATGTCCTTTATCGGCAATCATCCATCGGCAACTCAAAAGCAATGCTGGAGAATAACCACTCTTGCCGATCGGCACATTTTTCAGCCTATATTGACACGTGTCAAAAAACGGTGTCAACACATGCCCCCAATTTCGGACTATAGAATACTTTATGCACCGAAATTTCCTCCAGGTCATAATTGCCCAAACCGCTTGAACTTCTCTTCGAGAGTTGCGCGCGTGGTAGTGGAGATCCCGTACCAACAGGCCCATATAATGCTTTCTCCGCCGCGGCCCATTCTTCATCTGCAATTCAAACCCTAGCTTTTCTCTCTCCAGCGGCGACATCAACAGGCGATCCTTCGACGAACTCGATCATCGGCACTCTTGATGGTGATCCTTAGCCTCCATTAGCATTCTTTGCCTTCTCCATCTCCGTCGCGGCCATGCCTATCCGTTTTGACGTCCCCAAGGTTAGTCCTTTTTCTTTCGCCTGTCCTCTGACATTTCGTTTCTCCTTCTCTACGCAGTTTATGACTCTTCCCTGTTCCCAATCTTTAATCTCAGGAACTTTGCAATAATCTTCTTATTCCAACGCATCAGAATCACTTTATCTCCTAGGCCCAATGGGAAATCCAGACCCAACCGACATCATAAACGCAGAAACCAATCGAATCCCCTTCAGAGCTCAGAATTTTGACTTGGGATTCTGGACTGATACCTTCCGTTCCTGGCCAAAAACCACCAAGGGATGGAAAGATTGGTATTTGAGGGTCGCTAGGCCAATGGAGCTATATTGGGCGAAACGCAAATTAGAACAATGCATCAGAATATCTATTGCCGATATGGAGAGGAATGAGTCTTTGTTAATTGCCGCCTCCTATTTCTGGTCGGATACCCTGAATGCCTTTATCTTTAAACATGGGCCAGCTTCTCCCACCCTTGCCAATGTGTACATGCTCACTGGCTTGGACATCTTCTCTGCCGATGACAACTCACTGTTCCAGCGAAAACCTGAGCATCGGCTGACCACCAGGAACATTGGCGGCTGGATTGGCTATATCAGCGAGTATAAGAAATCTGGTTCAGTCAGTCACAGGGAACATTCAGCTTTTTTGAATATGTGGCTTGAGAAGTTTATTTTCTACGGCAGAACAGTTGGACCGACCAACATGCACCTTCCTGCAGCAGAGCTGTTGGCTAGTGGCGTCAAACTCCCACGGGGCCGATACCTTCTTGGCTCAGTCTACCATCTCCTCCACCAAGTATCACAAAGGCTGCTGCAAGGTAAATCCATCAGCAACCTAGGGGGTCCCTGGTGGTTCATCAATATGTGGTTGAATGCCCATATGCACAAGTATTTCCATATTGACCTGTTCGCCCAGCAATTCCCTCGAAGTCTTCCTGAAGATTATCAACTCGGGGAAGAAGAATCGGCAACGCGCCCCCTATCAACTTTGGAGAAGCACTGGCAGTACTACCAGGGGCAGAGGCAAACAGAATCCAGATCCGCAATCTCTTCCACAGCCTCTACATCGGCATCCCCTCTGAGCTTCGGGCCTGGGTCCCGTATGTTGATGAAGCAGCAAGATTCTCTCTTTCCTTTAATCTTACCGATGAGGCCCTGAACCAGGATGCCGACATTCTCAGGGCAATAATCACTCCTCGTGCTATCCTGGTCAACATTTTTAGAAGCGGAAAGAATATTAATCCCACATACGAGTTCTATTATCCATCGGCAGCAGCAAGACAACTAGCTTTTGGACAACTGCCCATCAACCTATGTTTTACCGATGTGATTAAACCGAGAGAGACTATTGCGAGCCGTGTGAATTGGCACAAGATTGTCACTCTCCTTCCCGATGCCGATACCTCAAATGTCGATCTAACTGATTGGGTACCGGCTTCTTTTGTCACCGAGTCCTTCAAATTATGGTGGCAAGAATGGAAAGAGCAGCTATTTTTTGCCTCTCCTCATTTTTACTGGAACCTCATTGATCCCGATCACGCCATCCCTGCCGATGCAGTAAGTCTGACCCTCTATACTTCTTTCAACTCCCCTTTAATCCATCGGCAACTAACCCCTTTCTCTTTTTTTAACAGGTTGATGACCCAGTTCCAACATTGAGTAAGAGTGGTAAGGTCATACGGCTGCAGCCGATTTCCTCGGTATCCATCATCGGCCACAAGGCTCCCTCGCTAGACGCTCCAGTGGGCCGTGGTCGTACCAAGAGGAGTACCAAATCGATCACATTTTTGGCACAGTCATCTCAGGTAACCATCTCACTTTCTTTTGCAGATGCCGATTACTGTGATTTACCGATTTCATATTTCAGGGCGCGAGTTCTACACCTTTAGAATCTTCATCAGCAATTCGCCCTTTGTCTCCTCCTACAGCGCCTTCGTCGCCCCATCTTGTTGTCCTTGACGACTCTCCAGAGGTATTCTTTATTCAAACCTTAATTATGGGATCGACACTTTTACTCATCTGTCTCTCTTGCAGCACCGAGTGATTGCATCGGCAACCGTCCCAAGTGTACCGATTCCTCAGCTATCCGTTGCCGATGCCCCCAAGCCGTCCAATGCCGATATCTTACAACACAAGCGTAAGGCTTTATCGGGCGAAGAATCACAATCCAAGCGGGCAAGACTTACACCATCTCCGTCGGTGTCTTCGCCTCGCCCGATATCGCCTGACGTATCTGTGCAGACCTCTCCATCGTCACCTGCTCTTCCATCGGCCATGGTACCCATACAAGGATCTTCATCGGCATCGGTACCGCAGCAGCAACCAATCGAGGTACCAACACAAGGAACGTCATCGGTAATTGTACCTGAGGTTTTTTCTCCGAGCCAAAGGCGAGAGATTGCCTTGAAACAGGTGCGTTAACTCCCTTAGATAACCATTAATACTTTGGGCTCTTCTGCTGACATCATCCTTTCCTTTTTAGGAGCAAGATTCCCCCGATAGTCTATTCTCCTTCTCCATCAGTGGGATTGTTCCCGATGATGAAGATTCTGAAGAAAGCTCTGCTCCAGCCCTTGGAGCTCTATCACCTGAGACCAAGTCAAAGCTGGAGATGCTGTTATCATTGCTACAACAGGAGACCTCTCTACTGATCCAAGATTCTGACTCTGCAAGAGCAACTTTTAAAGGAATTCGAGGTCATATTCCTGCCGATGCTGAGGAAGCACTTTTCCAGGCTACTTACCTGGAGAGCCAGCAGTTGCAGTATCAAAGGGCTGCCCAGCGGATTGCCGATAGAGCCACTCAGGCAAAACTCCAAGAGGACATGATGAAGCATAAGCAACTTGTCGATGAGAAGCACAAAGACATCGGTAAACTAGAAGCCTCTTGTGCAGATCTGGAGGACAAGATTGCTCAGCTATCGGCAAGAAGAGAAGCCCTGCTAGCGGAGCTGAGACAGGTTGAAGGAGCCTTGGACGCAGCAAATCATGAGAAGGCCCAAATGCCCGAAGCTGTCAAGACTCTTCAGCAAGAAAGGGACAACCAAGTCCTCAAGACGCTGGCGCTCAAGAGGAAGATTAAGCCAATTGAAGACAATGCCGATGAAGATGCAAAGATACTGGAGGAAACTGACCAAATTTGCCTGCGTGCGATATCATCTATCCATTCATTGTTGAACTTGTAAACCTCCCTTTTCATCGACAATGTGATGTATCGGAAATTTGCAAAACTTTACATTAACGTAGTGCCGATACATTCTTTTTTGAACAAGCACTTTATCTATATATATATTTTTATTGGCAAGTGCTAAGAATCTCATCGGCAATAGGAAAGCCATGTTGATGTCTGCCGATGGACCTTCACTTTTGCGTTTCAGCTGTCATATTTGAGTCTTTGCTCCACGAGAACTTTCCTCTTTGTGCTCACGTTGCATCTTCCTCTTTTGAGTCTTCGTTACACCTTTAGGGCACCATTGAGGAAGCTTCGTCTTCCAGACAGGTTGGTAAATTTTTACACTTGAACCTGGGCAATTTGTATCGGGATCCCTGCAGAGTATTGTTTCAGGGACTCCTGCATTGGTCATCTCTTCGAGCTCCTTTTGATTCATCAGCAAACAGTCAGCACGCCTGCCCAGCCTTCCATGTACACTGGTCCTGCCCCCCAGCCGATCATGTACCGATACCCCTTCTCTGATCGGCTTACCGATGTATCTGCTCCGATCACCATAGCGCAGCCTTCTTTCTGCCCGATTGATTCGATCATAACCATTGCACTCGGGGCAACTATCAACAGTAGGCAATTTAATGCCTTCTTCCCAACAATAGATGAAGAAGGGGCATCTCCAATGGTCTTTGTGCCGATGCCATGCTTCCCAACGCAACTCCTCTTGCCGATGCCGATAGTGGTTACTTGGAATTCTGTACGGAGCTGGTCTAGGAGGCCTTCTTGAACTACTGCTTGCTTCAACTATCTCTTTTCCCTTCAAGTCATCGGTAGTTACTTGATTGCTAGGATCCACCGATGCTCTCCTCTTAGCACTTACCGATGTCAACACTTTGGTCTTGTTTACGGCCTCTACTATGTTTGCTGGGAAAGGATGCTGATCAATCTTCATCGGCCTCTGAGCTTTAGAATTGTCAAACTTGATCCTCCCAGATTCAATTGCCGATTGTAACTGCTGCCTGAAAACCTTGCAGTCATTGGTACTGTGCGAAGTTGCATTATGCCATTTGCAGTACCTAATTTTCTTCAGTTCATCTGCCGATGGAATCACATGATTGGGTGATAGCTTGATTTGGCCCTCTTGAAGTAGCAGATCAAATATTCTATCGGCCTTTGTGACGTCAAACGTGAATTTCTCTAGCTCTTTCTGACCAAAAGGACACGATAAAGGTTTTTTACCCTTTACCCACTCAGCCAGGCCGATAGTTGGCTCTTCATCTGAATCTGACTCTTCTGCCTCTACGAAGGACACCTTCTTGTTCTAGCTCTTTCTATGCTCTGGAGCTTGAGCTCTTTGATCAGAGACCCTCTGCACAATATGACTTAAACTTTCAAACTCCTGAGCATCGTATTTGTCCCTGAGATGCGGCAACAAACCCTGGAAAGCCAAACCAGCTAACTGACGGTCATCAAGCACTAGGCTGTAGCACTTGTTCTTCATGTCTCGTACCCTTTGCACAAAATTCTCTACCGATTCATCACTTCGCTGTCTTAATTTCATTAAATCGGTAAGCTTCTTTTCATGGACACCAGCAAAGAAGTATTTATGAAATTGTCTTTCCAGATTGGTCCAAGTAAGAATAGAATTTGGTGGTAATGAGATGAACCACGCGAATGCCGATCCAGACAAAGAGGACGAGAATAATCGGATCCTTAGCTCGTCCCTGTTTGCTGCTTCCCCACACTGGATAATGAATCGGTTGATGTGCTCCATTGTTGACGTATCATCTTGCCCAGAAAACTTAGTGAATTCTGGCACCTTGTACCGATTCGGGAAAGGAATTGAGTCGTAAGATGAAGGATATGGAGTCCGATAAGAGTAAGTATCGATCTTGGGCTGAATCCCAAATTGTTCTTTCATTACTTCTGCAATCTTATCGGTCAAGAGTGCATCCTGATCTTGCCGATGCACTGGCTGGATCTCTACTGGAGGCGTTGGCTGATATGCTTCTACATACCCCTGTGGCACTTGGCTTGGATAAATCGGCATATTCACGGCACCAACCTGCGGATTAAAGTTCATCGTCTGTTTTGCTGATGCTTTCTCCTGGAAAGTTGTCTGTGGACTATACCGTTGAGTCCCTATTGCTTGGTGGCTTGGTTGAATAGCAGGTTGTTGAATTGGCGCTTGCCCTGACCAATTGAGACTGTAACTCATCGGCACCTGGCTTGCTGATGGCTGATAGCTTGTAGACAATTGATGCTCTTGTATAGACGGATGATAGCCAGCATAATTGCCCTGAATCGCAGGTAACCCAGACTGAGATATGAACGGTACTACGGGCTGCTCTGCAGTGGAAGCTCTCTGTTGAACTGATGGAGGATTAGTCAATGGATTCGCATAAGATATCTGTTGTGGAGGTGCGTAGAATCCCATTGACAATGGCTGTATAGCAGGAGGTACAGTAGAATAATGCGGCACTTGAGCCACCGGCCGAATTGGAGTAGCCGATGTCATCGAACCCTTCCCTGCTATATCATGCACTTGAGGCAATCTAGAGTTGGCAGTAGATGGACCTGGAGGCATACCGTATCCCCACCAATTAGCAACAGTTTGACTATGTTGACCTGAAGGACCTGACATCGCCGATGCCGATAGATCTGTGCTCAACTGAGTACTAGGCCTCTCCTGAGACGTTAGATCTGATCCTATCGGCATGGCTTCAATGATGGATGGTCCTGATATAGCTGGAGTAGGCGCTTCTATACTCTCAACGGCTGGAATTGCCGATGGAGTGCTGGTAGATGCCGATCCCGGCTGATGATATGCCGGCCCGACATACCCTGGTGCTTGTCCTTCTCTTAATGTTTGCACAACAGCATTGTAAACAGTATTGGACAGCACAGTGGAGTGGTTGATCAAAGCTTGATTTAATGCAGAATTAACCATCTCTTGTAATTTACCAGGGTTGGAGTCAAAGGTTACCTGCCAAGGCAGCGGCAGATCTTGCTTTTGGATAACTTCTCCTCCCCTATTCATGCTGAAAGACTTCAAGCAGAGCTGCCTGTAATCATCCATAGCTTTTTCCATGGCTTGCCTCTGATCCTCCTTGAGATCTGATTCTGATATCTCGATGATGTTTTCTGGAGTGATATCGGTAGTATTCTTCATGATAAATCTGTTGATTTGGTCCCACTGAGCGTGCCAAAAGATGTGTTGATGCAAAAAGGCGTTAGATCTGCAAACACACCGGGCTAATACCCTGGTTCGATATCAAGGCGTGCCAGTCGATTTGACCTGTTAATCGACAAGGATGATAAATTTGAATAAGATCCAAACAAGACGACAGCGATACGCCCGGACGTCAAAGCTCAGACGATATTCGATAACTGTTGAATAGATCAGACGAGACGACAGCGATACGCCCGGACGTCAAAGCCTGAATCGTTCTCGGTAGACGCGGAACCTGCAAGGTCGCCGGAGATCAAGTTGATGCAGCCCACCGATTCTTGAAAGAACTCGTTGAAAAGGAAAAGATACTGGTGACGAAGTCGTCGAAAAGTAAATTGCTTGAAAAGTAGATAAAAGTAATAGATTTGTTGTATTTGATTGTGTATCTTTTACATTGTCTCTCGATACATATTTATACCCTGGTACTATGAGTCCTAAACAGACACGACAAAGTATTACCTAAACAAGTCTTATTTCTAAGGAATAAACAATAACAACTCGTACCAAGGTCGGACTCAAAAATAAACTATTAAAATAATGGCATAAATATTGCCAGTTTCCTTATCCATTGCTCTATGATGAAACTTCTATCAGCACGCTCCTCATCTCTGTAGATTCCATCGGCAAAACTCATCGATAATGACTCAGATCTGCTTTCCACGTCCTTCAGCTCTGCTTTCCATCGGCAACCATGCCTCTCTCTCCATCGGCAACAGCCCTCTGGCTTCATCGGCAATGTACGAGATCAACATGTCCTTTATCGGCAATCATCCATCAGCAACTCAGAAGCAATGCTGGAGAATAACCACTCTTGCCGATCAGCACATTTTTCAGCCTATATTGACACGTGTCAAAAAACGGTGTCAACACATGCCCCCAATTTCGGAGTATAGAATACTTTATGCACCGAAATTTCCTCCAGGTCATAATTGCCCAAACCGCTTGAACTTCTCTTCGAGAGTTGCGCACGTGGTAGTGGAGATCCCGTACCAACAGGCCCATATAATGCTTTCTCCACCGTGGCCCATTCTTCATTTGCAATTCAAACCCTAGCTTTTCTCTCTCCAGCGGCGACATCAACAGGCGATCCTTCGACGAACTCGATCATCGGCACTCTTGACAGTGAGCGTGAGTGGGGAAGATAAGAAACGGCGGCGGTTGTGCGTGGGTTTGGGCTCATAGATGGGCCACTAAATAAAAGCACGTACTGTCTCTTTTCTCTCTTTTTTATTTCTTTTTTCCTTTCTAACATCTTCTGACAAATAAGCACCTCTATATATCTATAATAAAATATTTACACCACGTCTGTTATCCTTTAATGGCACCTTATGTATTTGTAATTAAATTCTTTGCTCCACTAGGAGACATTTGATCTTAAACCTAGGATAACATCCATTGGTTTTTCAATCCTCCTATCATGGTTCACAAATTGAATAAATAGCTTAAAAATTGGAGATTTAGGGAGAGAAGCAAAAATGAGAACCAAGAATAGAGATAGATTTTTATTTTTTTTGAGGTTTTTGTCGGTGTTTCGACCCCGAGGGCCGAGCACTAACGAGTGAATATGTACTACGTGCTCCCTAATTCGGATGGTGATGCAAGAAGAACACACAAGGTTTATCTTGGTTCGGGCAATAGAAAGCCCTACGTCCAGCTGGAGGGGAGAGTTTGTATTATCTTGCACCGACGTGCTTGTACAGGGGTGAATACAAGCGAGCGAGTGTAGTTGGCTAGGACTTTAGTGCTACGGGCTCTGGCTTTCCTCTGTTTTTTGGTTGAGTCTCGTTCCCCTTCTCTATGCTAGCCCGGCGCCTCCTTTTATGGGCTCTGGCTTTCCTCTGTTTTTTTGGTTGTGTCCCGTTCCCCTTCTCTATGCTAGCCCAGTGCCTCCTTTTATAGGCCAAGGAGGGGCACGGGTATACAGTGTAACCCTAGAATCAATGCTTGTAGGGCTGGCATAGGTTATGACATCGAAGTAGATGCCAATCAAGTCGCTGTTGTGTAGAGGCGTGCCTCGGGTGTGACTCGCCTTGTAGCGATGTGCTTAGAGACGACGGTCATCCTTCCAGTGCGTGTGATGATGTCATAGATGTCCGGTGAAAGACCAGTGCCCATGCGTGGGCGTGCAGATCCCTATAGCTGTCGCGTCGGGAGTGGTTGGAGCACCGACCGACGGCGTTGAAGTCTTGCTCGAGGGGGTGGTCGAGGGGGCCGAATGTAGTCGAAGAGGTCGAGACCCAAACGGATAAGACCAAGCCCCAGGAAATACGATGTTCGTGTTGATGAATGCGTCTCAAGGGGGTGCCGAGCGGGGCACAGTGTGTGGTATGGTGATACAGTATGGTACGATCCGCTGGTTTCCTGGGTATGGGCAGTAAAAGAGGGATTTGACCAGTGTACTTTCCACTGTTACCACAGCTGTAGCCACGAGGTTAGGCGGGAGCAGGTGAAATGCATTAAATGTCTGGGGAATCATATGGAAAGTAGGCGGGTCGAGGGGGTGCGCGGTATTTGAAGGGTGATCGTTTGCTCGAGGGAGTTCCGTCACTCGAGGGGTCGACCATCCCCCGAGTGGACGGCCTCGAGTCGAGAGGGTCCCTTTGAGTGAACAATAGTCTGGTTCGTCGAGACTCGTTCATGGGCCGGCCCAGCGTAGTTTGATACTTGGATCGGATATCTTATGTACTTTTGGGTTGGGGATAATAATGGTGGTTTTGGGTTTGTTAATGCAGGGGTTGAGTTGCTTAGTCGAGGGTTAAGGGTACCCCTTATTCAGATACCTGACAGTAGCCCCCGAGCTCCCGCGTGAGTACTGGGAGTCATGCGGGAGGTCTTGAATTGAGACCGAGGTGTCGATCATAATTTTTTGGAGGATGCGCGCGAGTGTACCCTTCGGGGGTAGCCCCCGAGGCCTCAGAGGAGTGGGGAGACTCCTTTGAGGGCTTTACTTGTCCTTTGTCGAAAGGTGTTTTCATCCAGTTGGGCGTAGCAGGCGTCCCTAAAAATTTAGGATAACATGAACTGGAGTCGTAGCGCCTAGTTGAGGGGTATCTCGAGTCGTCGAGCCCCCGGGTGTATTCAACCCTCTTTCGTCGAGGGGTGCCTGGCGTAGTTGAGCCCCCAAGCCTTGTGCGGCTAGGGTATTGCTAGCCTCGGGCGTCCATCTCATGAGTCCTTTTGACCGGATGTGAGGTGAGAAGCGTCGTACTACCCTCGATTGGGCGAGTCTCGACGTTCTCTGTGAGCTGATAATGGGAGATCTAAGTGAGAGCTCATGCCCCATTCGATGGGGTCGACTGGTGCCCCTGAGGCATTCTCATTGATGCAAACATGTAGATACATGGATACCGGTTCCATTCGATAGGACTCGGCGGCTCGATGCCTCCCTCCGTGGGGATTCCATGGTAATCCTTTCGTTTTGCCTTGGATACGTCCGAGGGGATCTTGAGGATTTGTTCTCAAGCTGAGCTTCATGTTGGCTCCCCTTGGGTGCCCCTGACTCGGGTACTCGAGGACGGCTGTTGAACCCTGACCGAGGGTCAGCCTTCGCTCCCTCGAGGATTCCGGTGTGGGACCGGAGTCCGTTTTACTTCCCATAGAAGGAAACACCGTGGATAACTTCTCCTGTCCATTGGGCGCATCTTTTTAGGCAAGAGCTGAGGTAGCACGGTCGTGGTGGACCCGGGTAACGGCTAGAGATCGTGTGGGCGACGCATGTGCCTGTTTTGGGAATCGAGGGGCGCTTAGGTGGGTGTATTAAATGTGGGGAATTACCATGCCGTTGTCGGATCCGCCCATTGTTTCTCGGCCCTGTCACTTATAAATACGAAGGGTAGGGTTTCTCTGTTTCCCATCTTGCCATCTTGCCTCTGCTGCCACCACCAGAGCGCTCGAGCCTTCCTCTGTCTGCGCTAAAGAAGAACCGATGAGAGAGAAATCAGGATTGGGAATCTTCCCGGTCGCCCGTTCGCCGAGCAGATTTGCGCCGCATCCATGGCGCCCATGTTCCTCCCTCTAGAGGCCTGGCCCTATTTCGATGTATCGTAGCAGGAGCTGGAGAAGTTGGTGGACGGGGGACTCCTCCGCCCCATCGCTTCGGCTGAGCGGCCGGAGTGGATCGTGCCGTCGAGGGAACATCGGGAGTCGCAGCCGCCGGAGGGCTACGTGGTGAGCTTCATCAAGTTCCACCAGTTGGGATTTGGTTTACCTCATGTGCGCGTTGCTCCACTTCTATGAGGTCGAGCCCAACACCTCACCCCCAATGCCATCTCCAACACGGCGATATTCATCGCGCTCTGTGAGGGGTACATGGGTATGGAACCGCATTGGGAACTATGGCTCCACCTTTTCAAGGGTGAGCACTACACCAAGTGGATCTCGGAGGGGAAGAGGAGGATCGTCCGCATGGGCAGTTGTAGCCTGGCGCAGAAGAAGTCCGAGCTCTATATCGGGACGGGCTTGTCCACCAACCACGGCCGTTGGCAGTTCGAGTGGTTCTACATTCGCAACGACGACGGCCTACTGCCCGCCTATACCGGGCGTGTCATCGGGGAGCATCTGAAGCACTGATTCTGGGGTGTGGCCCAGCCCTTCCAGCGAAGGCTGAATCCCCTCCTCGATGCACTGCACACCTTGTCTGAGCAGAGTGTGCATGCCGCGTACGTCATCACGGGCTTCCACAGTCGAAGAGTCCTACCTCTGATGGTGCGCCCATTGCGCTTAGATCAGATGGGGCCCGTGGCGCTTCTCGAGCAGCTCGAGGGGTGCTGGATGTTGCTCACGGACCTGCCTCCCGAGGATGTCGCAAAGTGGGTTAGAAGCTCGGTCGCCGATGACTTCAGGTCTGGGGATGTTGATCATGTCCTGATGCTGCCAGATCCTCGCAGCATCATCTTGGTAAGTCCTTCAATTTCACATCCTCGAGTTTCTCCCCTGTTTTTTGGCTTGTCTTGATGTTCTGGCTGTGGTTTTGAGCGCAGGGTAACATCGACTACAGTGTCTTGGTGCCTCCGGTTCAAGAAGACGACCCCGATCGCCAGGTGAGGCGCTTTGACGCTCAACAGGAAAATAAAATCAAAGATCCAGAGAATAAGGAGGGGAAGAGGAAGAACCTCGCATGCCAGGCACTCGAAATGTGTCGGGCTAAACAAAGGCGAGACGGGCTTCTAATCGAGGAGTCCCCCCTGAGGAGACGGACGTGGATGATGATGATGATGATGATGTCGAGGGAGTGGCGAGGCATCTTGAGCCCCATGTTTCCAGTTTTCCTTGAGCTAACGCACCTCCTACGCAGGAGGATGTCTTAGGGCGCCTACAGGAAAGAAGGCAAGGGGGTTCCTCGACCCACATGGGGTCCTCGTCTTGCCGCCAGTGCGGCGACACTCTACCGCCCTCGTCCCGGGGTCCGTCCAACACCTCGCCTCACCAAACCAGGTCCTTGACGCTTGAGGCGAGGACCCGGGCCCGGACGGGCTCAGAGGAGCGGGCGACACCACCCTCAGTGCACGACTCATGGGAGGTGGCTCCAGTGGAGCTCGAGGTGCTGAGGTTCGAGCCAGTTGCCTCGCGCAGCTCTAGCTTCGGACAGGATCTAGTTCGGAGGGGGCCGTCGAGGTGCCCAGGTAATTCGAGGGGGCCCGGGTCGGTTGTCATTCCTCTAGGGTAAGTTTTTTCATCCAAAGTTTTCTTCCCTTTTCCTACGATTCGCAGAATTTGTTTGATGTTCCTGCCTTTCCCTACGTTGCCCAGGCTCAAGCATCAAGTGGAGGAGGTGAACCCTTCATCGGCCAAGTGAGTCAAGGTGGATGCGGCCGCGAGGATGGTGACAGGTGTGGTCCCGAGGCCCTGTCGACATTGAAGGTGGCTTGACTATCACAAGTCCAGGCGGTGATTATTCGGGGCAGGCTGACGGGCTCTAGTCTCATTGCAGGCTCGAGCGGTGAGGGGGCTGTGGCGGGCGGCAGCTCCGACTAGGGGTAGGTGCCGGAGAGTGGGGTTGGTGCCCCGGTCTCAACGGTCATGGCCCCTACACCTGGCTAGGTTGAGGCCCCTACAACTGATGGGGGAGCCCTCGATAGCCCCGAGCCTGGGTCGGAAAATGCCCCGATCGTCCTTGGGGACAAAGAGGCCACGGTTCCTCCTATCTCCGTCGAGGAGATGGTGGAGCGCCCCTAAGAAGCATTAGTGCTTCCTTCCCAGCGAGAGGGGCGGGAGCCATGGCCAAAGGGCCTGCACGAGTTAGAGGTGCAGCGGAACGGGAGCAGGATAGCCTGTAGAAGAAGGAGGAGGAAGACCGGCTACAGAAGCAGCAGGAGGAGGAGCCACAAGGGCGGCAGGAGGAAGAGGGGCTGGAGCCGAGCCAGCCCAAACAACAACGAGAGGTGGAGGGGTTGGAACCGAGCCAGCCAGAGTTGCACCAATAACAACAATAGCAGCAGCAGCAACCAACGCCGGAGGGTGCGGTGCCCTCAGCCCCGCTACCTCGGCGGCAGGATGAGTCGTTGGAGGAGCCGATACCCTCGAGTCTCTCACAGCCGCAAGGGGAGGCTGCAACTACTTTGGGTCAGCCACCACAGTAGTAGAACGCGGCACAGGAGGTGTCGGTGGTTCTGCAGGTGCCATAGGAACGGCCCAAGGAGGTGGCTATCGAGAGACCATGCCCGTCGCCTCGGCGTGAGGAGGAGGGAGATTCCCTTCCTCTTGCCAGAGCGAAAGTCACTCGAGGGGCCCCTCGCAGTCCTGGCTAGTCTGACCTTGGCTCTTTTGCCCTGGCGGGGCAGGTGAGCGGTGAGGTTGAGTCTTCGGCGCCCAGGGCAGAGGTCTAGCTGCCATTCCCCACCTTGGCTGATCGGGTGGCCCGTTATGGCGGTTCGCTTGACGTGGTGGAGCGCATCAGGTCGATGGTGCAGGAGAGGGTCGAGGCGGCTCTTCCTTCTTGGCGTAGGGAGTGCCTCCCGCTCTAAAACCTGCTGGAGCCTAGCGCCCCCACGGTTTGGATGGATGACACGACAGAGGTAAACCACTGGGAGGATGCGAAGGAGTATCGGGCATGGATGGCCCATGCTCTGAAGCTGGCCGTTGATGTCGCCGTCGAGGATCTGGGCCAGGTTTTTCGGTAAGTGTTTCCTTGAGTGTGTTGAGCTTGGATAACTTCCTGATTTGATGCCTGATTTCTTGCTCTTTGTCCTTAGGACCTGAAGAGGCGCTCCTATGTGAAGTCCGAGTTCCTTCACGCGATGCATGAAGGACGGGAGGAGGTGCGGTGCCAACTCGAGGCTGGCTGGTCTGCTTGGGACAGGGTGGCCCAGGCTGAAGAGGAGGCAAGGAAGGCAAAGGAGGAGGCTGCCAGGGCCAAGGAAGAGGTCGAGGCAGCTCATGGGGAAGCATCTCAGGCCAAGGAGGAGGCCAGCCGAGCCCACACGGAGGCGCAGAAGGCCCTCGAGGCCCTCTCCTCATTGGAGGGGCATCTTAAGATGCTCGAGGGAGAGCTTCGAGAGTCCATGGAGTGCGTCAAGGTACTCGAGATGGACGTTGCTCAGGCCTCTGAGGCCCGTGATGCCCTGCATGTCTCGGCCGAGGCGGAGAAATGTCACGCCGACGCCCTTGCTGTTGAGGTCGCCGCGCTGAAGGAGACCCTTCTGGAAAAGGAGGGGGCCATCGCCTTGGCTAGAAGGATGATCGAGGATCTGTGGCTCGAGAGGATAGAGGCAGTACGCGCTTTCAAGGAGGCCTAGAAAGAGCGCGATGAAGCAGTGGATGCTCATGAGGTCCTTGACAACCACTGCACTAGTGAGTCTTCTTTCTTGGCCTCGATTTTCTTGTCTCCATGCGCTGCGACTGACTTCGTTCTACCTTCTAGGTCTCGAGGCCGACCTGCTCTCCATTCGAACTGCCTCCAAGGCACTGCAAGAGGGCCTTTTGGCCGAGGCTGCTTTGACCAACAGGCTTCGGGCCATGATCAATGGGCTTTGCAACTCCTGGGGGTCAAGCCCACGAAGGAGGTTGAGGAAGAAGTGCGCAGAACCGCTCTCGTCAATCGGCTGTACTACCTTGGGGCTACCATGAAAGATCATGTCCAGGATGCCCTCCACATTGGCGTGAAGCGGGCGATGACGGTCGTCTACTCTGGCTTTGCGTACGACATGAACCTTGTCTCACACGGCTTCATCTTCAAACTCACTAAAATGGACACCGAGAATGAGGAGAGGTGCCGGGGCTTGATCAAAGATGCTGAAGAGTCGGGTGAGAAGCTGGCGAAGCTGTTCGAGCCCAAGGTCCTTCCTTTCGAAGGTGAAGAAGGCGCCGGCGATGAGGGTGGTGGCGGTGGCAACGACGAAAGCCAAAGCCTATGAACCAAATCTGGGCGAAGAGGCCCATGTAATGGATTAGTTTTTGTGATATTGTGATGTCGTGGCCCTAAGGGCCTTAAAACATTTATGCATATACATATTTTGCATACTTTTATGTCCTTTTCTTTCTTGCATGCCCTGATTGTGTTTCTACTTAGTGAACTTGATGCACAATCGTTCCCCTTGAACGGGGTGAGTGAGTGGGGTTACCGTAGGACAGAGGCGTAGGTGAGCTTCTGACTCAACAGCCCTCGACCCTCGGGACACTCGTGGCATTTTCGGCCAAGTAACGACACATATCGAGGCGCGTAAGAAAGAATAGACGTTGAGTTTCAAAAAAACGTGCGAGTTTTTTGAGGACTTCGGGGGGTTCCTCCCTCGTAGCCCCCAAGGGAGCCTTGACTCTGAGGAAGCAGAGTCGAGGCTACCTTATATGAACAAATAAGAAAATATGCTGAATCGAAGCCATTTTTTATTTATTCATTCATGATGCCATATTTGTACAAAATACGAAGGGTGTGACTCTTGGTGCCTCCCAGGGCCACCTTGATCTTGGGGTTCAGACCCTTCCTGTACTGAGTGATCTTCTCCTTCTCAGATGCCGCAACATGTAGAGGTGCATAGCGCAGCAAACTGGTGAAAGTGTTGGTGTACTCGCAGATGTCACACCCCTTCTGAGTGAGATTGCGGAATTCCTCCTCCTTCTGCTCCATGACTCCCTCAAAAACATGGTACTCGATGAACTCATCAGTGAACTCATCCCAGGAGATGTGGTCAGGGTCCTCATGAGCTTGACAGTAGCTGTCCCACCAGGAGCGTGCAACTCCAGTGAGATGGTGCGTAGCGATCCCAACATGTTCCTTAGGGGTACAGGTGATCAACTCCAGCTTCTTCTCGATCTCCCAAAGCCGATCATCAGCTTCCAATGGTTCCTTGTAGGTGCCATCAAAGGTGGGTGGCCTGAGCTTCAGAAAACCCTTGAGTTTCCTCTAGAAGTCATTCGGGTTGCCTCCATAGCGGTGGTTGGCCCCATTGACCAATGCGGCGAACAACTGCGTCTGTTGCGCCATCACTTCCTCCAGGTTTGGCGATGGCAGTGGTGGCGGGTTCGGCTGTGGTGGAGGGTTTGGCTGCGGCGGAGGCCCATTGCCATTGGCATCACCTCCTCCAATGACACCTCCTCCAGGAGCACCACCTCCAGGTGGCGGGGTTCGCTCATGATCGTTCCCACCCTAGTTGAGGTCGATGGGCGGGACGTGACCACCCCTGCGTCCATGGCGCCTTCTACGCCCAAGCTCAGGCACGGGTGGAGGCGGGCGATTGCCCAGACGTGCGGACCGATGTGCAGACATCTGTGACATAGCTCAACAACGGTTTAGTACTTATTGATTCAATATAGTTTAAATGATTTAAATGATTTAAGGAAAAATATTTAATCTATCCAACACTCATGCAAAGAAGCAATAAGAGCCATAAAATGTGATAAGATCAAACATTCATCACAGGGTTTGCATTACATGGCATCACCTCTTAGCAGCTATGCTAGATGATGTGCGGGACTCGCACTATGTGGAGGTAACTTATGGAGGGTACATCAGGGATGATACATCATAACTCATGGATAACAACTAGCTCAAATCTAACTCATGACGTGGCCACACAGGGTCCACACTAGTTTGACTCGTACATTAGTGTGTCATACACTGCTGGATGAAAACGGCTGTCAAGAATCGTCAGCTCCTCTTGTGACATGTGAAGGCGCTTCACGTAAGCCTGGGCTTCTCCGAACTCCTTGGTAAGCGCAGGTTGGTGGGGGCTGGACAGTGGTCATGCCTCAAGAGAGTCTGACCAATCTAGAAAGTTTCCTTGAAGGGGTCCTTGCATCTGGCCGACAAAAGAAGTCGGTCCCACAACTCAGCGTACTCCTGGCAGCATCTCTCGTCGGCATTCTTTCAAGCTGACTTGAGTCTCTTGTACCTGTCCACCAAGGTCTCATTCTGAATCATCAGGGCAATCAGATAGCCTTGGTTGCACTATGCTTTTGCCTCTACTTTCTTCAAGGCTTTGATGAGCATTGTCTTCTCACATTGCACGGTGAAGTTGCTCTTGCCATCTTCCCGTCTCCTCTTCTAAAGTTCTCTGATCTCCTTGTCCTTGTCAATCTTCTCTCTTTCCAACTGGAGGACCCTTGCGTCGAGGTAGTAGTTCCGAAGCCCAATGTCCTTCACCTTGTCTCGTAGGTCAGCGACTTCAACTTTGTGGGCTCTTGCTTGACCGGCGAGCTTGTCCTTCAGCTAAGGCTGGACAAAAAACTCAAAACTCGCTAGCTCGCTCGACTCGCTCGTTAATGGCTCGGCTCAAGCTTGACTCGTTTTATAACAAGCCAGCTTGAATTAAAATGAGCCAGCTTGATTTATAATGAGCTAGCTCGAGCCAGCTCGTGAGCTGCTCATTAGCTCAAACGAGCTAGGGAATTTACAAGCCAAACACCTAAATCTAGCTCGGCCCATACATCCCTCATTTAGTCGTCTGCCTCGGCCCAGCCCAAACTTGAAACCCTAAGTGTATTGCGTATATAGCCAGGGAGTCGAGTGAACTTCGTACTTCGTAGTCCGTCGACTGCCGCACCGCACGCCCGCACAAGTCATCTCTGTGACTCCGTATCCTTTCCCTGTTTCCCCTCCCCCTCTTCGGATCTCCCGATACAGGACTACAGGAGCTGCCATCGACTGTCGCTGTTCCTCGCAGGTAGCAGTAGCCAGCAGGTAAGCATGCGGCTCCTCTTCAGTCTCCCATCTCCACACCACACGCAGTAGGTAGCACGCTGCACGCAGGCACGCAACTCGCATATCCCCATCCCATCTCAAGCAGGTCATGGAGGATGAGGAAGAGTCACCAAGGATGTTTCCCCCAGTTCCGGTGGCGCATAGTCTTGAATTGAGGAGCAACCGCAAGAAGATGCCGTCTTCGACAGGAATTCATGGTGGCCATGGCCAAGGTCGAGGATTCACAGCCGTGACCACAAAGTCTACTGCTCCATCGGCCTCCATATCAACAGACACAGTATGCATTCCTTTTGGATCCGAGATTGAGAAATGTTTGAGTGTGGTGGCCATTTCCATTTGTTTGTTCATGTTTTGATCTGTTCTTCATGACTTTCTGTATACATAGTATGTATTCTAAAGATGCTCAAGTGTTCAAAACATCACATTATTTACATCTTGGATGGACTCTTTGATTAATTTTGTTCAACTTACATCTTTCATAATTGATTTTTGACTACCTGTTCTGTCATTCTGTATTTCTGTGTAGCACCTGGAACCTCTGGCGGAGGGTGAAGAGTGTACAGAGAACATTGACATGAATGCTGATATATCAGTAAGTGTGCCGACGGATGATGATGCAGATGATGATGCGAGTCAGGTGGAGGGTGGAGATACTGCAAGCGTGCCGTCAAATCCTTCGAAGGCAACTAGAGGGCGGAAAGGAAAGAGGGCTAGTACCGGTATTTCTTTATCCCCTTCTAAGGTCAAGGTAAAGAGAGAAAAAAGGGCTGGCTATTAGAAGTATTTCAAGCTGATTGAGGTTCCATCTGAGAAAGAGTTTGGTGTTATGGTGTCAAAGGCAAAGTGCAGACTCTGTCATAAGATTTATGCATACCAACAAGGGGGTGCAACTTCACAGCTGAACCGTCACCTGACAGTGTGCACACAGTTTCAGAACAAGCTTGCTAAGGCTAAACGAGATCTTGCTCAAGGTACTCTCAATTATGTTGCTGATGATGGTTGTCTTGTTGTTAATCCTACTGAATATGACCATGAACACACTAGAAAATTGATTGCAAAGATGATAATTGTCCATGAGTATTCTTTTAGGATGGTTGAGCATAAATGGTTTTATATCTTGATGAAATGGATGAATAGCAACTATGAAAGTATTGGTAGGATGACTATTAAAAATGAATGCATGAAAGTTTATGAATCTAAGAAAGAGCAGCTAAAGAAGAGTCTTAGAGAGGCCGAATCAATAAGTTTGACTACCGATTTGTGGACATCTAATCAAAATGTTCAGTACATGTGTTTGGTGGCACATTACATAGATAGTGATTGGGTTTTGCAATGCCGTGTTCTTAACTTTCTTAAGTTAGATCCTCCCCACACTGGTTTGGTGATAGCTCATGCTGTTTTTGAGTGCTTGGTGGAATGGAAAATAGAAGATAAGGTTATGTCAATCACCCTTGATAATGCTTCAAATAATGATGTTGCTACTACAAATTTGTCATCCAAGTTGGTTGCTAGAATGGTCAGTTTGATCCCAAATATTTTCATGTTCGTTGTGCTGCTCACATAGTCAATTTGGTTGTTAATGATGGTTTGGACCCAATAGAAGGTCTCATAAGTGATCTAAGGAATACTGTGAAATATTTCAAGAGGTCTCCAAGTCATCTGTACAAATTTGTAGAGGTTTGCAATGATTATGCTATTAAAGTTGGAAAATGTTTGTCTCTTGATGTTAAAACAAGGTGGAACTCAACATATAAAATGCTCGACACTTGCATTGAGTATAGGTCTGCATTTGGTTATTATGCTCAAGTGGACCAGAACTATGCATGGAAACCTACAGATTCTCAATGGGACATGTATGACAAGATTAGACCAATTCTAGGAGAGATGGCTGGAGCAACCACTGCATTTTCAGGTTCAGTTTACCATACAGCTAATGTCTTCTACCCTTATATTTTGAAAGTCAAGCTTGCATTGTTGAATGCAAAAAATTCTGATGACCCATATTTGAAGAAAATGGGTGCTGCAATGTTAGAAAAATTTTATAAATATTGGGAAGAGAAGAACAATATAATGGTTATTGCTACAATCCTTGATCCTAGGTTCAAAATGATATATATTGAGTTCTATTTTAGAGAGCTTTATGACTCCTCAAGGTGTCAACATGAGGTTGCTGATATAAAAAATGAGTTAGAAGAGCTGTACAAGAAGCATGAGTTGGACCAACGCCAGAAAATGGGTGGTAGCAGCAGCTCATCAACCACTCAATCAGCCTCATCAGCATCAAAGGAAACAACCAGCTTAGTGGCTTGCCTTGTTTTAAGTGAATTTCAGTCCTTTCTAGAGTCAAGTGCTTCGAAAACTTCAAAGTCTAAGTTACTTATCTACCTCGATGAAGCAAACCATCCTTTAAATGATATGAATTTCAACTTACTTCAATATTGGAAAGTGAATGCTCCTAGATTTCCTGTTGTGTCTAGTATGGCAAAGAAGTTCTTAGTTGTCCCAGCTAGCAGTGTATCATCTGAGTCTACTTTCAGTTGTGGAGGTAGAGTTCTTGATGACTATAGGAGTTCTTTGAAGCCAGCGATAGTTCAAGCACTAGTTTGTGCATCTAGTTAGATACGAGGATCTAAAAGCCCTCCTATTATTCTGGTATGTGATGTTTAGTCTATTTTTCAACTCCATTTTCCCCAATGTTGGTGTAAGTAAATATGTAATGCTTAATCCTTTTACTATTTTTATAGGGAGAAGATGATGGTGGTGACATTGAGGAGTGTGGAGCTTCCTAGCAGTGTGGTGGAAAGCAACTAGTAAGTCTATTTTAGAATATCAAGATGTGTGGTGGAAATCATATTCATTCTCACTTGATGTGTTGTTCACATGCAGGTAACAAGATATAAAGGGGACCTGTTGGCTATGCCTGTGCATCATGGTTGCTTCTGAAAACTAGGGACCTGCTGGAGTGTTGGCTGTGCTTGTGCGGCTGCTATCTTGCTTTTGGTGTTTTATATATATTACCTACAAAGTCAAAACTTGATCAGCCTATATAGAATACCACTCGGCTTATTTATTTTGCTTTGTTCTTGGATTATGTGTGGTCGTGTGGATGATATGTAAACTTGGTCATGGTGGACTAATCGATGGATGGATTATTTATAAGTAATTTGTGTAATTATGTTATTTCTTTGATAATTTCCCTAAAAATGTGTTTTTGTGATCTTGCTTGTGAGCCAAACGAGCTGGCTCGAGTTTCTTAGCGAGCTGAGCCGAGCTACTCTTCTAGCTTGTTTGTTTAATGAGCCAAGTCGAGCCAGCTTGCTAATGAGCCAAGCTATAACAAGCCGAGCTGGCTTGTTAGCCTGGCCTACCTTCAGCTGAGCGATGGTTGCCTTGAGACCTTCTTTCTCCTCAGCCTCCTCCTTGTAGAACTCTTGATACTCCATCAGAGTGTTGCGGTCAAGGCGCCTCTTTTTCTCCAAGTGCTCTATGTAGCTGTTCTGCTTGAAGAGGTGAGCGGCGGAGGGATGGTTGCTAAGGATTGTCTCAACTAGGATGACCAGCCTGACCAGGTCATCCTGCTGCTCTGGTGTGAGGAGGGAGTTCAGGGCCTGAGGAAGGAGGAGAAACTATGTGTTGCGAAGGTGCTCATAAGCAATCTTCATCACTTCACGCAGGGCCTTGAGAGACGTAGACTGGATCCCTTCCTTGATGGAGTCCTCGATTATCATTTCCCTGAGAGCTGGTACTGAAGGTAGAGTCTGACTTGCAGGGGTCTCCAGGTGAGTGACCACGTAGCCCTTGATTCCTCTTTCTGGGTCAGGTGCTCCAGTGCAGGTGTACTTGATCTCCTCAACAGGCACTCCGAGCACTCCCAGAACACCGCACAGGGTGTACGGGAAGCATGGAAACTCCCATCCCTCGTAGGTGAACTCAGCCTTGGGCAGGCTGCTCAACGATCCAAGTGGGGGTCCAAAGCTTGTCATTTGCACATTTTTTAAAGGGGAAAGGTCAGCAAGTCAGTAATAATAGAGAAGCCTTGCATAATAAGAAGTGCAGGGTCGGTATATAACCGAAAGAAAAGCTGTTTTGTCCTGTACTAACATCCATTTTTAGGGTTTCATCCTAGGGTCAAGTATGGCTTTGATACCAACTAAAACAACCTTGATTTCCATGAAGAGAAATCCACAGAGTCGAAGTGTAACATGACCATTTAAATCACATTACCAGATAACAGTGGAATATCATCATCCATACATCAAACAAATGAGTGCAATAGAGAGGTTTACAATAACTTATTACATCGCCAGTTGGCGGAATCAGAGTTCGTGCAGCATAAAATTAAAAGCTTGAAGGTGCGGAAGCTATCATCTCCGATCCAACTTGAGCGTAGGTACAAAACCCTCAAACACTGTACTCCCCAGATGAGTACTCACTCCTTGAACCTGAAACCAAATTTTAAGTACGATATGTACTGGCCACTCCTACCCTATGCATTGCTTTGTGGGAAATTGGATGCAAAACATGGATATAAACAAAGGAACCTATAAAGGCTAGAGTTTCCTATGTAGTGATCAAGTATATAAGTAATTAAAAGCAAGTTTTATACACATTCCCATACCCACACCATCCATCACCATCCATCCCTGAAACACCATCCATATCCTCCAACACCATCTCAGACTTGTGTCGACAAGCCAACTCCCTCTCGGCTTGCCTCAGCGGCCCGCAACCCTCAACCTGGCTCACGATTGGAAATCACACTTAGGGGGAAGGTAGAACACTCCACTCTCTAGTCTGGTGCAAGCAGAACACAAGAAAGGTCCATAGCCAAACAAGTCGGCATATGTATCGATCGATCAACCATACACTCTACAGAGGTTTCACTAATCCACTAGATAACCATCATCCGTGTTGATCACCACCTAGGAAGATTCCAGGCGCCTACTGCCATAGAATGATGCCATCCTACCTCTCAGCCCTGGAACACCCTTAGAGTGGCTGATACTATGAAGAGTCTATCTCATGATCCCATTTCCGTAGAGCATCATGATCGTCTTGAAAGGGTGTGAGATATCATCATGCTCCTACCTCCCTGACACATGCTCACCTGATAGTAATGGCATCGATCTATCCAGCGGTTCAGTCGTCTTCCACCATGGGAAGCGAGTGGAAAGCAAGAGATTCCTATGATCCGGTTACCAGCATAGCAGTTCCTAAGTGTGACCAAGCCAAGATGTCTTCTCTAGGGTTGATCTTTAGCGTGCTACCACGGCACCTTCGTCTTGGGTTTCACCCCTCAGAGGCTCACACCCGAAGACCACCATCGTATCATAGTTAGTCCACCACAGACTGCTATTCATGGAAATGTCCAGATACATTCCCTGACAAGACTCACTCCAAAAGCTCGTCATAGATCCTAGCTCAATTGACTCAACCCTCACCCTACTCCCTGCCGTAAGTTCCATCCCAAACCTAGATACAGCAACATCAGCTCACAAGCCCATCCGATCCATCAACACACGCCTCCAGCCTGACACCCTCCAGGCCCTCCCAGGGTTCATCACGTCGTATCAAAATGTAAGCGAGTGAAGTTGTCAGTGGTTCGACCCCGGGGGTCAACACCAACGAGTAAATTCATAATTGCGTGCTCCCTTAATTCGGTGGGTGATGCAAGAAGGATACAGCGATTTATCCTGGTTTGGGCAAAGAAGGCCCTACGTCCAGCGGGGGGAGGATAGTTCGTGTTATCTTGCACCGAAGCGCTAGTACATGGGTGAATACAAGCGGGTGTGAGAAGTGTGGGCTTGAGCTCGAGCGTTTCGGGCGCTTGGCTCCGTACACTATCTCACAGTGTTGTTCTGTGATCTAAGCCTTAGCGTATGAAGCTCTCGGATTTCACCTCTCTCGGATCCCCTGGCTAAAGTCCTGGCTCCCCCTTTTATAGGCGAAGGAGGGGCACAGGAGTACATGTTTTTGGGGCTCACGTGGTTGGTGACATATGACGTTGATGCCGATCATGTCAGTGCCACTGTAGAGGCGTACGTCGGTATGGGAAGCCTTGCGGCCGTCGCGTTGGTAGTTGTTGAAGTGTTGACCGAAGTTGTTGAAGTCCCGCTCGAGGGTCGGCGTGATGGTGTCGAGGGGCGACGGTCGAGGCCTTGGGTCGAGACGAGGGGCTCGAGTCGAGGGGGTCGAGGCTCATCGGATAAGGTCGAATCTTGGGATATGCAGGGAATATGCGTCTCGAGGGGGTGCCGGATGGGACACAGTGCTCGGTATGGCGCGGCAGTGAGGTACAATCCACGGGATTCTAGGGTACGGGCGGTAAAAGCAGGATTTGACTGCCATACCAGCAGCTGTTTTGATAACTATGGCCATACAGTTAGGCGAGAGCAGGTAAAATGCATTGAATGCGCCTGGATCCGTACTGGGAGTAGGTAGCTGAGGGTTTTACCACGCTCGAGAGCTGCCCATTCACACGAGCAAAGTTCCATCCTCGAGGCCAGCCCGTTCGCCCAGGCGGACTTCCATCCTCGAGGGGTCGCCCGAGTCGTACCCTCGAGAGTACAGTCTCGATCCGTATGATGGTCCGTCGAGCAGGTTGTGGCTTTGGGCTGTCGATGCCTGTTTGTGGGCCAGTCCAACATGCTTTAGTTTGTGGATTTCTGAGCGATAAGGAGGGATGTCATTGGAGGGCTTGCATTGCTGACTTCAGGGATCCGCCCAATTAAACGAGGGCTTAGGATAGCCCTTTCCCAGGTAACCGATAGTAGCCCCCGAGCCTCTGCGCGAGTGCTGGCACTCGGGCAGGGGGTCAGGAACCGAGAACGAAACATGGCTCAGATTTTTCCATGGGGGCGCACGAGCGTTCCTCGCGGGGGTAGCCCCCGAGGCCTCGAAGGAGTCAGAGGACTCCTTCAAGGGCTTTATTTGCCTTCGGTCGGGGAGTGCTTGTCCAGTCGGGTGCGGACCTGAACTAGAGTCGTGGCGCTTGGCCGAGGGGTACGTAGGAATGTCGAGCCCCCGGGGGATTTTTGACCCTCTTTGATCGAGGGGTGCCGGTCACGGTCGAGCCTCTGAGCCTCGTGCGGTTGGGGCGTTGCCGGCCTCGGCGTTCATCTCACGAGTCCTTTCGATCGGACGTGAGGTGAGAAGGGTCGGACTACCCTTGACAGGGCGAGCCTCGAAGTTCTCAGTGAGCTGGTAATGGGAGAATCCAAGTGAGAGCCCGATCCTCGTTCGATAGAGGTCGGCAGGAGGCTCGGAGGCGGTCTCATTAAAGCAAAACGCAATGGACCTACGGATACCAATTCCATTTGATAGGTCTCAACGGCTCGATGCCTCCCTTCGGGGGATTCCATAAAAGTCCTAGCATTTCTCCTTGGATGTGCCCAAAGGGGTCTCAAGGGTTCGTTCTCAAGCAGGGCCTCGTGTTGGCTCCCCTTGGTTACCCCTGACTCGGGTGCTTGAGGGCGGCTGTTGAACCCTGGTCGAGGGCCAGCCTTTGCTCCCTCGAGGCTTGTTATGGGGGCGGAGCCCATTTATCGCTTCAGGGGATTTCTAGCCCTCTTTCATCGAGGGGTGCCAGACACGGTCGAGCCCTCGAGCCTCGTGTAGCTGGGGCGTTGTCGGCCTCGGCGTTCATCTCACGAATCCTTTCGATCGAACATGAGGCGAGAAGCATCAGACTAGCCTCGATAGGGCGAGCCTCGAAGTTCTCAGTGAGCTGATAATGGGAAAATCCAAGTGAGAGCCCGATCCTCGTTCGATAGAGGTCGGCAGGAGGCCTGGAGGCGGTCTCACTAAAGCAAAACGCAATGGACCTATAGATTCCGATTCCATTCGATAGGTCTCGGCGGCTCAATGCCTCCCTTCGGGGGGATTCCATAGAAGTTCTAGCATTTTGCCTTGGATGTGTCCAAAGGGGTCTCGATGGTTCATTCTCAAGCGGGGCCTCATGTTGGCTCCCCCTTGGTCACCCCTGACTCGGGTGCTCGAGGGTGGCTGTCGAAGCCTGGTCGAGGGCCAGCCTTCGCTCCCTCGAGACTTGTTGTGGGGCCGAAGCCTTTTTACCTTCTCCTGGAGGAATCTGCCGATAAGTAACGTTTGTTTTTCTTACCATCGGACATGTCTTTTGAGGAGGAAGGTTAAACGGTGCAGTGGTGGAGATCGTGGCGGGCCCGGGCAACGGCTAATTGCCTGAGGCGTGACACATGTATCCGGTCGAGAATCAAGGGGGAACGGTTAGGTAAACGCATTAACTGCGGGGAGTTACCTTTTTCTTCCACCGGCTTCCACCCGTTGCTCTTCCTGGGTATAAGACCAGAGGGGACAGGTGCTATTCGCCCCTACTTTTGCCACATTGCCTTCTCCGCCGCTAGTGCTCCCGAGTCCCTGCTTTCCTGCGCGTGAGGGTAGGAACTTAGAGCAAGAAATCACGATTGGGAACCTTCCCGATCGCCCGTCCGCCTAGGAGATCCGCATCATCACCGCCGCCACCGCCACATCCACCAATCAGATTAGTGCCGCTGCCGCTACCATGGCCCCCATCCTCTGACCTGCCGACCCCTGGCGCCCGTGACACGATAGAGGTTGAACGAGCTGGTGAGAGAAGGACTTCTCCACCCCATCACCAATTTGACTCGGTCGGAGTGGATCACGCCGCCGAGGAGTCACCTGGAGCCAAGCCCGCCGGAGGGCTACGTGGTGAGCTTCCTCAAGTAGCACCGGCACGGGCTCGGAGCGCCCCCGAGCGAGTTCATGCGGGGGTTGACGAACTTCTACGATGTTGAGCTCCAACATTTCTTCCCCAACGCCATCTCCAACGCCACCATCTTCATGACCGTCTGTGAGGGCTACTTGGGGATGGTGCCACACTGGGAGCTGTGGCTCCACCTCTACAAGGGGAGTGGTTTGCCTCTCCGGTGGGACGAGGCATGAGGCGGGTCATCAGAGCGGGCCGCCTCAACTTCATGTTGAAGACCGGCAAATCAGAGGTGTCGCACGAATACATCCCCACCAGGTTGACGTCCAACCACTCCCGGTGGGACGAGCAGTGGTTCTACCTCCACAACAACGGAGGCTACCTCCCGCCATACATCGGGCGGCTCATCATCGAGCGGCCATTCAACTAGCCAAACGGTGTGACGGGGGATCTCCAACCTCGACTTCGACCCCTCATCTCTGCTATGAAGACCCTTCAAGAGGCGAGCCTAACGGCGGGTGTGGTGGTCTCGGCCTTCCACCATTGATGGGTGCTCCCCTTGATGGAGCGCCCGCTACGGTTGGACGAGATGCTTCCCGTGGTTGCGCCCGAGGTGCTCGAGAGGTGTCGGATGTCCGACGAGAGGATGTCCACCGCAGAGGTCATAGCGCGGGTGAAGGGGATGGTGGCAGGTTTGTTTAGGGCAGAGGACGTTAACTGCCTCCCCATGCGGCCGGAGGAGGGGTACCTCGACCTGGTGAGTGCCTCGACCCATGCCTTTCGCATTTACATTTCGTCCCTTTTTTCCTTACCCTTATCCTTACAGCTGAGTGTTTCCGTGCAGGGGAAATCGACTACCAAAGATCGAGGCCCCCGTTGAGGGAGGATGCTCCCGACCGTCAGGTGAGACGCTTTGCCGCCTAGCAGGAAAAGAAGCACAAGGATGAAGAGAAGAAGAAAAAGGACAAGAAGCTTCGGGAGCGCGAAAAGCGCGAGAAGCGCCGTGCAGAGCAGAGGCACGATGGGCTCCCAGAGGAGGAGTCTACCTCAGAGGATGAGGGAGATGAAGATGATGATGACAACGATGATGTTGAAGGGGTGGCGGGGCATCTCGAGCCCCTTCTGTCTGGTCCCTCCTGTACTGACCATCTTTTGGTATAGGAGGATGCGCTGGAGCAGCGTGCCCCTCAGCCGGCGACGTCAGCCTTGGAGCACCGGTGAGGGAAAAGGTTAGCCGACCCCTCGACTTGGGAGGTTCGCCCTCCTCCCATCGTACTCACGGTGGAACCCCGCCCACTTTGACCTAGGAAACCCGGTCCCGGTCATCGGCGCCGGCGGAGCAGAGCCGAGCCCAGGAGACCCCGTCGGAGCAGGGAGGCATGGCGGCTCCACCGACAGCCCCTAGCAGCATTAGCCCTTGGAAGAGCTCGGCTTCGGGTGGGGCCTCGAGATCTGCTGGTGACTCAAGGGGGACCCGAAAGGCCTCTATCCCCTTTAGGTAAGTGTTGTCGATTTAAGTCTCTTCTCTCTGCTTCCCCATTCTGTGGTTCATTAAGTTCTCTACTATCCTGCTTCCCGTCCAGGCCAAAACGCCGTATCAAGGAGGCGACCGTTGCGCTGGCTAAGCGGCTCAAGGTGGGCGTGGCTGCGAAGATGAGGGCCCCGGTCATAGGTGCGACGTCAAGGCCCTTGGCACCGTGGGAGGCAAGGTGGCTATCCTCAGCCCTCGGGGCTATGGCTCGTGGTAGGATGACGGGTTCTGCACTTGCTGCAGGGTCGAGTGATTCAGGGACCGCGACGGGCGGTGACTCCGAGCCGAGGAAAATGCAGGAGGGAAGGAGCGCCTCTTCAATGTCGACGTCCGTGGTCCCCAAGCTCGGCCTGGCACTAGGGAGTGGAGTCTCGACTTCGGGAGCTCCTGACCTAGGCCAACTCGAGGCTTCTGTTTCCATGCTCGAGGCGGGAGTCCTCGAGGGCCACGAGCCGGGAACGGAGGTAGCCCCCATCGACCTCAAGGGTGAGGAGGCCGTCAAGGGTGAGGAGGTCATCACACCTCCCTCCTCGATGGGGGAGTGGAAGCCATGGCCGGCGGGGCTACACAAGCTGGAGAGCCAGCAGAAGCAGGAGCAAGAGGCCCTGCAGGAAGAGGAGCTACCACAGACGCAGCAGGAGGAGAAGAGGGAGCCGTAGGAGCGGCAGGAGGAGGTGGAGCTGACCAGGGGCTGACCCCTACATCAGCAGGAGCAGCAGATGCCGCAGGGGGAACTGACATTGCCGGACTTGCTGGCGCAGGAGCTGCCCCAACCATCGGAGGCAGGGGAGGTCTTGGGACTCCTAAAACAGTGGGTGTCCGTGATCACCCTCGACGAGCTGCTACAAGAAGCGGTGCTGAAACCCTCGACGTAGCTCGAGGAGGAGACCTCGGCACCAAGCCTGCCGGCAGACGTGTCAATGGTGGACCTGCCAGCGCCACAGGACATGGCGTTGGAGGAAGCGACAGCCTCGTCCCCTTCGCTACCTCAGGAGGCACCCGAGCCAGTGTCGAGCCAGCCATCGCAGCCATCAGCCACACCGTCGGAGGAGCCAGCGGTTTCTGATTCGCAGGCGGAGTGGCCGGAGGAGATGGCTGCCGAGTTGGCGGAGTATCATGGTGCCCCATGTGGCGTGGCAGAGGAGATCAAGTCCTTGGCGTGAACCAAGGTCAAGGCGGTCCTCCCGCACTGGGGCAAGGAGCGCATCACACTCCGGGAGCTCGGTGACTCCAATGCTCCCGGGATCATGATGGATGACCCAGCGGAGGTCAAGTGCTGAGAGGATGTGGAGCAGTCCTAGGCGTGGCTGCAGCACTTCCTCAAGTTGGGTGTCGAGCTCGTTGGGGATCTCGACCAGAGTCTCACAGTAAGTCCTTGTTTGGATCATGTACGGTTTTTGGCTTTTCCTGTATGGATCGCCTTAACCCTCGATTTCCCGTTTCTAGGAGTTGCGGAGGCGTTCCTACACCAAGTCATACTTCCTCCATGAGACACAAAATAGCCAGGAGGAAGTGCTTCACCAACTCAAGGCCGGTCGATCTGCACAGAGCAGGGTGGCCGAGGTCGAGGAGGAATTGAAGCAGGCCAAGGAGGAGGCCGCCGGGGCGAGGAAGGACGCCAGGGTAGCTCAAGGAAAAGCCGCCTGAGCCAAGGAGGAGCTCAAGCAGGCCAAGGAGGAGGCTGACGTGGCCAAGGGTGAGGCAGAGAAGGCCAAGAGCGAGGGCACTCGCGCCCAAGAGCATGTCAAGTTGCTCGCGGAGGAGGCTCGAGGCTCCGTGGAGCGTATCCGCTTGCTCGAGGCCAATCTGGCTGAAGTCTCCATGACACGTGACACCCTCTCCGCCTTGATCAAGGAGGAGAAGGGTCGAGCCGATAGCCTGGAGACCAAGCTCGAGGCGATGAAGGCTACCCTTCAAGAGAAGGAGCAAGCCATCATCTTGGCTGGCGGCGCCCTCGAGACCCTCTGGTGCGAGAAGACGGAGGTGACTCGAGCCTTCAAGGAGGCGCAGCAGGAGCAGGACGAGGTTCGGGCGGAGCACGACGTTGTGCTGGGGGACCGCAGCGCCCTCGAGACCCACTGTGCCAGTAAGTTCCTTGGTAGGCTTCGGCCTATTCCTTCCCGTATGACTTACTTAACCCTTGTTTTGTCTTTCAGGCCTAGAGGCCAAGCTGCTTTCCACTCAGGCCACCACCTAGGCGCTGCAGGAGAGCCTTGAGGCAGAGGGGGCACTTCTCGGCAGGTTCCGGGTCACCATCAACAGGCTCTCCACCTCCTAGGAGGTTGGGCCCGTCGAGGAGGCCGAAGAAGACGTCCCGGGAGCTGCGCTTGTCAACCGGCTCTACTACCTTGATGCCACAATTTGGGATCACGTGTGGGAGGCGCTCCACACTGGCATGAAGCATGCGCTAGCGGTGGTTTCCTCCGACTTCGTCTTCGACATGGATGTCGTTGCCCAAGGCTTCGTCCCCGACATCTCGAAGACCGATGCCGAGAATGAGGAGTGGTGCCGGGGGCTGATCCGGGATGCCGAGAGGCCGGGGAAAGCACTGGCGAAGCTGTTCAAGGATGAAGTCCTCCCCCGCGAAGACGAAGGGTACACCGTCGAGAAGGGCGACGACGGAGATGGCGCAGCGGGCCTGTAGGAAAAACTGGGCGAAGGTGCCCGTGTAAATAAGTTACTTTTTTGTAACTTGTATTCATCGTGGCCTCGAGGGCCTTTAAAACATCTATGCATCTATCGTAATGCATTTGGATATTTCAAGTTCGAGTCTTCTCTGTTTTCTTTCGCCTAGATTTTTCTTTTTTGACTAAGCGTTCGACGCGTGCTCGTATCCCTTGAGGGGGGAGCGAGTGGAGGTACCGTAACCCAGAGGCGTAGGTGAGCTTCTGGCTCAATAGCCCTCAACCCTTAGGGAATTCGAGGCATTTTTCTCTTAATCGTGAAGCGCGTCGAAGCGAAGGAAAGAAGAGACGCTTGAGCTTCGATCATCTAACCTTTGCTTTTCGACTAAGTGTTCAATGCATGCTCGTATCCCTCGAAGGGAGGAGTGAGTGGAGGTACCATAGCCCTGGGGTGTAGGAGAGCTCCTGGCTTGACAACCCTCATCGACCTCGAGGGGGTTCGAGGCGTTTTCTACTTAGTTACGAAGCAAAAGGAGACGCTCAATTTTTTTTAAAAACCGTTCGTATTTTTAGGAACTTAGGGGGTTCCCCCCCGTTAGCCCCTGAGGGAGGCTCGACTCTGGCGAGACAGGGTCAAGGCTACCTCTTGCATGTACAAAAATAAGTTTGAACTTATAATCGAAAGTACTTCTTATTTGTCATGCGAAAATGTATGAAACATGCAAGAATGTACAAGGGCATCTGTGCCCTAGGGGTAGAAATGACGTAGCTGTTTGATGTTTCATGCATTAGTGAAGGTTTCACCCTTGTTGTTTGCCAGCTTGTACGTTCCGGGCTTCAGCACCTCAGCTACGGTGTATGGACCTTCCCATGGTGGAGTCAACTTGTGACGCCCCTTGTTGGTCTGTCGTCGACGTAGGACGAGGTCTCCAACTTGGAAGTCCCTCGAGCGTACGTGTTTGTCGTGGCGTCAAAGTTTCTACTGATACCTCACGGAGTGAATCAGCGCCATGTCTCGAGCCTCCTCGAGCTAGTCGACGGTGTTTGCGAGGGCTTCTTCGTTGGTTTGCTCGTTGTAGGCCTTTAGTCGAGGGGAACCATACTCGAGATCAGTAGGGAGGATGACCTCAGACCCATAGACCAAGAAGAATGGTGTGAACCCCGTGGCTCGACTAGGTGTTGTCCTTGAGCTCCACAGGACCGAAGGCAGCTCCACGGCCCATTTCTTTCTGTGCTTGTTAAGGCAGTTGAAGATTCTCGGCTTGAGGCCCTGCAAAATCATTCCATTGGCGCGCTCGACCTGGCTGCTAGTTCGAGGATGAGCAACCACGGACCAGTTCACATGGATGTGATGGCGGTCGCAGAAATCTAAGAACTTCTTGCCAGTGAACTATGTGCCGTTGTCAGTGATGATGACGTTCGGGACCCCGAAGCGATGGATGATGTCGGTGAAGAACTCGATCGCCTGCTCGAAGTGAATGTTGTCGATAGGTCAGGCCTCGATCCACTTGGTAAACTTATCGACTGCAACGAGTAGGTGTGTGTACCCCTTGGTGGTCCTCTTGAGAGGTCCCACGATGTCGAGCCCCCAGACCGCGAATGGCCAGGTGACGGGGATCATCTGTAGGGCGTGAGCTGGGAGGTGCGTCTGCTTGGCGTAGAATTGATACCCCTTTCACGAGCAGACAATGTTGATGGCATCAGAAACGGCGGTTGGCCAGTAGAAACCCTGTCGAAAGGTGTTGCTAACGAGGGTCCTCGGCGCTGCGTGGTGGCTGCAAGCCCCCGAGTGTATGTCCTCAAGGAGCCTCCTGCCTTCTTCGATAGTGTTGCAGCGTTGGAGGATGCCTGATGGGCTTCGCTTGTAGAGTTCCCTACCATCACCGTAGATGATGTAGGACTTGGCCCGTCGCTCGATCCGATGAGCCTTGGTCTGGTCTTCCAGGAGTTCCCCTCGAATGAGGCAGTCGAGGAAAGGGACTCGCCAATCCAGAGGTGTCCCCTTGATCTCCATGACCTCGGCCCAGGTCGAGGGGGCCTCGGTCGAGGCAAGGGGTTCAAGTGTCGAGGGCACGGTGCCATTCCTCGAGCCCAAGTCGATGGAGGGCTTGAAGAGGTCTCTCAAGAATACGTCCGGAGGGCAGTACCTTGAGTTGATGCGATCTTTGCGAGCTCGTCCGCAGCTTTGTTGTAGTGTCGAGCAATATGATTGAGCTCGAGGCCGTGGAACTTGTCTTCCAGTTTGCGCACTTCATTGTAGTAGGCTTCCATCTTGGCGTCATGGCAGCTCGAGGCCTTCATCACTTGGTCGATGATGAGTTGTGAGTCACCTCGAACGTCTAGGCTTCGGACCCTGAGTTCGAGTGCAATACGCAACCCATTGACAAGAGCCTCGTACTTCACGACATTATTGGAGGCAGCAAAGTGGATGCGAATGATGTAGCGCATGTGGACTCCGAGGGGTGAGATGAAGAGCAAGCCTGTGCCTGCTCCTGTCTTCATGAGTGACCTATCGAAGTACATCGTCCATAGCTCGGCTTGAATTTGAATTGGCGACAACTAGGTGTCGGTCCACTCAGTGATGAAATCCGCTAGCACCTGAGATTTGATGGCCTTCCGTGGTGCGTAGGTGATGGTCTCGCCCATGAGCTCGACCGACCACTTAGCAATTCTTCTAGCAGCCTCCCAGTTTTGGATGATCTCCCCAAGGGGAAAGAAGACATCACGGTAACCAGGTGGCTGAGAAAGTAATGCCGGAGCTTGTGACGCGTAAGGACGACGACATAGAGCAGCTTTTGCACCTGCGAGTAGCAGATCTTGGTTTCTAAAAGCACTTCACTGACAAAGTAGACCAGCCGCTGGATAAGTAAGGCGTGCCTTTCCTCTTGCATCTCGACCACTATGGCCGCGCTTACCACCTGAGTGGTAGCGGTGACGTAGAGGAGGAGGGGCTCGGGCGGTTCAGTCGACGTCGCTGATCGAGGAGGGATGAGGACTGGGGCTGGGGCAGAAGTCAGCATGCTCTTGAGTTTATTGAGGGCCTCCTCGGCCTCCGCGGTCCATACGAAGCATTCAGATTTTTTCAAGAGGCGGTACAGGGGCAGGGCCTTTTCCCCCAATCATGAGATGAAACGGCTAAGAGCCGCGAGGCAGCCCGTGACCTTCTGTACGCCCTTGAGATCTTGAATCGGACCCAATTCGCGTGATGGCTGTGACCTTCTTGGGGTTGGCCTCGATCTCATGCTGAGAGATGACGTATCCGAGGAGCATGCCCCGAGGCACTCCAAAGACACATTTCTCAGGGTTGAGTTTTATATTCTTGGCTCGAAGGCATCCGAATGTGATTTTGAGGTCATGGATGAGGTTGTTGACTTTCTTAGATTTTACCATGATGTCATCGACATAGGCCTCGACCGCATTTCCTATGTGTTCGCCGAAGACATGGAGCATGCATCGCTGATACGTCGCCCTGGTGTTTCGAAGGCCGAAGCGCATGGTCACGTAGCAGTACATGCCAAAAGGTGTGATGAAGAAAGTCACGAGCTGGTCGGACTCTTTCATCTTGATTTGGTGGTAGCTGGAATAAGCATCAAGGAATGAGAGGGTTTCACATCCCGCGGTAGAGTCAACAATCTAATCAATGCATGGTAAAGGAAATGGAACTTTGGGACATGCTTTGTTTAAACTAGTCAACACACATTCGCATTTTTCCATTCTTTTTCTTAACTAATAGGGATTAGCTAACCATTCGGGGTGATGAACCTCCTTTATGAATCCAGCCGCCAAAAGCCTGTGTACCTCCTCACCGATGATTCTACGCTTCTCCTCGTCGAAGCAGCGTAGGCGTTGCTTCACCGATCTAGACCCAGCTTGGATCTCCAAGGTGTGCTCGGTGACTTTCCTCGGTATGCCTGACATGTCCGAAGGACTCCACGCAAACATATCGGTGTTCACGTGGAGAAAGTCAACAATCACTGCTTCTTATTTGCTCCCGAGGTTGGCACCGATCGTCAGTACCCTCTCGTCAGAGCAGCTCAGGTCGAGGGGGATTTTCTTGGTGTCTTGCGCTGGCTCAAAGTGCTGGCATGACGCTTAGGCTCGGCACCTCGTCAGCGAGGCACTCGAGGGTCGAGGCTATCATTGCATTTTGCTCGACGGCCTCTCCGTACTCGACGCATTCAACATCGCAGTCGTACGCGTGCTCGTAGGAGGAGCCGATGGTGATGATGCCTCTGGTCCTGGCATCTTGAGCTTGAGGTAGGTGTAGTTTGGGATCGCCATGAATTGTGCGTAGCTCGGTCGGCCGATGATGGCGTGATAGGTTCCGTGAAACCCGACCACCTCGAAGGTGAGGGTTTCTTTCCTGAAGTTGGCGGGGGTGCCAAAGCAGACAGGAAGGTCGATGCGGCCGATGGGAAGAGCCTTCTTCCCTGGTATGACACCATGGAAGCCCCAGCGCTGGGTTGGAGTCGGCACCTCTTGACCCCCACGAGGTCGAGGGTTTCGAGGTAGATGATGTTCAGGCTGCTGCCGCCGTCCATAAGGACCTTCGAGAGGCGGGTGTTGACGATGATTGGGTCGACGATGAGCGGATGGGCCCTGGGGTTGGGGACGCGATCCGGATGGTCGTCGCGGTCAAATGTGATGGGTGCATCAGACCAGTCGAGGTAGTGGGGTGTCCCGACTCAGACGGAGAAGACTTCTCGACGCTCCCTCTTGCGCTGTTGAGGTGTGAGCTGGGTCGAGGGGCCTCCGTAGATCATGTAGTAGTCATAGACTTCGGGGAATTTTTCGTCTTCCCCGTTGTCTCCCTCATTGCCACCCTGGTCCTTCTTGTCGTCACCCTTCTTGACGCCCAATTGCTCGAAGTGCTTTCGAAGCATGCGGCAGTCCTTGAGTTTGTGTTTCGCCCCGTCCTTGTGATAAGGAAAGGGCTCCTCGAGCATCCTATCGAAGATGGCCCCTTCGGGGGGACCTCGAGGTTTTTTGCGCTCGGCTGCTGCGATGAGATCGTCGTCTGCAACCTCACGCTTACCTTGCTGATTCTTCTTCTTCTTCTTCTTGTTCATCTTCAAACCTTTGTTCGAGCCCCCGGCATCGACTGCCGGTGCCTTTATCTTGTCTTTTTCGTCGTCGAAGAAGGCTCCGACCGCCTCCTCACTAGCCACGTAGTTGGCGACCACATCCATGAGCTCATCAATGGTGTTGGGGCGGTTGCGCCCCAACTCGTGAACTAGGTCCTTGTAGGTCGTACCTGCAACAAACGCTAGAATTACGTCGAGATCAGAGATGTGGGGGAGTTTGGTTTGAAGCTTGGAGAAACGCCGAGCGAAGTCACGCAGAGACTCCCCTGGTTTCTGCTTGCAGTTGTGTAGTTCCCAGGCCAGGACGCACATAGGTGCCCTTGAAGTTCCCCTTGAAGATCCGGACCAGGTCGACCCAGTCATGAATCTAGTCAGGGGGAAGCTCCTCGAGCAACCGACGCGCGGTGTCAGATAGGAATAGAGGAAGGTGACATATGATCACATGGTCATCACGTGCCCCGCCTGCCTGACAAGCCAGTCAAAAATCAGCTAGCCAGAGCTCGGGTTTGGTTTCGCCATTGTACTTGACGACGCTCGTGGGGGGTCAAAACTTGTCGGGCAGCTGGGCGTTATGAATCGTCCTGCTGAAAACTCGAGGACCCGGTGGCTCCGAGGCCCATCGGTCTTCATCATTGTCATAACGTCCCCCTCGATGGGCGCTGTACCCTCGATCCTCAGCGTCCCCGTGTTTGCGCTTGCTGTTCTCGATGATATCGAGGCGCGCGTCACGCGGGGCGCGGTTGTCGATGATATGATCTCGGGCTGGTGTCTTCTTCGCTCGGGCGGCCACCTCTAGATTGACCGAGCCCTCCCTTTCAGGCCAGGAGGGCTCGTCTTGTGGTTCAGAAGCTGCCCCTCGATGCCTCGAGGCTGAGCTCACAGCTTGCTGAACTGCAGCAACTTAGAGGAGACTCTCGATCTCGTGTTGTACCCGTCTAGCTTGCGAGTTGGATGGTGCGGGCATATTGTGAAGAAGCATAGCCACCACGATAATGTTCTAGCTTGCTCAAGGGTAACGGTTAACAGGATGTTCAGGTGCCCCGCCCTCGTTGATCTGCCAGTTGACCTCTCAGGCCCTGGCTCAGTCTCTACCGGTTTTCTCGAGCTGGCGCGTTCCTGGTCATCGGCGAGTTTAGCCTACAACTCCCAAATTTGTGCGAGCTGTGCATCCTACTCGTCAGGATGGGGGCATGCCTCTCGGGGTGTGACTGGTTGTCGAACCTCTGCTCTGGGGGGAGCCCCTCCCGCTGCAGCGGCAGCCGCGTCGGTCATCCGATCGACAGTGTCCTCACTGGAGGCAACGTCACCGTCGAGGTGGAGACACTCGTGGGTAGGGTCCCAATGGTCAGAGCTGGAGTCGGGGTCGCCGCAGTAGAAGACGGGGAATTCTCCCCATGCCTCTTCCTATAGCTGCTGTCAGAGTGTGCCGACGGTGTACCTCCAGGCGCCGGGTGCTCTCGCGAAGCCCAAGTCCACAGAGGCCGACATGACCGTCCCCACGTCTGTCATTGCTCGAAGGAGGGCGCCTGGGTGGTCCCCTATCTTGCTCATGTTGGCGCGGGTCAAGGTCGAGAACACCTTTGTGGCATTGTTGAGACCGAATGGGAACCATCGACGATGCTCGAACAGCTTGTGCAAAAGTAGGCTCGATGTAGTGGGGTTGCGTGCATCGGGGGAGCTCTGCCGGGCTCCCTCAATGAGTGCATTATGAAGGAAAAGTTGAGGTTGTCGTGGAGCCCTGCTAGTCCATCCTCTACTCCCAAACTCAGGTCAGATAATCCCCCAACAAGGGGCTCCTCATCACCGGTCAGGAGCGAGGGGAATGCAGCGGGCACCAATCTTGACTCAGGTTGATGGCGATGATGGCACCGATCGCGCCTCCTAGTTGCGGCAGCATGGTGGTGAGACCGGCGAGTGCCCCTTCCTGAGCATGGGGGCACGCTACGACCTCTGCTTCAGTCACTGATTGAGAGCAGGGTCATGTCATAGCCCTGTCCAAGGGACATGAACTCCAGGCTCCCGAACCAGATCACCGTAGCATGAGGAAGTGGTGAAACAGAGTCGCCCATCTGGAAAGAATGGTGGGAAATCATTGGTAACACGCAGGACCCCTACCTGGTGCGCCAACTATCGGTGTTTCGACACCGGGGGTCAACACCAATGAGTAAATTCGTAATTGTGTGCTCCCTTAATCCGGTGGGTGATGCAAGAAGGACATAGCGATTTATCCTGGTTCAGGCAAAGAAGGCCCTACGTCCAGTGGGGGG
>CM041634.1:43480946-43519840 GCA_023333625.1 Bothriochloa decipiens
CATCTTGACCCCTCCGATAACCTCCCGCGCTAACGTACGAAGGCCCATAGGCTGAGACGTATCGGACTGGCCCGCGAACGAACAACGACGGCCCAAAACCAAAGCCTGCTCAAGAGGCTAACGAACGGACAAGTACTGTATACGCGAGGGTACGATTCGAGCGACCCCTCGAGGATGGAACTTCATCCTCCGAACAAGCCTGCCCTCGAGGACGTAACTTCGCCCAGCGAACGAGCCTCACCTCGAGGACGGAACATCGCCCGGGCGAATGGGCGGCCCTCGAGGACAGTGCACCCCTCGGCCACCAACTCCCCCGTACGGATCCGAGCGCATTTAATGCGATCTATCTACCCCCGCCTAACCGCATGGCCACAGTTACGGTAACAGTTACAGGCGTGGCGGTCAGATCTACTTTTACCGCCCATGCCCCGGAATCCCGCAAGTCATATTACGCTGTTGCGCCATACCGAGCGCTGTGCCACGACCCGCACCGCCTCGAGACGTATAAACTAACATGTTTTCCGTGTTTTTCGGGATCCGATCTTATCCAGCGAAGCTCGACCTCCTCGGTACGACCCCCTCAGCTCCGGCCAGGACCCTCGACCGTCGCCCCTCGACTTCACCGAGCGAACCCTCGAGCTGAACTTCAACAACTCCCGATGCGACGGCTGCAGGGCCTCCCATACCGACGTACATCACTACAGCGGCACCGACATGATCGGCCTCAACGTCGTACGTCATCAGCGTCATGCGAACTCGAAATACATGTACACCTGTGCCCCTTCTTCGTCTATAAAAGAAGGCGCCAGGGCGTTAGAGAAAGGGACCGGACTCAAATTGAGAGGATCTAGAGCATAGAAACATTAAGGCCCTAGATCACAGAGCGACACCGTGAGCCTGTGCAAGGTCGAGAGCAAGGCGTCCGAACGCCCCAACTCCACCTTACACTCCTCACACCAGCTTGTATTTTCCCCTGTACTAGCACTTCGGTGCAAGATAACACGAATCATCCTCCCCCCCGCTGGACGTAGGGCCTTCTTTGCCCGAACCAGGATAAATTATTGTGTCCTTCTTGCATCACCCACCGGATTAGGGAGCACGTGAATACAATATTACTCATTGGTGTTAACCCCTCGAGGGTCAGAACACCGACAGTTGGCGCGCCAGGTAGGGGAGCCGCGTGTCACTAACGATTTCCCGCCATTTTTCCGGATGGGCGATTTCGTTTCACCACTTCCGCACACTACGGTGATCTGGTTCGGGAGCCTGGAGTTCATGACCCTCGGCCAGGGCTACGACATGACCCTGCTCTCGATCAGTGACCCAAACGGAGGTCGCGGTATGCCCCCACGTTCATGGGGAGCCGCTCGCCAGTCTCATGACCACGCTTCCACATCCGAAAGGAGGCACGGTCGGCGCTGTCATCGCCGTCAACCCAAGTCAAGAAGGGTCCCCGCCGCTTTCTCCACGCCCCTGACCGGAGATGAGAAACCTCTTGTTGAGGGAGTATCTGATCCGAGTTTAGAGGCAGAGGGCCAATCGGCAGGATCCCAGCACAACCCTGACTCCACCTTCGCCGTGCGCTCGTCGGGGAAGTGCGACGAAACCCCCGCTCGATCGAGCTCGCTTCCGCATGGGCTGTTCGAGCGTCGTCAGTGGTCTTCGACCGACTCCAACAATCCCATGACAACGACTACGACAGCAACCCACTCCAACACGAGCGCGTTGGAGGACCGCCCAGACACCCTTCTCCGTGCGATGATGGACATGGGGACTGTCACACCGGCCTCCGAGGGTTTGGCTTTCGCAAGAAAGCCCGGCCCCCGGAGGTACACCGTCGGCACACTCTGACGGCGGCTGCAGGAGGAGGCGCGGGGGCAATTCCCCGTCTTCTACTGCGGCGACCCTGACTCTGACTCTGATCACTGGGATCCTACCCGAGAGTGCCTCCACATCGATGGTGGCGTCGACTCCGATCAGGAAACCATCGATCCAGCGGCCGCGGCGTCTACCACCGTGGCGAGAGACGCTCCCCCCAGAGAAGAGGACCAACAACCAGACACACCCCGAGAAGCGTGCCCTCGTCCTGGCGAGCAGGACGCGCAGATGGCACAGATTCGGGAGTTGCAGGCAAAGCTTGCCGACGAGTAGGAACGCTTGCGCTTACTCGAGCTGACCCTCGAACAAGAGCGGTGACCGCTCGGCGGTAGAGCCCGAGCCAGGGCCCGAGAGGTCAACCGGCAGATCATCGAGGAAGGAGTACCCGAGCAACCCGTCCACCGTTATCCCCGAGCAAGCCAGAACATTGTTGCAGCGGCTATGCTCCTCCGCAATATGCCCGCACCGTCCAACTCGCAAGCTCGGTGGATACAACGCGAGGTCGAGGGTCTCCTCTAAGTTGCTGCTGCCCAACAAGCTGAGAGCTCAGCCTCGAGGCGTTGAGGAGCTGCCTCCGAGCCTCAGGTCGAGCCCTCCCGGCCAGAGAGGGAGGGCTCAGTCGATCAGGGGGCGGCCCCCCGACAGAAGAAGAACCCGGCCCGAGAGCCTATCAACGATGACCGCGCTCCCCGCGACGCACGCCTCGACATTGTCGAGAACCACAGACGCAAGCACGGGGATGCCGAGGATTGAGGGTACAGCGCCCATCGTGGAGGGCGTTACGACAGCGAAGAAGACCAACAGGCCCCAGAGCCACCGGGCCCCCGGGTCTTCAGCAGGAGGATCCGCTGCGCCCAGCTGCCCGACAAGTTTCGACCCCCCACGAGCCTTGTCAAATATAACGGCGAAACCAATCCCGAGCTCTGGCTAGCCGACTTTCGATTGGCTTGTCAGGCGGGCGGGGCGCGCGATGATCACGCCATCATACGTCACCTTCCCCTGTTCCTGTCTGACACCGCGCGTAGGTGGCTCGAGGAGCTTCCCCCCGACCAGATTCGCACTTGGACCGACCTTGTCCGTATCTTCGAAGGGAATTTCAAAGGTACCTACGTGCGTCCCGAAAACTCCTGGGAACTGCGCAACTGCAAGCAAAAGCCAGGGGAGTCTCTCCGTGACTTTGCTCGATGATTCTCCAAGCTCCGCACCGAGCTGCCCCACATCTCCGACCTCGACGTCGTTCTAGCGTTTGTTGCGGGTACAACCTACAAGGACCTAGTTCGCGAGTTAGGGCGTAACCGCCCCGACACCGTCGATGAGCTTATGGATGTGGTCGCCAATTACGCGGCTGGCGAGGAGGCTGTCGGCGCCTTCTTCAGCGACGTGAAGGACAAGGGAAAAACGCCGGTAGCCGACAACGCCGGAGGCTCGAGCAAAGGGTCGAAGAGAAATAACAAGAAGAAGAAAAATCAACAAGGCAAGCGGGAGGCTGCAGAAGATGATCTCGTCGCTGCAACCGAACGCAAAAGACCTCGAGGTCCCCCCGCACCCCCCGAGGGCGCCATCTTCGACAAGATGCTCGAGGAGCCCTGTCCTTACCATAAGGACGGGGCAAGGCACAAGCTTAAGGACTGCCGCATGCTTCGAAGGCACTTCGAGCAAGTGGGTGTGAAGAAAGGTGATGACAAGAAAGACCAAGGCGGCGGTGAGGGAGACAACGGGGAAGACGGAAAATTCCCCGAAGTCTATGACTGCTACATGATCTACGAGGGGCCCTCGACCCAGCTCACGCCCTGACAGCGTAAGCGGGAGCGTCGAGAGGTCTTCTCCGCTCGTGTCGCGACACCTCACTACCTCGACTGGTCTGATGCGCCCATCACATTCGACCGCGATGACCATCCGGATCGAGTCCCCAACCCCGGGGCCTATCCGCTCGTCGTCGACCCGATCATCATCAACACCCGCCTCTCGAAGGTCCTCATGGATGGCGGCAGCAGCCTAAATGTCATCTACCTCGAGACCCTCGACCTCCTGGGGGTCAGGAGGCACCAACTCCGACCCAGTGCCGGGGGGTTCCATGGCGTCGTGCCATGGAAGAAGGCTTTCCCCGTCGGCCGTATCGAACTCCCTGTCTGTTTTGGCACCCCTGCCAACTTCAGGAAAGAGACCCTCACCTTCGAGGTGGTCGGGTTTCACGGAACGTATCACGCCATCATCGGCCGACCGGGCTACGCGCAGTTCATGGCGGTCCCGAACTACACCTACCTCAAGCTCAAGATGCCAGGACCCAAAGGCCTCATCACTGTCGCCTCCTCCTACGAGCACGCGTACGACTGCGATGTCGAATGCGTCGAATATGGGGAGGCCATCGAGCAAAATGCCATGATAGCCGCGACCCTCGAGCACCTCGCCGACGAGATGCCAGATCCCAAGCAACACGCCGGCAACTTCGAGCCAGCACAAGACACCAAGAAAGTCCCCCTCGACCCGAACTGCCCATGCGAGAAGGTGCTAACGATCAGCGCCAACCTTGAGGACAAATAGGAAGTCATGCTCGTTGACTTTCTCCGCGCGAACGCTGATATGTTTGCGTGGAGTCCTTCGAATATGCCGGGCATACCGAGGGAAGTCGCCGAGCACGCCTTGGAAATCCGGGCCGGGTCTAGACCGGTGAAGCAACGCCTGCGCCGCTTCGACGAGGAGAAGTGCAGGATCATCGGCGAGGAGGTACACAAGCTTTTGGCGACTGGATTCATCAAGGAAGTTCATCACCCTGAATGGTTAGCTAATCCTGTGTTAGTTAAGAAAAAGAATGGAAAGATGCGGATGTGTATTGACTATACTAGTTTAAACAAAGCATGTCCCAAAGTTCCGTTTCCTTTACCACGCATTGATCAAATTGTCGACTCTACCGCGGGGTGTGAAACCCTCTCGTTCCTCGATGCTTACTCCGGCTACCACCAAATTAAGATGAAAGAGTCCGACCAGCTCGCGACTTCCTTCATCACACCTTTCGGCATGTACTGCTACGTGACAATGCCCTTCGGCCTCCGAAACGCCGGGGCAACGTATCAGCGGTGTATGCTCCATGTCTTCGACGAACACATAGGCGACACGGTCGAAGCCTACGTCGATGACATCGTGGTCAAGTCCAAAAGAGCGGACAACCTCATCCGAGACCTCAAAATCGCGTTCGGGTGCCTTCGAGCCAAAAACATAAAACTCAATCCCGAGAAATGTGTTTTCGGAGTGCCTCGGGGCATGCTCCTCGGATACATTGTCTCCCAACGTGGGATCGAGGCCAACCCCGAGAAGGTGGCGGCCATCACGCGAATGGGGCCGATTCGGGATCTCAAGGGCGTGCAGAGGGTCACGGGCTGTCTCGCGGCCCTCAGCCGCTTCATCTCACGTTTAGGGGAGAAGGCCATGCCTCTGTACCGTCTCTTGAAAAAATCCAAGCGATTTATGTGGACCGCGGAGGCCGAGGGGGCCCTCAACGAACTCAAAGCCAAGCTGACGTCCACTCCGATCCTCGTCCCTCCTCGACCAGCAACGGTGACTGAACCGCCTGAGCCCCTCCTCCTCTATTTCGCCGCAACCACCCAGGTGGTCAGCACGGCCATAGTGGTGGAGAGGCAAGAGGAAGGACGCGCCTTGCCAGTCCAGCGGTCGGTTTACTTCGTCAGCGAAGTGCTTTCGGAAACGAAAATCCGCTACCCACAGGTGCAGAAACTGCTCTACGCCATCGTCCTTACGCGTCGCAAGCTTCAACATTACTTCCTCGGCCACCCGGTTACTGTGGTATCCTCGTTACCTGAACGTCATAAAGTTAGACAAGCCACTAGTGAATTTAAAGATTTCGCTCTAATCTGGTGGACTGCTTTGAAAGTAAAACCTTCAACATGGGAGAATCTTAAATTTGCTATGCGTGATAGGTTTGTTCCAATTACTTATCAGCGAGATATGCGTAAGAAACTACAGCGCTTAGACCAGGGAGATATGCTTGTTCAGGATTATTTTGCAGCGCTACAAAAGGGTATGATGCGTTGTGGTATAGAAGAAGAACCTGAGGATAAATTGTGTCGTTTTTATGGTGGTTTGAGAAAAGAAATTCAGGATCTTGTTGATTATAGGGAATATAATACTACCAACCAGTTGTTTCAGCTTGCCATGCTTGCAGAAAAAGAATTGCAGGGACGACAACCACAACAGCAAAGGAGCCGAAGTAACTACGGCAGTTCTTTTTCGTCGAAGAATGTGCCATCGGGCGCTAAGGCTGCGAGTGCGTCTCCTTCAGCAGCGGCGCCAGCAGCCACGCGTTCGCCACCCGCTGCATCTTTTCCTTCAACCGCTGGTAAGACTCGTATGCAGGAACCGTCATCTTCTGTGACTGGCTTCTACCGGTCGCTCTACAGGTATTCAGTGCCGTCGCTGCCAAGGGTACGGTCACATAGCAAGAGAATGTCCAAGCACACGGGCATACATTGCAACTGAAGATGGTTACATTAGTGCCTCGGATGAAGAACCTGACGAAGCAGATGCTACAAATGAGGACGAAGTAATTGTGAGCTCCGAAGATGCTGGCAACCAACGAATTTTTATTGTGCAGCGAGTTCTTAGTACGCAGGTTCACGATGCAGAGAAGCAACAGCGCCATAACTTGTTCCAGATTTTATTTGTGATTAAAGAAACACGTGTATGCGTGATCATTGATGGAGGCAGCTGCAACAATTTGGTAAGTGAAGATTTGGTCAAGCATCTTGAATTAACGACCCGACCTCATAAAAATCCATACCATATTCAGTGGCTCAACGATTCAGGTAAGGCCAAGGTAACTAAAATGGCACGAGTTTATTTTTCCCTTGGTCCATATTCTGATTATGTAGATTGTGATGTTGTTCCAATGCAAGCTTGTTCTCTTTTGTTGGGTAGACCTTGGGAATATGATAATGATGCTGTCCACCATGGTAGAAGTAATACATATACTCTTATGCATAAAGGACAAAAACTTACTTTGCAACCCATGACGCCTGCTCAAATTGTACAAGCTGAGAAGGATAGACTAGCTGTTGATGCTAAAATTGAGAATAAGTCAGAAATTAAATTAAAAAAATCTGTGATGCTTGCCACCAAATCTGATCTTGCAGAGATTAATGATACGTGCTATGCTTTAATATGCAAAGATGCTTTATTTTCTATAGAAGATATATCTAGCACAGTGCCATCTTCTGTCGCTGACCTTTTGCAGGAGTACAGTGACATTTTTCCCTCTGAGATTCCCCCGGGGCTTCCACCCATTAGAGGGATTGAACATCAGATCGACTTAATTCCTGGAGCAAGTTTGCCAAATCGGGCTGCTTATAGGGCCAATCCTGAGGAGACTAAGGAGATTCAGCGCCAAGTCCAAGACCTTTTGGACCGTGGGTACGTCTGTGAGAGCCTTAGTCCTTGTGCTGTTCCAGTTATTTTAGTTCCAAAAAAAGATGGCAGTTGGCGCATGTGTATAGATTGTAGAGCCATTAATAATATCACCAATAAGGTACCGTCATCCTATTCCTAGGTTAGACGACATGCTTGATGAATTAAGTGGTTCTGTAATTTTTTCGAAAGTAGATTTGAGAAGTGGCTACCACCAAATACGAATGAAATTAGGCGATGAATGGAAAACTGCTTTTAAAACTAAGTTCGGCCTGTATGAGTGGTTAGTAATGCCTTTTGGGTTAACAAATGCACCTAGTACTTTCATGCGATTAATGAACGAGGTGTTACGTCCTTTCATTGGTAAATTTGTGGTGGTTTATTTTGATGATATCTTGATTTACAGCAAGTCTTTACATGAACATGTTGATCACCTGCGTGCTGTTTTTCAAGCATTGCGAGCTGCAAGTTTGTTTGGTAACCTCGCGAAGTGCAACTTTTGCACCGAACGAGTATCGTTTCTTGGCTATGTTGTTACCTCGTAGGGGATTGAAGTTGATGAGGCGAAGGTGGAGGCTATAAGGAGCTGGCCAACTCCCACTACAGTGACACAAGTCCGGAGCTTTCATGGACTTGCAGGATTTTATAGGCGCTTCGTCAAGGATTTTAGCACTATTGCAGCCCCACTTAATGAGTTGACGAAAAAGGGTGTGGTTTTCCATTGGGGAGAAGAACAAGAGGCGTCCTTTGCTCTTTTGAAGGACAAGCTTACTCATGCACCGTTGCTGCAACTTCCTGATTTTGGTAAGACTTTTGAACTTGAGTGTGACGCTAGTGGTATTGGCATTGGTGGCGTCTTGATGCAAGAAGATAAACCCGTTGCTTACTTTAGTGAAAAATTAAGTGGGCCTGTTCTTAATTACTCCACGTATGATAAGGAATTATATGCTCTTGTTCGTACTTTACAAACGTGGCAGCATTATCTATGGCCTAAAGAATTTGTTATTCATTCTGATCATGAATCATTGAAGCATATTAGAACACAAAATAAATTGAATCGTAGACACGCTAAGTGGGCTGAATTTATTGAATCTTTTCCTTATATTATCAAACACAAGAAAGGAAAAGACAATGTTATTGCTGATGCTTTGTCTAGACGATATGCCATGTTGTCTCAACTTGATTGTCGGATTTTTAGGCTTGAAACAATTAAGGATCAATATGTTAATGATGTTGAATTTAGAGACGTCTTGGAGAATTGTAAAGAGGGACGCACATGGAATAAATATGTGATGAACGATGGATTTTTGTTTAGAGCTAACCGCCTATGCATTCCAGTTGGTTCCATTCGTCTTTTGTTGTTGCAGGAGGCCCATGGCGGCGGATTGATGGGTCATTTTGGTGCCAAGAAGACGATCGAGGTGCTGTCCACACACTTCTTTTGGCCACAAATGAGGCGCGACGTTGAGCGGTTTGTGTCTCGGTGCGCCACATGTCAAAAAGCTAAGTCACGATTGAACCCACATGGTTTGTACATGCCGCTGTCTGTTCCTTCGATTCCTTGGGCTGATATTTCTATGGATTTTGTTTTGGGATTACCAAGGACTAAGAGGGGGAGGGATAGTATTTTTGTGGTTGTGGATCGTTTTTCGAAGATGGCACATTTTATTCTTTGCCATAAGAGTGATAATGCCATTCATATTGCTGACCTATTCTTTCAAGAAATCGTTCGCTTGCATGGTATGCCTTCTACTATTGTTTCAGATCGCGATGCGAAGTTTTTGAGTCACTTTTGGCGCACTTTGTGGAATAAATTGGGAACAAAGTTACTGTTTTCTACAACTTGTCATCCCCAAACTGACGGCCAAACTGAGGTGGTGAATCGCACATTGTCCACCATGTTGAGAGCAATTTTAAAGCATAATTTGAAGATGTGGGAGGAGTGTTTGCCTCATGTGGAGTTTGCATACAATAGGGCTGTACATTCTACAACAAAGGTAAGTCCCTTCCAAGTAGTGTATGGCTTTAACCCCCGTGCTCCAATTGATCTTTTGCCTTTACCATCTATTGAGAGAACGCATAGTGATGCTATGGAGCGTGCTGAATTTATTAGAAAACTGCATGAAACAACAAAAATAAATATTGAAAAGATGAATGAGAAGTATAGAATTGCTGGAAGTGAAGGTAGAAAGGAAGTAAAACTTGAACCGGGTGATTTGGTATGGTTATATTTAAGAAAAGAAAAATTTCCAGATTTGCGTAAGTCTAAATTAATGCCAAGAGGTGCTGGTCCTTATAAAATAATTGAGAAAATAAATGATAATGCATATAAACTTGAGTTGCCGCCCGAGTTCGCGGTTAGTCCCATATTTAACATTGCAGATTTAAAACCATACTTGGGAGAGGAAGATGAGCTTGAGACGAGGACGACTCCAGTTCAAGAGGGGGAGGATGATGAGGACATCGCTTCTTCTTGTGCACCTGCTGATCCTCTCCAAGGCCCAATGACCCGAGCTCGAATGCGTCAACTACATTTACAGGTGAGCTCGTTTTTAAGCGATACTTTTCATACTTTTGAGAATAGATTACTACCTAATGATTTAATATTGCTTAGGAACAATGGAGAGGCTTCTGAAGAACTTGGACGAGGAGTTGGAGACGAGCTGGGCCAGCAAGGGCGTGCAACACAAGCTGATTTCGCATCTGTCTCGGACTGCCAGACCAGCCTAGACTAGAACTGGTCATACGGACTCATACGGACTCCGTTTTCGACGTTCTACATATGGTTGGAAAGCTAACTTCATAAGGAAGCCAATAGAAGTGGTCTCACGTCAAAACCTCTTCGGAGTCCACGGGAATTGTCGAAGCAAGTCAACATTCCGAATCTGTCTTGGTGCTGCGTCACCTTATTTTGGTCCAATGGGCCGTGTATCGTTTATGAGCCTGTTAGTAGGCGCGTCCAGGGTAGGCGACGACCCTAAGTCCTTTATAAACATACGCCGCCACCGTCGTTAGGTTTTGGGTTTTGCTTAGATTATTCTGTCCATCGACAGCCGCCGTTCATCGGTTTGTGGAACCCCAACTCGAGTGCTTAATCATTCATTTGCAGATTGTCCCATTAATTGAGCTGCGTTCTTTCGAGTTCTTGCTTGTGTTCTTCGTTTCGCAGGCAGGGATTAGCCTTCGTGGCGAGGTCAACCGGTTGGAGACACGGTTGATAACCAGAGGAGTCGTGGCGCTAAGATTGCAGGGTTCGGGTCTTTGGATCTGAAGCCGGATTGGTGTGTCGTGCTCCACCAAAACGATAGTTATCTCCATCTGACGGAAGATCAGGGAATCACGTCCCCATCACATGTGCATGAGCTATCTGAATCATGAACACCATTTGGTAAATTGGTAATGCGGAATGTTCAATTTCAGACACCATTTTCTCCAACTGAAATAAAAAGAGTTAGCACCAACTTGATCCTTAACTTAAGCACCCAGTTATTCATGAATTCTTGTAATAGAAAGTAAAGGTGATATTGGCTGGTGACTAAGTATTTTAGGGTTGAAGTGTTCTATCTGAACTCTGAAGTCTGATCAATTTTATTACAGTGTCTAAGGTTTATTTGATTTGACATTTGTGAAGTGACTTTTTTCTGTGAAGTGATTAGTAGTGCCTGGAAATCGGTATATCTTGTTTGAATTATGTCTGCTTCCCCTCGAAGATGCATTCGAGGAAAAGACATTGAAGATCGGAAGATGACGAAAGCTTTGGAACACCACCATTTACACTGATATGCTTCATTTAAGATAGCAGTGCCTACTTGACCCTTATGATTTCGCTTGTTGCACTGCCTCTTTCGTGATTAGTATTTCACCGCTTTCCTCCTCAACTTAGCTTCTGAATTTATGTGAAGGCACTGCAATGTGTTGACCATATAACTTGGTATTTCAAATCTTGTAAGTTTTAGATATATAAACATGGCATTGACTAATATGTCCTTACATAAATGTTGTTGGAATGATGATGCAATCTTGTAGCTTTCTCTATGTCTCTGCTTCCAAGACATGCCATTGTATCTATATGACGTGATAATCATGCACGGTCTATAGCCATTGCATTTTCTCATATTCATCTGTGCTTTCTCTGCTTCCCATCAGTATTCACTTGTTCACCCTGCCAAATAAACAAGAGCAGGTTTCAGTGCAAGAAAAATTTGGCCAGAAAAGGGATTGTTGACTCTGAATCATGTGATATCTGCAACTAGGTGGCTGCGACAACGTCACACTAAATCTTTGGATGTACCTCAGCGTGTCAGTTCTGGACTTCTGGTAGGCTGTTGGCATTAGCACTGACGGAGAGAGGCAATTGAAAAGCTGATGGAAATTCAGTGCCCGGAGTCCCGGACCATATCCCCCCGGGACCTTTCTGTTGCTTTGCTCTTGGCACATTTGGAAGTGGCGGAACGAGTAAATAAACCTGAACGATGCACAATCAGCGTGTAAGAATGAGGTCTTCTTTTGGGGAGCTAGGCTAAAGCCTGATGACAAACAACGAGCAAACGGTGCCTGTTGCTCACCAACGCAATGTCATGGGCGATATCTGAAATAGTTTTACCCCATTTTTATGTCTACGTTGATTTGTGCGTTTCAGTCTGAACTAATGTGTCTTAACAAATACGTGAGACATCGTCTTGTTATTTTAAGCGATTCCATTAAATGAAGCCGTGGCAACGCACGGGCACTATACTAGTCATAGAGAATACTTAAGTGAAATCTCTGCTTTGCTAATGTGACCAATCTGGATTAAAGATGTCACTACTTTATAGGTCATGGAAATGTAATAATGGCGCCTGTAGCATGCAAAAATAGTGGGCACTCAAAATAAGTTAGCATATGGCTTGGGAGCTTGACAAAAGCATTTTGTCGAGCAACAAAAATGACTCTTGGCTGTTTACAGGTTTCTACTCGTCAGAATCTTTCAAACTAGAACATATTTTTTTTGAACTTAACTAGAAAATATTCAAAAAGGCATCAAATGGACATAACATAGCTCAAACAGCAATTAATTTTTCAAAATAAAACTTTGAACTACTCCCAGAAACTGATCGGTTTCTACACATATGGGATGTGGGCCAGAACTACCCCTGCTTTGGGTTACCAAACCTTATCTGGTAGCATGTAACAATTGATAAGATGTATATAATGTACATAATCAAATCATGAAGTACCTGGTCCATGTCTTCACACGTTAGAACACCAAATACACAAGGAACACCTGCATCACCATTAAAAGCCAAAATAATCTGGATGTCTGATTATTAACCACCATAAAGAAAAAAAACAAGCCGAGAACACTGCTAAGCACTTCTATAGCACCAACTATACAGCTATCCCATATATACACAAGACACCTGCATCACCATCAAGAGCCAATAATCTGGAATGTTTTACTATTAACTGAATTAACCACCATAAAGGAAAAACAAGCCGAGCAAACTGCAAAGTTTCACTTATGTTGCAAAGTACCTTTACAGCACACTATACAGTTATCTCATATAATCATATAATCAAAACCTTCCAGTACAAACTAGTTTGTCTAAATCCTCTCGGCCTCGGGACCATTCCCTGTTCCCACGCCACCGCGGTCCAGGGGACGACACGTCGCGGTCGCGCGTGTGTTGTCGCTTCAAGGAATTTTTTTTATTAATAAACGTATTTTTAAAAAAAATTATAAAATTAGTCTCTGTTTTCAAAAATTTGCAGGAATAGGCCACCAGTCGTCCGTTGGAAGGGCGAAGATGGGCCTTGTCGTCCGACTGGCGGGCTACCTGGGCCATGTCGCCCGACCAACAGGCGACGTGGAGCTCGTCGCCCGGCCGATGGGCGACGTGTCCCCCACGTGTCGCGGCGGGCCCCATGTCGCCCGACCAGGGGGCGACTTGGCCGTGCTTGCCCGCTAAATGGGCGATGTGGCCCCTGTTGCCCGAACAGGGGGCGACGTGGCGGCTTTATATAAGGCGGCCGGCGGCTGGCGCGGACAGTTGAAGGGGAGAAGAGAAGAGAAGGAGAGGGAAAGAAAAGAGAAGCGAAGAGAAGAGAAGAAGAAGAGGAAGAAGGAGAAGAGAGGAAGAGGAAAATTTTCGGTAAGTAAAAAAATAATTTTATATATAATTATTTAATGTGTGTTATATTAATTGTTAGATAATGTAATGAGCAGTTGAGCGATTAATATTATATTTCGGTAGTATTACTTATATTTTTATTTTATATATATTGTTAAATTAAATAGTTATAGTTGAAATAATATTAGTAATATATTATACTGTGTGTTATATTAATTGTTAGATAATGTAATGAGCAGTTGAGCGATTAATATTATATTTCGGTAGTATTACTTATATTCTTATTTTATATATATTGTTAAATTAAATAGTTATAGTTGAAATAATATTAGTAATATATTAGTGAAAAGGTATTTTAGTTGAAATTTTTAGATTACACAGATGTCGGAGAAGTTAGGATTTCAAATTTATTATGGAGAAGGAGAAGTTATTCAAGGTGTACACGGGGTTGATCTGTCAGGATTTGCCTCAGTAAGTAGATGGGTGTCTAGGGCAAATGAGAGAACAATTAGTGGTGTGCAGAATTGGTTGATGCGAATATTTGGGCTTGACAGCAACCAACATGACGTTAAGGTCATGGGTATCGTTAGTCGTGCTCGGGAGGGCACTTTTTGGGAGTTAGTACCGCTTAATGCAACATCAACATGGAGAAAATACGTCAACAAAGCTGTAGAACGTGGGTGGCCTCTAGTCCTTCTTGCTCAGGCATATACGAAGGAGGTTCATGAGGTACACGGTGTAGAAGAAGAAGGAGGTCCGAGCCATGACAATCACAATGATAATGAGGAAGATAATAAAGAGGGTGATCATCACCTGTCATCTATGGTACCGACGGGTGAAGCGGACGAAGGAGAGCGCATAGAGCATATAGTTCAAGAGATGGTGATGAAAGATATGGAGAATGAGAATATATCTGAAACTGACTCATCTGAAGATGAGAATAAAATTCCTGTCCCACTGGAGTGGAAGAGTAACAGTTCCAAGAATTTGATGATCAACGAAGGAAATTCTGTGCCGTGGGAATATCATGAGAATGAACTAGTAGAGGGAGCTATGTACAAAGGCAAAGATGAAATGATGAGTGCCGTGAAGTACTGGTCTCTGTCAATGAAGCGGTCTTTTGTAGTTGTTAAGTCCAACAAGAAAGTATATGATGTTAAATGTGTGTTTTTGGACTATCCATTTAGGGTACATGCTTATGAGTAAAAATGGAGTACAATTTGGAAGTGCTCTATAGTAACAGAACATACATGTGAGTTACAAGAATTAGAGAAGTCCAATACTGCTCTTACATCGAGCTTCATTGCAGAGTACATGTATAATCGAATTGTTGATAATTTAAGGTATGAGCCGAAATCTATAGTGACTACTATAGAGGAAGATTTTAAATACACCATCAGCTATTCGAAGGCGTGGCGAGCGAAACAGAAGGTCATTGAGAAGAGATTCGGTTCGTACGAAGCATCTTATGAGAACCTACCAAGATTGTTAGAAACCGTCAGACAAAGAAATATTGGTACATATTATGATATCATGGATGTGTCTGATCCAAAAGAGGCCGAAAAGTTAATACTTCGTCGAGCCTTTTTTGCACTAGGTCAATATATAATGGCATTTTGTCATTGCAGACCTATTTTATGCATGGATGGTACATTTCTAACAGGAAAGTATAAAGGTCAGATTCTAACTGCTATTGGTGTTGATGGGAATAATCAAGTACTACCAGTTGCTTTTGCTTTTGTGGAAAGTGAGAACACAGATAGTTGGTATTGGTTTCTGGAGCGTGTGAAGTTAGCAGTGGTGCAAGGGCGACCTAATGTTTGTGTCATACATGACCGACATGCCGGTTTGTTGAAGGCAATAACGGATATGCAATATGGTTCAGTGGAGCATGATCTTCCTCCTCGATGGTCGGACATACAATCAAGATGGTGCATGAGGCACTTGGGTGCAAATTTTTTCAGCCATTTCAAAAATAAACACCTTATGAATATGTTTAAGAGGTTGTGCAATCAGAACCAATAAAGAAAATTCAATGCAATGTGGACACGTCTTGATGAATTAACAACAAAGCAAACAGAAGAGTTAGCGACTCGTACGAATCAAGACCCGAATGATATGTCTGTTCCTCTTTCAGGCCTCCTAACAGATGCCTTGAGGAACGTGGTTCGGAGGTCGGGGTCATCAATCAGGTGCTTCTCAGATTGGTTGAGTACGAGCCAAAGGAGAAGTGGTCATTATTATATGACACAGATGGGGCGAGGTTTAGAATAATGACAACAAATTTGGCGGAGGTGTACAATTGGGTCATTCGAGGCATGAGAGGATTACCTCTTGTAGCAATCGTAGAGGGTATTTTGCATGGAACGTGCAAGTACTTCCGTGAAAGATATATGGTTGCTTTTAATGCGATGGCAGATAATACATTGATTTTTTCAACATTCATGACAAATTACATGAAAAAAAGGTGGAGAAGGCAAGCTTGCATCGTGCACATCCTATGGGCACAGCAGAGAATCGCTTTGAAGTTCTGTGTAGGGATCGGGGCCGTCGTGGTGGCAATCGAGAGAGAATTGCACAAGAGTGTGTTATTCGTTATAACTCATGCAGCTGTTCGTGCATGAAATCAAAACTTCTACACAGACCGTGCTCACATGTTATAGCAGCTTGTTCACTTACTAATTTGTCCCCGAAGCCGTATGTCTCACATTATTTTACGAAGGAGGTAGTCATGACAACCTGGAATGCAGAGATTTATGGTTTCGCAATATTTGGTAGTTTTACAAATAATCCTGGCAGTAACTACTTGCGGGGGCCCGATAAGGACAAATTAAGATAGAAGCTTGGTCGTCGTAAGACACGGCGCATTAGAAATGATATGGATGAGTCAGAAGTGGGAAGACTGGAGCATCGGTGCACCAAATGCAATGGCACAGGACATACTTATAAAAAGTGCACGCGTGCAACCACCACAGAGGGAGCTGCAGAAGCAGGACCTTCAGGGAATCCGCAAGACGGCCGGCGCCCTCGTGCACGTCGTGGATTGCGGAATCAAGGCGGAAATGCTCTTTAAAAATAATAGTATGTCTGCATTTTTTCGATTTGTTGTGTCATAGTATTAATTATATTTGTGCATTATTTTTCTACATTATTAAGATATTTTAGGTATGGCGATGGATGAGGGACACTTGGAGTTGTTGGACGCACAGTTGGACCAGCGCCACCGGTCCTACTTGAGTGTTGTGACAGCTGCTGAGCTACCTGTTCTACGGCCTAGGGTACCTCAGGAGTTGTGGCGGCTGGACGAGCGATGGATACCGAGGTATGCACGATAACACGTTCACTTATTTGTTTTACTCATACAGACGATTTGGTAATATATATTTATATATAAATGTTGTATATGCTACAGGCTACGAGCAGCTGGTCTACTGCCTCTGTGTAGGCTTGTGCAGGCTAGTGCTGTTGAGGCCCCGGCCAATGTGGTGACACGGTTCAACTTTGACCGTTCCTTACTTGCGGCATTGGTGGACCGCTGGAGGCCTGAGACGCACACGTTCCACTTTCCTTGCAGGGAGATGACTCCCACACTCGAGGACGTCTCCTACTTACTCGGTGTCACCACTGCTGGGCAGGCCGTCAGCCGTCCAGACATGGAGGCCACTTGGCGTGAGGACCTTCTAGTCCATTTCGAGGGTGTTGTGCATCGACCAGACGCTCCAGAGTATCAAACTCTTGCTGAAAACCAGCATCACGGGCCTACGAAGACCTGGCTCTTGCAGTTTCAGGTAAATAGATAACACTGTGATATAGTTTATTAACATCAAATATTCATGTGTATGTTAAATGAAATTTGAACTTCTGTTTTCTAATTCAGGCCGAGTATATCCACCCTACGGCGGATGAGGCCACTGTGTCGAGGCACTTGGAGGCCTATCTGTTGTGGTTGTTTGGTTGGATAATGTTCACATCGTCGCATGGGAACTCTGTCGCGAAGCACTTGATTCACTTCGCGCGCGAGATAGCGGACGCACCGCTCGACGCCGTGCCGCAGTACAGTTGGGCGTCTGCTATCTTAGTAGGCACGTACCGAGGTCTTTGTGATGCGTGCACAAAGACCGACCCATCAGCTATCCTCTCTGGTTGTCCACTATTACTTCAACTCTGGTCGTACGAGCGGTTTAGTATTGGACAACCAGTCATGGATTTCTCGACTTACGGAGCAGGGTTGTACGGGGAGACGGAGGAGGACGGCCCTACGATGGGTTCGTTGTGGGTCTGGCAGTGGGTAAGTCTTCTATATCATGGTTGAACCTGTTTCTATTTATTTTCGAATAAATTGTACCTTACTATTATTTTCTATACAGCCTACTTGGGCAAACATTCAGGTTCACAGAGCCTATCCTGAGTACATGGCGGCGTTCGACCGGATTAGGCCAGACGACGTCCGCTAGACACCTTACAGCATAGAGGAGATTGTCGTACGAGCGCCTAATGGGTTGTCGTCGTTCTGCACGAGGGATCAGGAGTACTGGCTGACACGTAAGGCTGTCGTTTTTGACATCTTTGTCGAGGACTACGCTCCTCACAGAGTGATGCGCCAGTTTGGTCGTAACCAGATGTTCCCACTCCCGGTTGCCCATATTGTTCCTCTTTCCGTGCACGGGTAAGTATAAGACAATTAATTCGTTCTAATTGAGTATTTAATATATATAGAAAGATAATTAATACGTTTTGAAATCCATAGTTACGTGCAGAGGGATCTACCGGCAGGCGTTACTTGATCCTCCCGTATACAGCCATGGGTCGACGCGTGGGCCAACGCACTACATGATGTGACCTACGAGCCCAGACTATTTTTCTTGGAGGCTTACGGGGACTACTTACATTGGTATATTCCTCGCACCGGGATCAGAGTCACGTATACACCAGCGGAGCCACGGACCCACGTCCCCAGGTTGACGGACACGTACCCTGTGCACAGAGATCAGGCGATGTCGTTAGCGGTATGATCTTTATGAACTTCAACCCACTTCATTTAATATTTTTCTTATTGTAATTACTTCAATGTTCTCGTTTTGTTAATAGGCCGACATGGCTAACCGTATCACTGTGGATGGTGGATCGCTCTTGCACCGGTTGAGGGAGGGCATTCAGATGACCAGCCACGAGCTTACCGCTGCGGTCCAGAGGATGTACGACTCTGCTGCAAACATTGTCAAGTTGACGTCGTGCCGGCCCTGCGGGTGACAGCCAGATGTTGTCCCTCGACGTTCACACGTGACACACAGGCCTGACGGACTGACGGCGCCACTACATCCGCGGCCTACGTACCAAACAGGTGAGTAACTTATATTTTCTTCGTATGTAGTAATGGTAACTTGTTCGTTACTTATAAGTTTCATTATTCAGGTCCACCTACGTACTCTGTCGGTTGGCGTCCGGAGTTCGATATCATTGGATCATCTTCGCAGCTTGTTCACATGCCTACAGGTACGATATAGTTGTAAAATTTAATTATATTATCTAATACTGCTTTATTCGTAACATTACATTCACTCTGCATGGTCAGGTATGCACTTTGACGGTTCGCGGCATCAGTTCGATTTCGGAGGTTCCTCTTCACACGCTGTACCCATGGTTCTAGGTATGACCTACTTTTAAGAGTTCGACACATTATACATTAGTTTTACCATCAGCATTATCATAACGTTGGTCTTATATGTTTAGGGACGACCCGTTACGACTACGAGGGAGCAGACATCTCTGAGCACGCTGACACTTTTCGTCAGCGATCCCCGTCACCCTTCGACCTTGACAGTTACATAGAGCAGGAGCCGACGGACGTACTTGCGTCATCGCAGTTACGTGAAGCACCACCACAGACACAGCCCTCACAGGACGAGTACGCGACACCAGCTGCTGCTGGAGGCCGTCCTGCACGTGTTATAGTTCCTCCTTCGCCGCTTACTTACTTAGCCGGCCATGTGCGAGTGGGCCGCAAAGCACCAAAGCCTGTCACGATTAGGGGTGTTGCACCTAAGCGTGGACGATATTAGTTTTGTATGATTTGCCGCCGATATTATTTTCTATGATATTGTACTGATACTATTTTAGTTTTTAGAACTTAATTAATGTTTCACTATTGTATTTTTTTCATCTATTAAGCTTGGGCGAGCACACGACAACGGCGTTTTCGCACGCCCATTGCATGACTGCGTATTATTTTTGCTATTTCTCCGACTTCGATATTTTTTCTGAAATTTCTGAATAAATAAATATTATTTTAAAAAAATCCAAAATTTTTCTGAAATTTCTAAATAAATAAATATTATTTTAAAAAAAATCCCAAAAAACCAGGTCGCCCGTCGGCGGGGCGAACATCTGGTCGCCCTTTGGCTGGGCGACTAGCCTGGTGGCCCTTTGGCCGGGTGATGTGGGCCTGGTGGCCCTTTGAACGGGCGATGTGGGCCTAGTCGTCCTTTGAACGGGCGATTATCTCACGTCGCCCTTTCAACGGGCGACTAGTGGCCTATTCCTGTAATTTTTTGGAAACGGAGACTAATTTTGTAATTTTTTTAAAAATAAGTTTATTAATAAAAAAATTTCTCGCTTCAAGCGAGGCTCGACCTTGCGCCCTCCGGCGGCCCAACCCCACCACCACCAGGCCACCATATCCAAGTCCTGGCATGTTATCACCTAGCCATGGTTGGGCTGTTCAATGGCCATGGGCCTTGGCCTAGTCGGGTGGATACATGGTCCGCTAGTCATCTTGCATAAGAGCACGGAGCATCGGATGGACAGGAAATCAATCAAACAAATTACCAGAACCATCAGGTTTATCCCCTTCTCTAGAATTCTTCACCTACTGTTCATCTTCTTCATCCGATCCCTAGCTTCTAGTGCCGATTTTCCTCCAATTCCCTGCTCCTTCCTCTAATTCTCTTCTATTATCTGCAACCCTGTACCAGGTTGCTAACAATTGGTACTAGCTTTGTCGATTCTCGCTTCCTCCACCATGAATTTCCCTATCAAGATCTCTCCCGACACCCAGCTCATTCTCGATGAGCTCCGAAAGCTCTCCGGCCAGTTCGAGCAGTTCACCGTGCAGGTGGCCTCCTGGGGCGCCCGTGTTCAGACCCAGTCCGACGAAGGCTTCTTCGATGGAGGCGACTCCGACGAGCAGCACTACGAGGCGTCCATCGTCGCCGACAACTGGGGTGGGTTGTTCGAGCAACCTGCCCACATCCTGGAGGAGCCTGCCGCCACCGATGCTGCTGGTGGCGTCGACACCTCCCTCGAGCTCGCGTCCGCTGACCAGTTCCGCAATGCGAACACCCTCACCTCCACCGTCGAGTTCGCGCTGCTCGATGCCAGCAACGAGCTCATGCTCCAGCTGCCCCGCAGCTCTGAGTTGTCGTGCCTCGGCTCCATGCTCGAGTCCGGCATCGCCTGCCCGGAGGTGACCGAGTACGCCTCCACTGACCCCGACACGCCCGGACGCCTCACGCCATCGCCGCCCGTCTCATCTGCGGCTACAACGGGGATGCCACACACCATCTCCCTCGGCGTGGTGGAGCAGGGCGTGGGCCCCATCGGGCGCGTTCTGGCGGAGCTAGCACTGCACAGCCCGGACGGCACCTGCGACGCGGAGCTGCAGCGCGCAGAGGAGATGTACCAGCTGCCGCAGCTCAAGGCGCTGCAGGCAGACCTCAATGCGCGGCATGACATCTACGAGCTCGTGTTCGTCTGTGTTGACATGCAGCCACTCACCGAAGCCCGTGCCCACCCCGACACCGTCCTGGATACGCTGCGCCAAGTCATCACCAACCCTGAAGTTCCCTTCATCCGAGCAGGTTCCACTCTCGACAACCACATCCAGGAGGAGCACTACATGGTGTTGTTCATGGAGGAGGAAGCCATATCTAGCACCCTGCACAACAGGTGTTTGATGAATTGCCTCACTATCATACCATGCTGTTTTCCACTTCCATTCAGTTACATCTGGGATGCAGTGATTTGCTGGCAGCACAGGCAATGGCCTCCACCTTCAGAACCCCAGTTGGTGAGCTGTGAGGCTGAGCTTCATCCTCTACCATGGCTGTCGTTTGATGGGGTTGAGAGGTACTTGGTCACATCTTTCTCTGGCCATCTCTGGAAACCCCCATGGTATGTCTCAACTCAAAAACACATCAGTCCTGTGGTTCCTGTAGAGTTGTGGAAATGCTTGATGAGATCAGGGAGAATGGTTGTTACTCCTATACTGCATGGTGAATATTTGCTTGATTCTGAGGTGATGACTGTATCTATTCTTAGCATGACAGAATTAGTTCATTATGGACGCTGTACTGACAGTGGTGTTCTAGTTCATCACAGTATAGCTTATCACCCATGGCATTCAAATCAAATGCTATTATGTTGGATTTCTATAGCCACCAAAACATCTCTGGAAATGTCTGAACATTTGGCTCCAGTTGGTATAGTTTGCAATCCTTGCTATGTTGATATGGCTGATTTTGGCAAATTGGAGGATGAAAAGCCTGAGAAACTAGAAGCTCATGTTGTTGTAGTGCCCTGGGAGTACATGAGGATATCCATGCTTGTGGTTGTTTTGATGTCTAATTTGCTTGGTCTGCGACCAATAGCCTGGCCATCCTTGGGGAATTCTGCATTTGAGTATGGATTTTCCAATGCAACAAATAGGCTGTTGTTTGCTTCTGAGCTACTAGAGCCAAGGATTTCATGGGGTGGTTTCTTGCATTACTCAGCTATTGCACAGCCTGAATTTCATATGCTCCATTGTATCAGCTACTGCATTCCTTGTGGGTTGGTTTAACATATCAGGTTGTTACACTTGCTGTTACCATGGACTTCTAATTTCTTCTTGGTTCTGCTGAGTGGTAGTGCTACAGGAGCTTCCTTATTGCTGGTTTGCTATGCAAGAAGGGTGACTAAAAATTTACTACTGCTTGAGAACAAGGTTGTTGAAGTGACACTTGTTGACAAGAAGGTTTGGTTGAGTACAACCTATCTCCAGTGCTATCATCTTTTAGAAATTACCATGCTACACCTAGTGCTTCTGGACTGAATTACTTGGAACTGGAAGTGTGTTTGGCAAGCTGTTGTTTTATTCACTGTGTACCTATGGTATTTTTACGCGTAACGTGGTCTGCACAACTGCTAGCTTTGATTAAGTGCTGGGATCCTGGAGCTGCCAACAGATATCTTGATATCAATCTAGACATATGGCAAGTGTTTATGCAGTTGATAGTACCTGTTATGTTGGTGTGGCAAGCATTAAGATGGCTGGTATTTTGTGTGAGGCTATTCAGACAGTAACACCACAACACCACGGTGATGGCATGTTGGCTTCACACATCCTGTGTACGTGGTCAGCCAATGACATGATTTCTATGATTTTGTTGGACAAGCAGCTTGCAGATCATGGGTGTGTATGTGTTCCTTGTTTTGAAGCCTACTGCGATGTACTGTATCCTTCATTCAGTGATCGGTCTTTTGTTGCTCAAGTTGATTTGTTCAGCTTAGTGCCATGGGATCCTGGTGGTAGGCAGTTCTTGCTCTTAGTGAATACGGCTGGCTGTGTACTGATTCTAAAGCATGTAAGTGCAAGTGTGGTGGAAATTATCACTGGCAGGCTAAACAAAATTTGTTGCAGCAATTTTTGTCACCTGGTGTTTGAGCATGCAGTTCAGCTCTTCAGATAGCATGTTCAGTGTTATTGGGAGCAGTACTAGTTGCAGAGTCTATGAATTTGAACTTCTGCTGGGAATTGATGATGATATCTGTGAGTTCTATGATGAGATACTCATTGTGCCAGTCTACAGACCCATTCTTCCATGGTGTGAGCTGTCAAGAGTGTTGGAAGCTTGGGCTAGTGCAAGTTGCGGAACTCAGTAACCTCACTACATTGTTGCATGCATTCACTGCACATCTTCAACGTGGTGGTGGTGCAACAAGTCAGCTTGGTATCTTTGACATTCTGATTTTGGTTACGACCCACGTAATTATGGCATTGTTAAGACAGGTACTTCTATTGCCTGGTGTCTCTAAAGATTCTAAAACAGTACAAGCCATGGGTTGCACATTCACACAAGAGCCAAGGCAACAAAAATGGGCCAATGCCTTCACTACCAATATCAGCATCGTGATAGTTCTATGCACTGATGGTGGCCTGTATTCAGACAAACAGTTACAACAGTTTCCTTGAGATCCTGGAGGTTCCAACCTTCTCCATCGGCTTGGGGGCAAGCCGAGTCTTAAGGAGAGGGGAATGTTAGCACCTAGCCATGGTTGGGTTGTTAAATGGGCCATGGGCCTTGGCCTAATCGGGTGGATACATGGTCCGCTGGTCATCTTGCATAAGAGCACGGCGCACCGGATGGACAGGGAATTAATCAAACAAATTACCAGAACCATCAGGTTTATCCCCTTCTCTAGAATTCCTAACCTACTGTTCATCTTCTTCATCCGATGCCTAGCTTCTAGTGCTGATTTTCCTCCAATTCCCTGCTCCTTCCTCTATTCTCTTCTATTATCTGCAACCCTACCAGGTTGCTAACATGGCACCTGCTGGCTCTGGCTGGGTCGCTCGCCTTGACCTGATGAGCCCCTGAGCATGCAACCACCGGCCTCCAATAATTCCGTCATCCGCTCGTCCGCGGCAGCCTTTTCCGGTTCTCGGATTGAAGGCCGGCTGGCCGGCTGTGCGCTGTGGCGCGGTGGCCGGCGCCCCGTCAACCTGGTCATGGATGAATTCAGATCCACGCCAAGATACTACTAAAAAAAAGAAACGGCTGGTAATGCCGCACGTGTTTTAATCCCAGGGGGCCATCGCGTAGCAGAGAGCGTTTGAGGTGACGGTGCCACTTGCGCGTGATCGATGCGTAGTAGCAGCAACGAGTTTCAGGATACCAATCGGTTTCGTCTCCATCTTCATCATCCTCTGCCGCCATTATCGCTCACTTTGGCCACGCTGCCAGTTGTTGATGAGACACCCCATGTGTTCAGATGAACCTGAGCCGGATGGAGCATCGCATTGCATCGCATTTCTTGGGTTTTTGTGGCTGAGGTTGTGGCTGCTCAGGTTTTAAAATTCATTCTCGCCGCGGGCATGCGCCAATGATCGCAACAAGTGGAGTCTTAGTTTATTTGGTCATCACTCCAAGATATAGGATGAAGGTTTTTTGTTTGTAGTATAGCAAAACATTGTCATGTTTTGTGGCAAAACGTGTACACTAGCAACCACGTTTCTACTTCACCTCAACGACCTAGAAGCAACAAGTGTCCTACAGCATTGTCCACTATTCAGGAGCAACATCTATTGATAAGTTTGGCGCCCCCCCCAACCCCCCCACCCCCCCCCCCCCCCCCCAAAAAAAAAGGTGGCACAAACAATTGGAACCTTTGCTAACGAATTTGATTCATTTGCTGAGAAGCAATCCGCCAACTTTGTAGCTGAGCATTCAGCAATATCAAAATGGTTTTCACCACATACCGCCTGCCTCTGTCCAACCAGATAGCAACACGCGTTCGTCACGGCATTGGCCAGAGGCAAAACTTACCGGCAGGCGATCCCTAAACATTGTTGTGATGGCGCGTTGTTGGGCCACGCCGAGCGAGCACATTGTTAATGGAACGCCACATTATTTGACATGACGGCCGGGGATAGGACGGCCGACTGACGTTGGTTCCATCGAGCTTATCTTTGACACCGGCCCGCGCCCGATGATCACCATAAACGCGTGGCGGATCTGCGCGTGATTCGGCAGCCATTTGATCGAGGGGGGCCGAAAAAGAGTCACCCAGTGCGTTTATGGTGATCATCGGGCTACTGCAGCCATTTGATCACCATAGTCGCTTTTACGTGCAATCAGAATAGCAGAGTCCAGCTACTGCATCCAGGAGTGCTCGGGCAAGATATTCCATATTCCGAACAGGAGCAGAGTTCCGTGTATATCAACCACTGAAAAACAGAGTCACCCAGTGCGTCACACCTATCCAACTCGGCAACTAGGCCATCATCGTTCAGCATTCCAGTCGTACGGGTCTCGTACGAAGATTGTGCTATCCGTCTCATACAATTTTAGATTTGATCATAGTCAACATCAACTTAAGTTTCACTATAAAAATAACACCAACACTTAAGGTTCTAAGTATATATAGTAATTTCTTTGTTATATTAATTTAGTTAAATTTAAAGATAGTTTGATTAAGCACTATCAATGTAAACATTCAGTGAGTGCCACAGTGGAGTAAGTAGAACCTAAACCAGTCTGTTTTTTTTTTTCTTGTTGTTTTCTCCAGTGACGTAGGCTTCGCCGGTTGTCTCGTCCCTGGTGTTGGGTCGGTCAATTCAGATTTCAGGCACCATGCCCATGCCCCCGTTGTTCCAAGTGGACTGTCAACGGACGAGCTTTGGGATTATTCCAGAGAATAAACTGGGCGCACAATTTGCCGTGTGAAAAACAGTCTGCGTTCTGCTTGATTGATTGGCAGTATTTGAATGTCATGTCTATCAGACTATCATCACCCGGGTCCAAACAAAAAGAAAGTTCGGTGGCGGCTGTGGTGAATCTGCACACACATCGCTACTAGTGTTGTGGTGATTATTGGCAGTAGATGTGAACCTTAGCACTCACAGCACTTCTGTTAGGCCGTAGGCTGGGTTACGTGTGTTCAGCAGATCATTAGGGGCTGAGACTGAGAGGGACGTGACCAGATGACTAGTAGGGCCTCGTTTAGATTGCGAAAAAAAGTGAACCCGATAAATAGTATTATTTTTGTCTTATTTGGAAAATATTATCCGATCGTGGACTAAGTAGGTTCAAAAGATTCATCTCGTGATTTTTAACTAAACTGTGTAATTAGTTATTTTTTTACCTATATTTAATGCTCCATACAAACAGCTAAAGTATTGATGTGATGGAGAGAGCGTAAAAAAATTCTAACTTTTAAGGTAAACTAAACAAGGCCTAGGTAAACAATAATCGATCAATGGCCTGTGCCTCGTGCGAGTTGCGAGAGGCGTCTCATTCATGGCTACTAGCTCCGTCGCAGATCATCGCCGTCCCAATTATATGATCCCTCATCGTTAGGAGCAGAGCAATTCTCAGCGTCTGCGGCACCACGGAAATGTCAACATCATCTCTCCTGACACCTGTAGTCCTGTGAACGATCAGATAATAAAACGAGCAGCCCAACGCGCACGCGCGCGATCGTGGCGCCAGCAGCGGCTCCTGCGTTGGCCCGGCAATGACCGCCCGCCGGGCGCGCCGCTCTTGGCGAGCGGCAGCGCCAACCGCCTTTCCCCGACGAGACTAGACGTCCTGTCAGGAGGGAACACAGGAACGGCGGCGCGCCGCCAGGGTCACGAGTTCACGACGGTGGGAGCGGTCGCTCGTGATAAGACGTGATCACAACAGTATCTATACTGTGCGGCGTCGCCAATTGTACACTTGCTCTAGAATCTAGATTTTTTGCACAATTGCCCTGCGGGGTACACAGCTCGCACGCAAATTGTTACTCGATATGTGGAATTGTGTTACTCACAAGTTGCATATGGTCTTAGCTTGACTTTGATAGATGTGGCAATTGGATTTGGATAATCCAGAATCTAATAATTGGGCTCCAGTTGTTTTGGATACACTTGGGTATGATCTATTTGGGTTTGGATGACCATAATCATTTCATTCAACAAAATTCATTATCCACAGATGTGAGGGCCACATACATACCTAGTCACGCCCACCAACATAAAATTTCGTGCTACGGTACCAGAGGAGTCAGAGCCGAAGGAGCCATAAATCGTGGCTTCTCCAAGCTCCACGTTCATTTTTCAAGAGAGAAAAATGGTCTTTTTTATCTCTACAATAGAGATGCCGCCGAAGTCTGAGCTATTAGAAGCCATAACAAACACACTCATAGTTGCATGCTAGCATATGCAAGAATAGAATGGACGGTCATATATTGTAGTATACACACCGGCTACACCGCTCACCACGAGAATAAAGTGTGGAGAGCTATCACAAACTAAGACCATGAAAGCAAAACGTTTCCAAATGAGCCACTATTTCTATCATAATCCCATTTTTCCTTTTTGATAAATTGAAAGGGGTGGGGGGTGGGGGGCTGACCCAACCTATTTTTCATTCATTTAGATTAGCCTCCAAAGGTCTCATAGTCAAAATACATTTTAGCTATAATCTGACACCACGTTAAGCATGTGGCAAAATGTGCAATAGCGCAACAAGACATGCATCTCTGTGTGGTAGTGACCGTTAGAGAGAAATGACAGAGAAAATTATTCTTTATTATTTTCTTATGATGCATCTTAAGGCTATGGTGCCCTTTAAGCTAAGGCTCATTTCCACAATGGTTGTGGTTCAATCTGCCAACATCATAACTGCCTTAATAGCTTCTTTTTATTACATTATGAATTCTAATAAGTTAAGTAGAAGTGGGCCAGTATACAAGAGATAGGAATTCCTATCAAGCTGGCGTCGTGCGCTCTCTCTCTCTCTCTCTCTCTCAGATGGGCCTGGTGCTAGGTGACATGCACACCTTGGGGACATACTTATTTGTCTTGGGAGCCTTGCACTTGCACCCCAGACCCACATCCAGAGAAACGTTTCCAAATGAGCAACTATTTCCGTCATAATATATCCCGTTATATGTCACATGTGACGATATACGCGACCTAGGACCTTACCTAGTATAGATTACTCAGAAATGTAGACGCAGCTCTATCAGCTAGTTCTACTCTGTATACCTAGTGGCTAGTGGCTAGTGCCTCGCCACTTGTTTCTCGAGAAAATGCAAAAGCTTTGAAGAGCAATGTAGGATTTCCACCCAGCCAATAGTGGTGTGCAGAATTGGCCAGGCCACTTCGATCAATTATGTACGGTGAGACGTGAGAGTTGGTGACCAACTGACCACATGTAGGATTTGACATATCGTCAACAAATTAAACCGTCAATCCATATTCTTCTTTCTTTCTTTTTAATTTTTTTGCAGGCGTTGTTGTCGAGCCCCATAGCGCTGCTGCTCCTCTCTCTAGATGATTTGGATGCGCAATCGTAGCCCGCCGTGTGGCTGTGTATCAGTGCATGGTTCAGAAATGGGTTCATGCACCGCCTTTTGCATCTCCCCCCGAGCTTTACTTGCTAGCCGTCCATTTCCCCATTCGAGGCGGTGCCAGTTGCTGGCCCGCGAGATATGGTGTCGCAGTGGTGCGTTCGCAACTTTTGAGATATTTCTCACGTTGCTTATTTGTCCATGCACGTCATGGCCGGCCGGGCACTTTCAGGGATTTTGTTTATTGTTTTAATTTGCAAAATGCAAGCCAGCTCGCGTGAGTGGTTGGCGCGGTGTGCCATCGCTAGTGATGCTGCCTCATCACTCAGGCGATGTAAGCTACCACTGAGTAGCTAGCAATAGTAGTAGAACACCGTACCAGGCCAGATATCCGATCCGGCACCGGCAGTGTGTTTTGATAGTGGAGCGGTCGCAAAAGCAAAGTACTAGTGCCATGCAAATCGACCGATGTGTCTCGTGTTTGAGCGCAAGCGCTGCATTTACTTGCGGCGCCACTACGTGCCATGCCCTAGTGCGCCGCCTTCAGCGAAACATCCAGGGGGCGTGCATGTGTAGTTCCATTATTTTTTAGCGTCCGCCTCGACCTCGACCGAGAAAAGTGCCGGCGGCCGGCGGAGCTCGCGGGTTTGACCAGGGAACCAACATTCCCTCCCTGTTCTCTCGAGTAGTACAGTTTGCGTACGTACGTGCTGGCTGGATCCCTTTTGTGCGTGTGTCCTCTCACTTTACAGTGCAACGCGATAATAAACAAGAACAAAGGTGACCAGCATCCCCTGGCCGCGCGCGCCGGCATAAACACCACGATTTCCTCGGCAAGCGACGTACTACCAGAGAAATTAAAACCCTTCTTTTCCTCGAATCCTGAAGAAATGCCGCTCCATGGTCCATGCACGTTGCAACTTGCAGCCAGCTCCGCGCTGCACTTGCTTTGTTCGAGATCCGTGAGTTTCTCAGGAAGCGCGACGCCCAAGCAAGCTCTGCTCGTCACGGACTACTAGCTAGTAAGAACGAAGCTCATCACGAGAGAACGTAACGCGCGTCGCCCTGAATAGATCGATGAACCAGATAAGCATCACACATTCACATGCGATCTCTCGGGCTCCAACATCTCCACGTCGGTCTGACGAACTAGTAGTATATTATTATTTCAGGGATGTCAGATGTCTGATGCGTTGCCGGTCTGGCTTAGCGAGTCCTCTCAGCAAATGGTCAGATCTAGTACTCCTAATCCTAATCCTAACCGGAATCCTTCCTTGGGAACACGGTCAGTGTGCCTGACCAGGCGGTCAGCCTGTCTGCGCCTTTGGAATCTCAGAGGAAGGCGCTACAGTAGTTCCGGGATCGGAATGTCTATCGCCTCGGCATGCCGATGCCGTGGGCACCACTTGTACCGTACAGCTGCGGTGGCAAATTGCAACTTTGTTTATATGCCCGCCTAGTAGTAGAACGCGGGTATGGAAATGTTTACTGGAAAGCTGTCTGAAAACATGAGAAAGCTTTGACCAGGGCTGACTTGTTTATGGGATCGAAGTGCCAGTTGGGGCGCCATTGCGCGGCCCGAGATTAACTACGTGGCGTGGGCAATATGTCAGGCAGGCGCCGCGCGGCGCCGCTGCACGTCTGCGGTTTCTATGTGCCGATGCCGATCGGGACGGATCGGATCGATCGGATCAGCGGAACATGCGAGACTACTACGACGACCACTGGAGCGACCTCTGCTCTCAACGAGGCTGCATGGGCATGGCCGCGAGCACGGTTGGTTGGACCGTGTCAATCCGGCATCGAGCCGCCCATTATTGGTGCCACTCTCGCCGCCGAAGCATCAAGCAAGGCACGCAGCATTGCTGCTCCCAGTTCCCAATGCCCGCGCCTAGCCTAGGCGAGACCGCGAGAGAGGCGAGACCAACGCAGCTGAAACTACGAGAGATGCGCTGTAAGCAGGACAGTGGTCGAGCAGCGAGTCTCGACGTTATCACTCGCCTTGGCTGTCTGCTGGCGCGACATGAGCGGTGTAATAATAAACGAGATTTGATTTTACTATGAACTTTCACCTGCTCTGATGTTATCAATCGCCCATGGTTTTACCCGGCCACCCAGTACTCACCTCGTCATGCTTATGTGTAGTAGGCTTTAGAGTGTGTCACGAACAGGCGGACAGCTACGCATGACCGGCATGCCTACGCAGCATGGACGGAGCACGTACCGTGGGGACCAGACGACCGATCGACCCGGCCGGAGAGCCACCACACATAACCGCCTTTTTCCGACGACACAGCCGCCTAATTCCCGGGGCTGCCTGCCCTTCAACGCCGATCTCTGCTCTGGTTTCGCGGGAGAATAATTTAGCGAGACACGGGAACGGGTCGTGAGGAAATGAAAAAGCCTGACTGACTGACAGACAGCAACACGTCCGGTGCCCCGTTCGGACCCAGGCATGGCACCGCAGTTATTGAGGAGCCGAGTCACCGACCTGCCAGGAAAGGATACCCGGATCAAGGGCAGGTTCATCTCATCTTTAGCTCGTCCCTAACCAAACGTCATCTTCACTGTGTCACGTACGTACTCTTCCTTATCTGTGATCCGCCCATGTCTGGCCCTGATCAGATCGATCAGTGGCGCGCCACTGGCCGGCGGCCCCGTTGCCGGCGTGCTTAACGGGAGGGAGGGTGGGACTGGGAGGCCCGGGCGCCGTGGGGATGATACGGCTATTTGGCCGGCGTGCCATCGCCTCGTATAGTCAAGTCGTATGCGTCTCCCGTTGAGCCATGCATGCAGCGCGGCCCGCGGGCCTTCCACCCGGTGGATCGCGTCCGGACACGTCGCGGCCCAGCCCCCCGACTGCCCTGGCTCCATCGCCACCATGCACCCAAAGCGATCCACCCCCGATGCATCCTTTTCGTCTCCCTGTCAGCTGGGCCCCATCTCGGCACCGCAGCCAGGTGCCGCATCGTCCCTTCTCGCTTCGCCCCGGGCTGGGCGAGTCGCGCGTCCCCGGCTCCGGCCTCCGGCCTCCGGCTGATCGATCTATATATACGCCCCCACGAGCTCTCCCACTTCTCCCCCACATGCACTTGCTGCAGCAGCCGTAGCACACGCGCACACACCACCTCGACTCCCACCTCCCCTGTTCTCAGCGTGCTAGCCCTGTTTCGACCTCTGCTCTCCTTGCCCGCCGTACAGCACTGTACACAGGCCAGCCCAGACAGCCATGGTGGTGCTCGCCAACCCGCCTGTCGTCGACCAGATCCCGCTCCTGCGTTCCCCGGGCCCCAGGGACACCTTCTCGGGCGTGCCGGTGGTCGACCTGTCCAGCCCCGGCGCGGCCCGCGCGATCGTCGACGCCTGCGAGCGCTTCGGCTTCTTCAAGGTCGTCAACCACGGCGTGCCCGCGGCCACCATGGGCAGGGCCGAGTCCGAGGCCGTCAGGTTCTTCGCGCAGGCGCAGGCCGACAAGGACCGCGCCGCCCCGATGTACCCGCCGTTCGGCTACGGCAGCAAGCGGATCGGGCTCAATGGCGACATGGGCTGGCTCGAGTACCTCCTCCTCGCCGTCGACGACTCCGCGTCGCTCTCCGACGCCTGCCCCGTCCCCTCCACCGCCTCCTTCCGGTGAGTGTCTCGTCGCATGAAGCAGCTGCGCAGGCTAGTCCGCGCAGCATATTTCTGTGTTGCCATGCCATGCCAGCCGATTGATTGGCCGCGCGCTGCTTGTTGTTCGGTTCCCGCAGGAGCGCGCTGAACGAGTACGTCGCGGCGGTGCGGAAGGTGGCGCTGCGCGTGCTGGAGGCGATGGCGGAGGGCCTAGGCATTGCGGACGCGGGCGCGCTGAGCTCGATGGTGACCGGCGCCGGGAGCGACCAGGTGTTCCGCGTGAATCACTACCCGCCCTGCCCGGCGCCGCAGGGCCTGGGCTGCAGCGCCACGGGCTTCGGCGAGCACACCGACCCGCAGCTCATCTCCGTGCTCCGCTCCAACGGCACGTCGGGGCTGCAGATCGCGCTCCGCGACGGCGCGCAGTGGGTGTCCGTGCCCTCCGACCGCGACGCCTTCTTCGTGAATGTCGGCGACTCTCTGCAGGTGGGTGCGCGCGCGCTTTAATTTGGCACGTGACGTGACACCGATTTCTTCTATTTTGTCGCCCGCGCTCGAGTGTTATTCTACACACAGTGCTGCGTCAGCAAAGCTAGCTAGATTCTGCCTGCGGTGATGTGCATACTTTTAAAACAACAGAATCTAGTGCGCGCTTGCTTTCGCGAACAAGTCAAACTGAAAAGGCCACACACGGGAATGCCGGCCGGCCGGGCGGTCATTCAACTCATCAGTCAGCACGCGTTAGATTTATATATAGCATTGAAGTAATATAAGTGAACCGCGTTAGATTTATATATAGCATTGAAGTAATATAAGTGAACCACACCGTACGACGACGGCAAGGACGCGTTAGATTCGATCGCTGCAGAGCAACACGCCTTGATCGATCTGCATGTCTCACAGTGGTGATGGTTTTGTGTTCCAGGTGCTGACGAACGGGAGGTTCAAGAGCGTGAAGCACCGGGTGGTGACCAACAGCCTCAAGGCTAGGGTTTCCTTCATCTTCTTCGCGGGACCGGCGCTGGAGCAGCGGATCGTGCCGCTGCCGGAGCTGCTGGCGGAGGGCGAGGAGAGCCTGTACAAGGAGTTCACGTGGGGCGAGTACAAGAAGGCCGCGTACAAGACGAGGCTCGGCGACAACAGGCTGGCCCAGTTTGAGAAGCATAACAGTAGTAGCATCTAGCAGGGGCCGCGGCCCGGCCGGCCGGTCAAGCACAACACCAGCTAGCCTTATAGGACGACAACAGGCAACCATGACGAACGAACGAACGAACGAACGGAGACGAGCGAGTTACTTGCAAGAAATTAAATGATGGCGAAGAATGAAGAAGGTAAAGACGATGACGACATGATGTGTACAGCTGGGGACTTCTGCGACGACTACTCCAGTAGCTAGATTTTCTGTGGTGGGTGCAGGGTTTCCGCAAAGTTGCTAATGGCCTGTTTTGGGGGCGTGCGGTGGGGTTACTTGCCTATTTCGGTATGGTTGCAGCTGGACGGGCGATGAGCCGCCGCCGCCGCTGGTAGTTAGCGTTAACCAAAATAGCATGCAGATGCAGCGAAGCGAGGATCCTCTCTGGCTCCCTTGCTTCTGCTTTGCTCTCCAAGTTTTTTCTTCTTCTTTTTTGTGTGTGTTTTTAAGCATGAATCAATTCGCGTGTATGTATATTGTGTCGTGTAAATGGAGTCTACTTGTGTGTGCGCCTATGTGGACCTCCTGTTTACCTCTTGCTCGATCGACCTGCCAATAATAATGCTTCATCATCCACTGATAGATCCACGGCCAATTCCTCTCTCTCGCTCTGTCGATGTCGAGCGGCTCCCTTCTTTTTCAGTCTTTGCAATAATTGTTTTAGGTAACAAATAAACTGACATGTGATAGATAGGACAGTTATTAACACAGTTCTACCAGCAATAGATAGTGTACCTTCTTTCTAAATATCCAATCTCTTCATACCTTTCTCGACTTAAAAAAACCAATCTCTCACTTTAAGTCTAGTAGGGGAAATTGAAACACCCAGATATTTTATGGGAAAATGCCCCAGCTGGCAGTTAAACAAAGAAGCATATTTCTCCCCCCCCCAAGAACCATTATCATTGATCATAAAAATTTCACTTTTGTTAAAATTTATTTTTAAGCCCGCAATCATTTCAAAAATGTAAAGTAGAAACTTCACGTGTGATGCACATTCTAAATCATTTTCCAGCAACAAAATAGTATCATCCACGTACTGCAACATGGCAACCCCATTGGGGATAATATGTGAAATTAAACCAGTAATCAAACCACCATTCTGGGCACAATGTATTAATCTAGTTAGACAATCAACAATGAAATTAAAGAGAATGGGTGACAAGGGATCACCCTGCCTAACCCCTTTGTAACTACGAATATATGAACCAACTTTATTATTCATCTTTATGCTCACTGTTCCCCAGAGACCACTTTTTTTATCCATCCACACCAACGCTCATCAAAACCTCTTTCTCTAGGCATTCAAAAAGTAGGTCCCAATTAACCTTATCATATGCTTTTTCGAAATCAATTTTCAAAATGATACCTATTTCCCCCCTTCTTTTGGTTTCATGAATAATTTCATGCAAGCACATAACACTAGTCAAAATGTTCCTATTTTTCATAAAGGTTGTTTGAGTGCCATTGTAACATCTTAGATGTTAATACGTAATTAAAAATATTAATAATGTGCATTATCAAGCACAATCATTGAGCATCATGGCATAAATACATTCATGTTTTAATAATATCTTTTATGTGGTGCTTTGTTTTATACATGAAATGATGAGTTGATTGCTAATTCAAAAACTACTTTCAAAACCCTATTTTACCCCTCTTTCTATATTTCAAAATCTATAAGGAATTTTGATATACTCTCAAAATATGGTTTGTAGATCTTGGCAAGAGCTACAATTATGGTATTCAAAGTTTTTTAAGTTTTTAAAAAAAATTCAAATGAATTTAAAAATACAGTCTTTCAGCATTTGTCTCTTTTTATTTTAAATCCATATTTTAAAATTTATGCAAAATTTGGGAAAACTTTGTATATAAAAAATGTTTGGTTTGAAAAGTTGAGCATTTCCTATTCTGGAAGATTTTCAAGTTTTATTAAAAAATTAAAATTAATTTTAAATATTTATTTCTAGGGTTTTGTCCCCTTTTTTATTTAGAATTCATATTTAAAAACCTAGGTAGAATTTGAAAATATTTATTAAATAAAAAATATAGCTCTTGAAAAGTTATGTAAATTATATTTTAGGATATTTTCAAATGCTTATGTAAAATTTGGAGCAATCTGCAAAATACCGAAATGACATCATTTGCTACAGTGTTGCTGACGTCATTTTCATCATTTTCCCTCTCTGCTCACTGGCGTCCGCCGTGTCCTGACCGCGCGCGCCTTCTTGCACCCGCGCGCGATGGAGCATCTGTGTAACATCCTAGATGTTAATGACAACTTAAAATTTTAATCATGTGCATTATCAAGCATAATCATTAAGCATCATGGCATAAATGCATTTATGTTTTAATAATATCTTTTCTGTGGTGCTTTACTTTATACATAAAATGATGAGTTGATTGATAATTCAAAAACTATTTTCAAAACCCTGTTTTACCCCTCTTTTTATATTTTAAAAGTTATAAGGAATTTTGATATACTCTCAAAATATGGTTTGTAGATCTTGACAAGAGCTACAATTATGGTATTCAAAGTTTTTAAGTTTCCAAAAAGAATTTCAAATGAATTTAAAAATACAGTTTTCTGGCATTTGCCCCTTTTTGATTTTAAATCCATATTTCAAAAATTATGCATATTTTGGGAAAACTTTGTATATGAAAAATGTTTGGCTTGAAAAGTTGAGCATTTCATAGATTTGAATATTTTCAAGTTTTGTTGAAAAATTAAAAGTAATTTTAAATATTTGTTTCTAGGGTTTTTCTCCCCTTTTAAATTTGAATTCATATTTCAAAAAATCAAGCAGAATTTTAAAATGTTTATTAAATTAAAATTGTATATCTTGAAAAGTTATGCAAATCTTATTTTTGGAGACTTTCAAGTTCCTATATGATTTTTGGAGTAATTTGCAAAATACCGAAGTGACATCAGTGCTACAGTACTCGATGACGTCATCGTCGCCCTTCTACCTCACTGTCGCCATCGTCCGCCGTGCCCTGGTCGCGCGCCTTCTCGCGTTCGCGCACGACTGAGCACCTAGACGCCTTCGCGAACCCGCTGGCCACCTCACCGTCCTTCTCCCCTCCTATTTAAGCCGGCGAGGCAGCCGTCTTCTTCTTTTTCTCCTCCATCGCCGCCGTGCTTTGCTGCTCCGCCGCGCTGCAGCTGCCGTCGTCGTCGCCTCGCACCCACGCAGTCACCTGCAACTAGCTAGACAGCGTCACCGTAAGCTCATGCGGCCATCGCGCGCACTCGGGATGGCCGGTTTGGCCCGGCCTGAGCTGCGAGCCCACGTCGTCCTCTCCAACTCCGGCAACCTCTTCGCCGAAGTTCGTCATCGACGAGCTTGTTCCAGCCAATTTGATCGCACAGCAGCGTTGGCAGCCCCCTTGTGTCCCGTTTGAGCCAGCTCGCCAAGCCTAACTGCTGCCGGAGGGCGCTGCCACCGTACCGCTCTGCGGCCGAGCCGCGTGCTCACGTGGATAGCCCGCCACGGGCAACCTTGGGCCGAGATGAGACCACCAGAGAGTTTGGGCTGGTCTCCTGGTGCTCCCTCACCACTCCATCGTCGCCGGGAAGCCACCCCATCGCCGGAAATCACAAGCCCGACGACCTCCTCTGTTTCCAAATCGCGACAAGGGCTTCTTCTTTGAATTCGACTAAAGTCAGGGGGTTTTCTGCGAAGCTTGTGACTCAGGTGAATAGTTCCCTAAGGGGCTGTTTGTAAATACTTTTTTGAATATTTAGAAATTCATATCTGGAGTTTGGTAACTCTATTTTTTGTGAACCAAATTTTGTTGTTCTCCTTGTGATGTCTAGTTTTTATTAAAAATATGAAACATACCATATTTTGTAGAAAAATAATTAGTTTGCCTTTATTTTATGATAGAAGGGAAGGAAATTCGTATCTCATGCTATGTAACTTCTTTTGACTTGAAATTTTTACGACATGTTTCTTATGCTATGTGTGTACTGTAGTAAAAATATTATGGTCATTGGATGCAGTATGCTTAATCTTTTGATTTATCTTGTTTGTTGCTTATTAAATAGTTTATAATTATAATAAAAATGTATAAATAGAAAATATGGTTCCTTTACCTTTGTATGATGCTGTTATGTCATGTTAACATCTAATATGGCTATGTGATTTTAGAATATGTGGAGTTCTATATTTATCTTATGTAATGCTTTTAAAATAATTTATAATTAGTTAGTTAATTAATCTTGTTATGCTTTCACCAATGCATTGACGTGCATCATGTCATACATTCCATCATGTTAAAGCATGCATCATTCTACTACGTGTAGTTTCGAGAGTGAGTTGGATCGTGGTATATTTCGAAAAGTACCATTCAAGATGGAGACGTGGATCCATGATGTTGGTGTCATCCATCCCTGGAGCTGGTGTCAGGAGTAACACCTGTGATCCCGACGAGAACTAATCACCGCTGCAACCAAGGCAAGCCCCGGATATATTTAAACCCTTTCTTGTTTTTATAAAATTTTTATCATCAGTTATGAAATGTTGCAGTAAGTAATAGGAGTTGAATGATAACCCACTAATTGCATTACCTGTCTTATTTTCATACTCCTTGTTACCTGTTTATTTAGAAAAATGCAAAGTAATGCTTAGCCTTGCTGAAATAGATAGGTTTTCTAAAAGAAGTTTCTGAGAAAAGAGGAGTTTGGCTTCACCTGATAGAATCATAATGATAGTTAATGAAATCGAGTCCGGACGAGTAACTTGCATTGGGAAAGGAGTCCCTCTGTAGTGTTTCCGTCTGTTGATGCCCTAGGACCCGTTCGTTGGTGAACTGTGTGCGTCGAGACTTTACAACTGATCACATACCTGCGAGCAAGCTTTACCTTAGGATATTCCATTACTAGAACGGTGAGCCCGTGCACTGGGAGTGGCGAGATGGCGGGAGTACAAGATACCCTCATGGAACAAGGTTCCGGATTGGAGGTGTACGTGTACTCTCGGGTGGTGCGGAAGTCGGTTTGGTTTTGAATGTCCAACGGTACTGTTGATATACTTGTGGGTTTGAGTCCCACGTATGTCGTGTGATTAGGGATCCCCAGCTGGTATAATCGATTTGAATCATCGTTGCTCCTTGGTTATGGAGACTCGATTCTCTGTTCATCATCGTAGTAACGAGTGGAATGTTGGAAAGGTTTAAGAATGAAGTTGTATGATGATCTTGAGCTAGATTAGGAAAATTTTACTTTCTGTTATAACTAATGATGAGTTAAAACCAAACCCAAGAGCTTTTCTGCAAAAATCTTTGCTTCTTGCAAGCCTTACTGTAACAACCCTAGAAATCCGGTCTCTAAAAATACGGGCTTTCAAATATTTTTCTAAAGTTTACCAGTGTATGGTGGATGTCATGTAGGAAACCTAGTTGCACAAATAGCACCTGACGATAGCCCGAGCATTGCATTTAAATAACCAGAGTTTAATTCGCCTCTTATTCGATTTTATGTGATGTTAATAAAAATCGAATAACCTTTTATATGTATGTATACATATATGCCCGCTACCGAAACCCCCCGCGCTGGCCAGCTCGTCCGCGCGCTCGACCGCCGGCCTGCT
>CM041634.1:43519940-43543610 GCA_023333625.1 Bothriochloa decipiens
GGGGGGAGGATAGTTCATGGTATCTTGCATCGAAGCGCTAGTACAGGGGTGAATACAAGCGGGTGTGAGAAGTGTGGGCTTGAGCTCAAGCGTTTTGGGCACTTGGCTCCCTACACTGTCTCACGGTGTTGTTCTGTAATCTAAGCCTTAGCGTATGAAGCTCTCGGATCTCTCCTCTCTTGGATCCCCTGGCTAAAGTCCTGGCTCTCCCTTTTATAGACGAAGGAGGGGCATAGGAGTACATGTTTTTGGGGCTCATGTGGTTGGTGACATATGACATTGATGCCGATCATGTTGGTGCCGCTGTAGAGGCATACGTCAGTATGGGAAGCCCTTCGGCCGTCGCATCGGTAGTTGTTGAAGTGTTGACCGAAGTTGTTGAAGTCCCGCTCAAGGGTCGGCGTGACGGTGTCGAGGGGCGACGGCCGAGGCCTTGGGTCAAGACGAGGGGGTCGAGGCTCATCAGATAATGTCAAATCTCAGGATATGCAGGGAATATGCATCTCGAGGGGGTGCCAGACAGGGCACAGTGCTCGGTATGGCATGGCAGTGAGGTACGATCCGCGGGATTCCAGGGTATGGGCAGTAAAAGCAGGATTTGACTGCCATACCCGTAATTGTTTCAATAACTGTGGCCATATGGTTAGGCGGGAGCAGGTAAAATGCATTGAATGCGCCTGGATCCATACTGGGAGTAGGTAGCCGAGGGTTTTACCATGCTCGAGGGCTGCCCATTCGCACGGGCGAAGTTCTGTCCTCGAGGCCAGCCCGTTCGCCCGGGCGGAGTTTCGTCCTTGAGGGGTCACCCGAGTCGCACCCTCGAGAGTATAGTCTTGGTCCGTACGGTGGTCCGTCGAGCAGGTTGTGGCTTTGGGCTGTCGACGCCCATTTATGGGCCGGTCCAGCATGCTTTAGTTTGTGAATTTCTGAGCGGTAATGAGGAATGTCATTGGAGGGCTTGCATTGCTGACTTTGGGGATGCACCTAGTTAAACGAGGGCTTAGGGTACCCCTTTCCTAGGTAACCGATAGAAGTTTATATACATAACATAGCGGAAAGCAAGTGGCTAACATAACAGCGGGTAAGCAGGTGATATGTTACAACAAGGTAAGGCTCATCAAGTAATAATCTACTATGCATTCCTAGCACAGACGATTCATTATATTGCAATAGAAATTAAAGCACTAGCCATACTACATTTTCCATGCGTAATGGGATCTACGAGGTTGGGTGAGATGTGGCACCTTCATTAACATAGCTGTTGGACTTCTCCTGGTAGTCACTGTCGTCAGACCTGTCCTCGCTCGACCTTGTAACCGAGAATTAATGGTCGCAGGGGCAACCCCTATAGATTAGCACAAAGAATGAATACCAAATAGAAGATCCAAAAGCACTCAAACATGGTAAAAATAGCTAAAGCTCAATTTATAGAACATTTGGATACTTGGATCACAATTTTTGGAGCTCGTATGAATTAGTTATGATTTTTCAAAGATTTAACTATTTTCTAAAAAAGAAAATGACTGGTTTATTCTGGTGCTGACATGTGGCATCACGGGACTGGTCCACGTGTCGTGTGCTGGTCCACCAGAGACAGACCAGGTGCTGACAAGGTAGATGACGTCATGCTAACGTCAGCATTGACTCGGTCAACGAACATCTGACAGGTCGGTCCAGGGTGACGTCACTGCTGACGTCAGTAGTCAACGGTCAACGATCAACGGTCAACTGCTTAGTGGGCCCTACTAGGCCATTAACGGGCCGTTACTGGGCTGAATGGGTCGGATATGGGTTGGGCTCGGCCCATCACGTGGCGCGCTCTGGTGCTGCCATGTCATCGTCTGGATCCAAAACGGGCTCAGCTCACGGTCCCTTGTCCACGGTGCACCGAACACACTAGGGTCCACGGTCAGTGACTCAAGTTCACATGAACTGCGTCCACAGCATTGTCCTCTGGTCCATGCGGTCCATAGACCTGCCCTTGGTGCACCAACTCCGCCTGGTCCCACGAGCAGTGACTCCGGTCCACGTAGACCACGTCCATTATCCTCTTTACCAATCCATCCCCTTCCTCTGTTTCCTTTGCCCATCGGCAGGGCTCAACGGCAGCGAGGGATCCTCGATTCCTGGCGACTCGGTGCTCCATCGACTCCATCTTCCTATGCTACAGCTCTGAGGCATCACGGCGAACCCAATGATGGTCTTCAAGTTGTCAACTTGGCTCCCGACGACGTGGTCCTCGGTAGATAGCGGCTCGACGGCGACGACGCACGGTGACAACTTCGCATCGACCCACTCCAAGTCCAAATCAGGGCGCAGGGGTATGATTGGGTTCACCCAATGCTCTTCCAAGGTGCCGGCGGTGACCATCCCTTGTGGCAGAGTCCGCGTGGGTAGCAACTCCCACAACGAAGCTCTGTCGCAGTGGTGGTGAGCGGCACGGCACCAACAGAGACTCCCTGACCCCCATCTTTTCCATGACTTGACGCAGCACCCGCGGTGAAGCTCCTCAGTGACTTCTTGTTCCTCATGGCAGCCAGAGTCGGTGGAGAACGGCGTCGAACGGCGGCACTCTAGAGCGGCATGACGGTGACATGGTGACACGCAGGCGGTGGTCCGGCGAGGCGAACGGGAAACAAGCATGCGCATGGCATTCGTCATAACAAGGAGTAAGCAGATCTGGAGTCAAAGGAGCCTGGGGCTCAGCGGAGCGACAACAAGGCGGCCTCGCCGTGGCGACGCGCTGCCATGCCAATGCGGCTTGAGACTGAGCGACTCAGCGAAGCAAGCAAGCGTGCGTGCATGTGTGTGAGCAAGGCGAGCAAGGCTCGACCTCCACATCTCTGTGCGGGACGCCATGGCTGAGAGAGAAGCAGACTAAGCTATGGAGGTTGGAAGAGCGACGATGGCAGCGGCGCTCACTGGCGTTTGCAGGGAAGAGGGAGTTGCAGTACGAAGTCCAACGACGTCGGCTCGTAGTATAGCTCCTCGCTCTGACAGTACAGCAGCAGCTCCGCGGCGACGCATAGCTACTTCTCCAGTGGCAAACCTCCTTCTTCTTCTCTGGCGGCAGCGATGTCCTTCCCCGCCTCCTTCTTCTCTAATTCTCCCCCTTCTCCTCCGAAATTGGGGTGGTGGTGAGGTGAGTTGTGAGCCACAGGAGGTAGCAGGGGTCTTAGAACCCTAGGGCACTCGGGCGCTCGCTTTTATGGGGTGGTCATGATGAGGGCACGACGGTCATGACTTCGCACGGCTGGGGGCATTCCCGTCTGATGGGAAGCTTCTAGGTTGCTGCCGTGGTTGCGATGGGCTTCAACGGGCAGGGAGACAAGCCAATTTGGCTTCGTGGTTAAGGATGAGAAAGGGGGACAGGCAGGGTACAGGCTGCGTGCAGGCAGTTGTGAGCACGCGCGAGAGAGAGAAAGCCCCATGCCGTGGGCGTCTTGTGGCAGAGCTGGTCGGCCTAGGTGGCAGGCTCGTGCACCGTTGATGCGAGGGTGAGTGGATCGGGTGGTGAAGCTTGCGCATTGCCTTCACGCGATCAGCACGGTGCGGGAAAAGGCAGGGGAGGTCGGGTGACCTCAGCCTGAAAAAGATGATAGGTGGGTCCCACTGCAAGACCCGTTGGTCAGCGGCTGTGGCTGGCTCCCTTCAGCATGTCGCGGGCGCAGGTCCTTGATGGGCCTCGTGCGGGGAGGAAAAGAGAAAGAAAGGGAAAAAGAAAAGGGGCCGGTGTTGGACTGGCTTGTAGGCTTGGGCCGAGAAGGCGCTTTCCTTTTTCTTCTTTAATTCTTTTCTCTTTTCCTTTTCTCTTTTTCAAAATAATTTATATATATAGGTATTTATATAAGTTGCAAAATAATTCTCTAGTGGACATACATGGTCCTTGCTAGGTTGGGTATTATTCCCATAGATTGGATATTTATTTATTTGTTAAATAAATATTGTTGGTATTTATTAAGCAATACATAAATCCAAATAAAATCCAAATCATAAGTAAATTAAAATGCAACATGGATGCATGAGCTAGGGTTTACAAGATGAAAGCATGTGGTACTTGTGCAACATGAGAGGAACTTTTCTGCATGACACAACATCACTCATAGGTTTTTGAGAAAAATTTTATAACTCGGATTTTTGGGTTGTTACAGTATATGGGTCTTCCCACGGTGGAGTCAACTTGTGGCGCCCCTTGTTCCTTTGTCGTCGACGGAGGACAAGATCGCCAACTTGGAGATCCCTCTTGCGCACGTGTTTGTCATGGTGGCATCAAAGCTTCTGCTGGTACCTCGCGGAGTGGAGGAGGGCCATATTTCGAGCTTCTTCGAGCTGGTCAACGGCATTTGCGAGGGCCTCCTTGTTCGTCTGCTCGTTGTAGGCCTTTAGTCGAGGGGACCCGTACTCGATATTGGTGAGGAGGATGACCTCAGACCCGTAGACCAGGAAGAATGGAGTAAATCCCGTGGCTCAACTAGGTGTCGTCCTTAGGCTCCATAGGACCGAGGGTAGCTCGGCAGCCCACTTCTTGCCATACTTCTTCAACCAGTTGTAGAATCTGGGCTTGAGGCTCTGAAGGATCATGCCATTGGTGTGTTTGACCTAGTCGTTGGTTCAAGGATGAGCGACTGCGGACCAATTCACACGAATGTGATTGTGGTCGCAGAAGTCCAAGAACTTATTGCCAGTGAATTGTGTGCCGTTGTCGGTGATGATGACATTGGGGACCCCAAAGCAGTGGATGATGTCGGTGAAGAACAAGATTACTTGCTCGAAGTGGATGTTGGTAATAGGCCAAGCTTTGATCCACTTGGTGAACTTGTCAACTGCTACCAGCAAGTGCGTAAAGCCCCTAGTTGTCTTCTTCAGAGGCCTGATGAGGTTGAGCCCCCAAACGGTGAAAGGTCACATGATGGGGATCATTTGCAGAGCATGGGCGGGTAGGTGCATTTGCTTGGCGTAGAATTGGTACCTCTCGCATGAGCGAACGAGGTTGATGGTGTCGGAGACGGCGGTCGGCCAGTAGAAACCTTGCTAGAAGGCGTTGCCAACGAGGGTCCTCGAGGCGGCGTGATGGCTGCAAGCCCCTGAGTGTATGTCCTCGAGGAGCCTCCTGCCTTCCTCAATGCTGATACAACACTGGAGGATCCCTGATGGGCTTCATTAGTAGAGTTTCTTGTCATCGTCGTAGATGACGTAGGTCTTGGCCTGTTGAGCTATCTGTCGAGCCTCGGTTCGGTCTTTTGGGAGCTCCCCTCGAATAAGGCAGTCGAGGAAGGGAACACGCCAGTCTGGTGGTGGGCTTGACGATAGAGGTGACCCCTTGATCTCCATGACCTCAGTCCCCTTCAAGGTGGCCTCGTTCGAGGGCAGGAGATCAAGTGTTGATGACGTGATGCTAGCCCCCGAGCCTAAGTTGATAGAGGGCTCGAAGATCTCCCTCGAAAACACATTGGCCGGGACGGTGCCACGAGTAGACGTGATCTTAGCGAGCTCATCTGCAGCTTCGTTGTACCGTTGAGTGATGTGGTTGAGCTCAAGGCCGTGGAACTTATCCTCTAATTCATGTACCTTATTGCAGTAGGCTTCCATCTTGGGGTCATGGCAGCTCGAGGCTTTCATTATTTGGTCAATGATGAGTTGCGAGTCACCTCAAACGTCGAGGCGCCAAACCCCAACCTTGATTGCGATGCGCAGACCGTTGATGAGGGCTTCATACTCCGTGATATTGTTGGAAGCGGCGAAGTGGATGCGGATGATGTAGCACATATGGACTCTGAGGGGCGAGACAAAGATCAATCTCATGCCTGCTCCTGTCTTCCTGAGCGACCCATCGAAGTACATCATCCACAGCTCGGCTTGAATCTGTGCCGGTGGAAGTTGGGTGTCGATCCATTCGACGATGAAGTCTACCAGCACCTGAGACTTGATGGCCTTGCGCGGCGCATAAGTGAGGGTCTCGCCCATGGGCTTGACTGACCACTTAGCGATCCTTCCTGTGGCCTCTCGGTTTTGGATAATCTCCCCGAAGGGAAAAGATGAAACCATGGCGATCAGGTGACTGAGGAAGTAATGCTGGAGCTTGCGGCGCATGAGCATGATGGCGTAGAGCAGCTTCTGGATTTGTGGCTAGCGACCCTTTGTTTCCAAGAGTACCTCGCTGATGAAGTAAACCAGCCGTTGGATGGGCAGGGAGTGCCCTTCCTCCTTGCTCTCGACCACTATGGCGGCGCTGACCACCTGGGTGGTTGAGACGACATAGAGGAGAAGAGGCTCAGCTGGATTGGGTGGTAGAAGAATTGAAGGGGAGGTCAGCATACTTTTGAGTTTAGCGAGGGCCTCCTCGGCCTCGGCGGTCCATGCAAAGTGCTCGGATTTCTTCAGAAGATGATACAGCGATAGGGCCTTTTCTCCCAGGCATGAGATGAAGCGGCTGAGGGCCATGAGGCAGCTCGTGACCTTCTGTATGCCCTTCAGGTCTCGAATCGGCCCCATCTTGGCGATCGCCGTGACTTTCTCAGGGTTGGCCTCAATACCACGCTGAGAGACAATGTATCCTAAGAGCATGCCTCGAGGCACGCCAAAGACACACTTCTTGGGGTTGAGCTTGATATTCTTGGCTCAAAGGCACCGAACGCGATCTTGAGGTCATCGATGAGGTTGTCCACCTTCTTAGATTTGACTATGATGTCGTCGACGTAGGCCTTGACCGTCATCCCTATATGTTCACCAAAAACATGGAGCATGCATCGCTGGTATGTTGCCCCGGTGTCTCGAAGGCCGAAGGGCATGGTAACATAACAATACATGCCAAAAGGGGTGATAAAGGAGGTCGCGAGCTGGTCAGACTCCTTCATCTTGATTTGATGGTAATCGAAATAAGCATCAAGGAACGAGAGGGTCTCACATCCTACAGTTGAATCAACAATTTGATTAATACATGGTAAAGGAAATAGAACTTTATGACATGCTTTATTTAAACTAGTATAATCGACACACATCCTCATTTTTCCATTCTTTTTCTTAACTAATACAGGGTTAGCTAACCACTCGGGATGATGAACCTCCTTGATGAACCCGGCCGCCAAAAGCTTGTGCGCCTCCTCGTCGATGATCCTGCGCTTCTCCTTGTCAAAGCGACGCAAGCATTGCTTCACTGGTCTGGACCCAACCCGGATCTCCAAGGCGTGCTCAGTGACTTCCCTCAGTATGCCTGCATATATGAGGGACTCCACGCAAACATGTCGGTGTTCGCGTGGAGAAAGTCAATGAGCACTGCTTCCTATTTGTTGTCGAGGGTGGCATTGATCGTCAGTGCCTTTCCGTCGGAGCTGCTCAGGTCGAGAAGGATCTTCTTGGTATCTTCTACGGGCTCGAAGCTACCTGTGTGACACTTGGAGTCAGGGACCTCAGCGGCAAGGCCCTCGAGGGTTAAGGCCAGCCTGGTGGACTCCTCGACGGCCTCTCCATTCTTGACCAATGATGGTGTGGTACGTGCCGTGGAACCCGACTACTTCAAAGGTGAGGATCTCCTTCCTGAAATTCGAGAGGGTGCCAAAGTAAATGGGGAGGTCGACGCAATCGACGGGAAGGGCTTTCTTCCCTGGCACAACTCCATGGAAACCACCGGCGCTGGGCCAAAGCTGTGACTTCTTGACCCCCAGGAGGTCGAGGGTCTTGATGTAGATGATGTTAAGGCTACTGCCTCTGTCCATGAGCACCTTGGAGAGGCAGGTGTTGATGATGATGCGGTCAACGACGAGCGGGTAGACTCCTAGGTTGACGACGCGATCCAGATGGTCATCACAGTCGAATGTGATGGGAGCATCGGACCAGTCGAGGTACTGGGGTGTAGCGACTCAGATGGAGAAGACCTCTCGATGCTCTCTCTTGCATTGTCGAGGCGTGAGCTGGGTCGAGGGGCCGCCATAGATCATGTAGCAGTCGAAGACCTTGGGGAACTTATCGTCCTCCTTGTTGCTGCCCTTATTGCTGCCTTTGTCCTTCTTTTGGTCATCCTTCTCAATGCCCAGACTCTTGTAGTAGTTCCTGAGCATGCGGCAGTCCTTGAGGTTATGATTAGCCCCTCCCATGTGGTAAGGGCAGGGCTCCTTCAGCATCTTGTCAAAGACGGCCCCCTCGGGGGGACCTCGAGGCATCTTGCACTCGACCGCAGCGATGAGATCATCATCCGCAGCATCACGCTTGCCCTGCTGGCTCTTCTTCTTCTTCTTGTTGCCCTTCTTGGGGCCCTTGCTCGTGCCCTCGTCGTTGGCCGCCTGCGCCTTCCTTTTGTCCTTCTCGTTGCCGAAAAAGGCTCCGACTGCTTCCTCATCAGCTGCATAGTTGGCGACAATGTCCATCAGCTCATCGACGGTCCTAGGGTGATTATGCCCCAGCTCCCGTACCAAATCCTTGCAGGTGGTACCCGAGACGAATGCCAGGATGTCGTCGTGGTTGGGGATGTGTGGGAGCTCGGTGCGTTGCTTGGAAAAGCATCAGGCGATGTCACGGAGGGACTCCCTGAGTTGCTACTTGCAGTTGCAGAGGTCCCAACAGTTGCCAGGGTGCACATAGGTCCCCTTGAAGTTTCCCTCAAAGACCCGTATCAGGTCAGCCTAGTTACGGATCTGACGGAGGGAGCTCCTCGAGCCACCTTGGAGCCGTGTCTAAAAGGAACAGGGAGAGTTGGCGAATGATGGCACGGTCATCATGTGCCCTGCCCAGCTGGCAAGCCAATCGGAAATCGGCCAAATAGAGTTTGGGCTTGGTCTTGCCATTCTACTTGATGACACTAGTGGGGGGTCAGAAGGGGTTCGGCAGCGACATGTTGCGGATTGCCCTGCTGAAGACTCGAGGGCCTGGTGGCGCGAGGGCCCGACAGTCCTCGTTGCATCTCCCTCGATGGGCATTGTAGCCTCGATCTTCAGCATCCCCGCTCTTGCAACGTCGATTCTCGATAATGTCATAGCACGCATCTTGGGTTCGCGGTTGTCGACGATGCGGTCTCAAACGGGGGTCGCCTTCTTTGCTCGGGGGGCGCTTCCTAGTGAACCGAGACCTCTCTCATTGTAGGGGGGCTCAACAAGTTGCTCTGATACCGCCCCTCAATGTCTCGAGGCCGACCTCTCGGCCTGCTGCGCAGCCACGACTATGAGAAGGCCCTCGACCTCGTCCCGTATCTGCTGAGCTTGAGGGTTCAACAACACGAGCATGTTACAAAGAAGCATGGTGGCTGCGATGATGTTCTGAGTGGCTCAGGGAAAACGGTTGATGATAGGGTGCTCGGGTTCCCTGTCTTCAAAGATTTATCGGTTGACCTCTCGGGCTCTAGCTCGGGCCCTTCCGCCGGGCGGGGGTCGGGACTCCTGCTCGAGGGTCCGCTCGAGCTGACGCAGGCGCTCCTGATCCACGTCGAGCTTGGCTCACATCTCCTAGACCTGCATGAGCTGAGCGTCTTGGTCATCCAGATGCAGGTGTTCATCTTGGGGCGCAGCTGGCGGCTGCTCCTCCGAGTCTGCAACGATAAGTGCCCTTCCTGCTGCGGTCGTGGCTGGTGCTATGGTCGTTGGGTCGATGGTGTCGTCGCTCGATGCGACTCTGCCCTCGATGTGAAATCACTCATGGGTGGGGTCGTAGTGGTCAGAGTCAAAGTCGGGGTTGTCGAAGTAGAAGATAGGGAACTGCCCACGACGCTCCTCCTCTAGCCGACGTCGCATCGTGTCGAGGGTGTACTGCCATGGGCCAGGTGCTCGCGAGAAGCCAAGGTCCTCGGAGGCCGACAGGACCACTGCCAGGTCCATGGTAGCACGCAAGAGAGCCCCCGGGCGGTCCCCATGCACGCTCATATTAGAGCATATCGTGGCGGAGTTCGTCTTGGCGGCGTTGTCCAGACCAAATGGGAACTGGCGGCGGGCTCCAAACAGTCAATGCGGCAGCAGATTAGGGGGTGATGGAGCTATGCCCATCGGGGGAACCTCGCCAAGCTCCCCTGATGAACGCATCATGAAGGTGAAGTCATGGTCTCCATAGAGCCCTGCGGGCTTGTTTTCTGCTCCCAAGTGTGAGTCAGATAGGTCCCCAACCAGGGGCCCTGCACTGCCCGCCAGGGACAGAGGAAACGTGAGAGAAGTTGACCCAGACATAGGCTGATGATGATGGTAGCGCCGGTTGTGCCTCCTTCTAGGCACGGATGTGTTGGGAATATGCCCTAGAGCTAATCATGTAGATGATGATATTCGATTGTATCCATGATTAATAAAGTGTTCATTGAATATCCATTATAGACAACTTGTATTGATTGGCGATTGTGTGAATTGTTTGTGGAACTCAATTACTTGAATGGTTATTCTAAAGATGTCCCTGGTCGGTGTTCTTGTGAGAACACACTTGAATATTAGACCAGCACATGTATTAGTTGATGGCTACGTTTCACAAGTCATGGACATGGAGATGTAAAACTAATAATGTGGGCACATGTGAAACATGTAGGCTGGACAGACCCGACATGAGAAAGTCTCTATTCATGTCATGTACATTATGTCCTTAGACCTAAGATTGTGGTATGTACTCAAGATGTGAAACGGCCTACTTAGGGACTATCAAACGCTGCTCCGTAACTGGGTAGTTATAAAGGTAGTCTTCGGGTGGTCGGGAAACATGCTTTAAGACAGACAATCAAGATGGAATTTGCCCCTCTCTACGCGAGAGAGATATCACTGGATCACTCAAGTGATTGGATCAACAAATGCATGGTCGTGCTTGGGTTAAGTGTTAACCCACGAGTTGAACCATATATCGAGTGGCAAAGGGAATAACTTGTATGTGGTCGTAGTGGTTCATCTGATATGATCTTTACGTGCACATAGGAGTTGTCACGCCTTGCTAGAGGCCGCTGTCAACTATTGGGCGAGTAGGAGTACTCGGCCCATGTCAATGTGTGCGTGAACCCATAGGGTCGCACGCTTAAGGGGCTGGAAGCCTAATTCGGGTTGGACCTGAATTAGATAAGGCTTAGGGTTACTAATGGGCCTCCAACTCGTGAGATCGTTGGGGCGCCTATATAAGCAAGGGGTAGGGGCGCGGCCAGGATTAGACACACCTTTGGCAGCCACCGTCGCCCTCCCCACACTCGCGCCTTCTGCTCCTCGCGGACCTAGCAGTCCGGAGGCGCATCTCTTCTTCCCTGCACGTGTGGGATTCCTCGGAGGTGCTGCATCTGGAGCACTGGGATAAACCACGCGAGGGGACTGAGGTGACGGATGACCATGCAACTGCACTGCCTGCTATGATGCGTACGACTACATCAAATCATCTTCCGCTGCACCAGCGCATCTAGTGGTAATCCCGTAACCTGTAACTAGCAGTAGATCCTGGTTTATGAGGTCAAAAAGTTTTGTTTTCTAGCTACTGTAGCACCCTCATAACCCTACAGTGGTATCAGAGCCGTTACTGCCTCGTTATAGGTTCAGTTTTGTGCATATGGTGATATGCGTGGTTGTAGATGAGTCTCTAACCTTGGTTCATCATCTTGCCGTGTTGGTCTTGAAACGTCTACTCGTACCGGTCAAAATTCTGCCATCCGAGTTAAGTGATTCATGTAAATCCAATCATGGCAAGTTAGAGATTAATCAGATTGATTGAATTGAACCTAGGTCAAGTGCCAAGCGCATATGATGCCCGGCGGTGGTAGATGGAATTTACTATCGGGCGCCGGTTTACCGAGAAAAGTGTTGTTCGATAAAACAGCCATAACTTTTGAACCGTAACTTGGATTGAGACGAACTCTAAATAAAAATCATAGAGAACAAAATTTTACATTTGAATCTCTATCGCTTTGCCACAATCAGCGAAATTAGAATTGCAAAATAATGCTTAGAAAATAGAGTTTTCTGTGTTGCAAGTTTAGACGTCGGATTCAGATAACTCTGTTTTGCAGGTACCGATGACTGGTATAGCCCTTATGTGTATGTGATGCATGTATGTATTTAATTCATGGCTTGCATGTCATGAGGATAATATGAGCAGGAGCCACATATATATTGTCAAAATTAATGTAATGGCCTGTGTGCCAATCTGTGATGATCTATCCGTGACTATGTAATTTTATTTTACTTACGCTAGTAGTAGCTAGTCTTGGTGGAATCATCACTGAAGGATGGCATACTCGAATCATGGAGATGGAGATCTCCATGATGCATAGATTGAAGGAGATGGAGATCCCCAAAGGATAATGGGCTATACCAAGTCATGTCTGTGTTATGTCATTCTTACTATGTTCTACTTTCACATGCTATTATGTTTTTGTCTACATGAGTGCGGTAGTGAAGTAGAATGATCCCTCAGCAATGTTTAAGTTAAATGCTTCCCTAAACCTTGCACTGTCATAAGTCTTGTACAATCGGTGGTGGGTCTATGAAATTAGGGTGCCACTGGTTTTCCTCGACTAGACAGGTTCGTATCGGATACTTACTGCAAGAAGATTTGGTTACTTAAACAAGGTCATCCTAACAGTTAGGGATCTTAGAGCATGGGTAGGTTGAGCGTAGCATAGAGATGCTGCCTAACAACGAGAGTCATATGTGATATGATTAGCAAATTGTTGCTTACCGATCTACCATGTCTTCTAGCGGTGATGCTAAAGCTCACTAGTTGACTTGTTAGTTGTGGGTCTTGAATCACTAAGTATCAATTGAGGGATATTGATTTTAGTGGGAGTAGATTTTATTTTGATATAATTTACTCTTTCATGGATACATTGTCTTAGTATTTTGCGTTACTTTTGTTGTAGGTGGTCGCTCGCATTCAACCATTTTCTTTGCGTACAATTCTTGAGAAATATAAGTTGAATGGAACAAATTACGAGGATTGGATTCGCAACCTGAGAATTGTTCTCAGGGCTAAGAAAAAGGAAGATACTCTAGACACCCCATTACCAGATGAGCCTGAGGAGAGTGCTCCTGCTGCTGAGAAAAACGCTTACAAGAAAGCATGTGATGCGGATCTCGAAGTGAGTTGCCTCATGCTTGCTTGTATGGAACCTGATCTACAGATGCAGTTCGACAATAATCATTCAGCGAACGATATGATCGTGGCGCTTGAAGATATGTTCCAAACTCAAGCACAAACTGAAAGGTTCAATGTCTCTAAGGCGCTTGCAGAAACCAAGTTAGCAGAGGGCGCAGTTGTTGGTCCACATGTAATCAAGATGGTTGGTTACACTCAGAGGTTGGAGAAACTAGGCTTCCCAATTGGCCAAGAGTTGGCTACTGATTTCATTCTTGCATTGCTTCCAGCCAGCTATGGAAACTTCATCTCGAACTACCATATGCATGGAGCGGAGAGGGGCTTGAATGAACTGTGTGGCATGCTGAAAACAGCAGAGGCCGACATCAAGAAAGGTGTCGACTGTAGCCTAGTGTTGTCGATCCAGAACCAACCTCATTTTAAGAGGAAGGGCAATTCTTGGAGGAAGAAGAAGGGCAAGGCTAAAGATGAGATCTCTAAGCCAAACCCATCTGCTGCCAAGGCTGGACCATCTGCAAATTCAGATTGCTTTTATTGTAAGAGAAAAGGTCACTGGAAAAGGAACTGCAAGGAGTACTTGGCATCCTTAGAGAAGGATGGCGGTGGTAAAGGTATTGCTACTGCTTGTACTCTTGTTGTTCATGTTACAGACATTTTTCTCGCTAACTCTTATATCAATTCTTAGGTATTTGATACCGGATCGGTTGCTCATATTTGCAATACGATACAGGGAATGATAAGAAGTAGAAGCATGGAGAAAGGAGAAGTTGATTTTCGCGTGGGCAATAATCCAAGAGTTGCTGCATTGAATGTCAGGACGATGCAACTTCCCTTGCCGTCAGGATTTATTTTGGAATTGAATAATTGTTATTTTGTTCCTAGTTTAAGTCAAAACATTATGTCACCTTCATGCTTGATGAAGGATGGTTATTCATTTGCGAGTAAAGACAATGGTTGTGTGATCTCAAAGAATGATGTGTTTGTGGCTTTTGCATCCATTGTGAATGGGTTATTTATTTTAAATCTTAATGATGCACCTGTCTGTAATGTTAGTGCTAAACAACCTCGGCTTAATGAGTTAAGTCCTACCTATATGTGGCATTATCGTTTGGGTCATATAAGTGAGAATCGCATGAAGAGGCTCCATGATGATGGTCTTCTAACTTCGTTTGATTTTGAATCATACGAGACATATAAGGCTTGCTTGCTAGGCAAGATGACCAAGGTGCCATTCAAAGGATTTCCTGAGAGGGCATTTGACTTGTTGGAACTTGTACATACTGATGTATGTGGACCAATGAGCATGATAGCTAGAGGCGGATTTCAATACTTCATAACTTTTACTGATGACTTTAGTAGATATGGATATGTCTGCCTAATGAAGCATAAGTCTAAAACATTTGAAAAGTTCAAAGAATTTCAGAATGAAGTAGAGAATCAACGTGGCAAGAAGATCAAGGCCTTGCGATCTGATCGTGGAGGCGAATATCTAAGTCATGAGTTTAGCAATCATCTTAAGAGTTGTGGAATTGTTCCACAGCTTACGCCACCCAGAATGCCTTAGAGAAATGGCGTGTCTGAGCGACGTAATCAGACCTTGTTGGACATGGTTCCGTCTATGATGAGCCAGTCGGACCTACCTTTATCGTTTTGGGGATACGCTCTAGAAACAACTGCTTTCACATTGAATAGGGTACCATCTAAGTCCGTAGTTAAGACACCATATGAGATGTGGACTGGTAAGAGTCCCAGTTTGTCTTTTCTAAAAATTTGGAGTTCTGAAGTTTATGTTAAATGACTTATATCAGATAAATTAACACCTAAATCGGACAAGTGCTTTTTCATGGGATATCCGAAGGAAACTTTAGGGTATTATGTCTATAACCGGTCAGAGGGCAAAGTGTTTGTTACTCAAAATGGTATTTTCTTAGACAAAGAGTTTCTCAAAAGAGAAAAGAATGGACAAAAGGTGTATCTTGAAGAAGTTCAAGATGAGCCAGTATGGACTAACTCTGTGAGTGATGCTAATATAACAGAGCAAGTTGAGACACCCATGGCAGTGGAGACACCACCACAACCATGAAGATCAGCGAGACTTTGCGCATTGCGTGGGGATTTGTTATTGTTAGACGAAGACGAACCTGTGGATTATGTAGAAGCTATGATGGATCCAGATTCTGAGAAATGGCAAAGTGCCATGAGATCCGAGATAGATTCCATGGGAGACAATCAAGTTTAAAACTTGGTTGACCCGCCAGATGGGGTTAGACCCATAGAGAGCAAATGGACCTTTAAGATGAAGAAGGACATGGACAAAAATGTTCACGTCTATAAAGCTCGACTTGTCGTAAAAGGTTTTCAGCAAGTTCAAGGAATTGACTACGACGAGACAATCTTGCCGGTAGCGATGCTTAAATCTATTCGGATCATTCTAGCAATTGCTGCATATTTCGATTATGAGATATGGCAGATGGATGTTAAAACAGCCTTTCCAAATGGGTATTTAGAAGAGGATGTGTATATGATACAGCCTGAAGGTTTTGTTGATCCTAATAATGCTGGAAAAATATGCAAGCTTAAGAAATCTATTTATGGGTTAAAGCAAGCATCTCGGAGTTGGAATATTCATTTTGATGAGGTAGTCAAAGGGTTTGGCTTCCATCAGAATGAAGAAGAACCTTGTGTTTACCAAAAGGTAAGTGGGAGCGCTATTATGTTTCTGATCTTGTATGTTAATGACATACTATTGATTGGGAATGATATTCCTATGTTGCAATCTGTAAAGACTTCATTGAATAATAGTTTTTCTATGAAGGATTTAGGAGAAGCAGCATACATCTTGGGAATTAAGATCTATAGAGATAGGTCGAGAAGGCTAATAGGATTAAGCCAAGACACGTACATTGATAAGGTGTTGAAACGGTTCAACATGGAACAGTCCAAGAAAGGGTTCTTGCCTATGTCACATGGTATGCGCTTTAGTGACAAGCAGTGTCCTTCATCAGATGAAGAGCGCAACCGCATGAGTAAGGTTCCATATGCTTTGGCTGTTGGTTCCATCATGTATGCCATGATATGTACTTGCCCAGATGTCTCATATGCTCTAAGTGTTGCGAGCAGGTACCAAGCTAATCCGGGTGAACCTCACTGGACGCTTGTTAAGAACATCCTAAAGTACTTACGAAGGATTAAGGATGTGTTCCTAATCTATGGAGGTAAGGAGGAGCTCTTGTAAACGGTTACATTGATGCTAGCTTCCAAACTGATGGGGATGATTCACTATCTCAATCAGGTTTTGTGTTCACAATAAATGGTGGTACAGTTAGCTGGAAAAGTTCCAAGTAGGAGACGGTGTTCGATTCTACAGCAGAAGCCAAGTACATTGCAGCTTCTGGCGCTGCAAAGGAAGGTGTTTGGTTGAGAAGGTTCCTCATTGAGCTTGGTGTGTTTCCGAATGCATCGGGCCCATTGAATTTACATTGTGATAACAATGGCGTGATTGCACAGGCTAAGCAGCCTAGGGATCACTAGAAGAACAAACATGTACTCTAGAAGTTTCATCTCATTCGAGAGTTTGTGAAACGAGAAGAGATCAAATTGTGCAAAATACATACGGATTTGAATGTAGCAAATCCTTTGACAAAGGCTCTTCCACAGCCTAAGCATGAGGCGCACATGAGGTTTATGGAGATTAGACATCTAAGAGATTAACTCTAGTGCAAGTGGGAGGCTATTGGAAATATTCCCTAGAGCTAATCATGTAGATGATGATATTCAATTGTATCCATGATTAATAAAGTGTTCATTGAATATCCATTATAGACAACTTGTATTGATTGGCGATTGTGTGAATTGTTTGTGGAACTCAATTACTTGAATGGTTATTCTAAAGTTATCCCTGGTCGGCGTTCTTGTGAGAATACACTTGAATATTAGACCAGCACATGTATTAGTTGATGGCTATGTTTCACAAGTCATAGACATGGAGATGTAAAACTAATAATGTGGGCACATGTGAAACATGTAGGCTGGACAGACCCGACATGAGAAAGTCTCTATTCATGTCATGTACGTTATGTCCTTAGACCTAAGATTGTGGTATATACTCAAGATGTGAAACGGCCTACTTAGGGACTATCAAACGCTGCTCCATAACTGGGTAGTTATAAAGGTGGTCTTCGGGTGGTCGGGAAGCATGCTTTGAGACATAGACAATCAAGATGGAATTTGCCCCACTCTACGCGAGAGAGATATCACTGGATCACTCAAGTGATTGGATCAACAAATGCATGGTCGTGCTTGGGTTAAGTGTTAACCCACGAGTTGAACCATATATCGAGTGGCAAAGGGAATAACTTGTATGTGGTCGTAGTGGTTCGTCTGATATGATCTTTGCGTGCACATAGGAGTTGTCATGCCTTGCTAGAGGTCGTTGTTATCTATTGGGCGAGTAGGAGTACTCGGCCCATGTCAATGTGTGCGTGAACCCATAGGGTCGCACGCTTAAGGGGCTGGAAGCCTAATTCAGGTTGGACCCAAATTAGATAAGGCTTAGGGTTACTAATGGGCCTCCAACTCATGAGCTTAGGGATGCCTATATAAGCAAGGGGTAGGGGCACGGCTAGGATTGGACATGCCTTTGGCAGCCGCCGTCGCCTTCCCCACGCTCGCGTCTTCTGCTTCTCGCGGACCTAGCAATCCGGAGGCGTATCTCTTCTTCCCTGCACGTGTAGGATTCCTCAGAGGTGCTGGATCTAGAGCACTGGGATGAACCACGCGAGGGGACTGAGGTGACGAACAACCACGCAACTACACTGCCTGCTGTGACGCGTACGACTACATCAAGTCATCTTTCGCTGCACCTGCGCGTCTAGTGGTAATTCCGTAACCTGTAACTAGCAGTAGATCATGGTTTATGAGGTCGAAAAGTTTTATTTTCTAGCTACTATAGCACCCTCAGAACCCTACAGGATGCGCGGTGATGAGACTGGCGTGCGGCCCCTCCTGTGCGTGGGGGCTTGCTACAGCCTCCTCTCAGATCTCCGATCAAGAGTAGGGTCATGTCGTAGCCGCAGTCGAGTGACATGAACTCCAGGCTCCCGAACTAGATCACCGTGGCTCGCGGAAGTGGCGAAGCTCAGTCTGCCATCCGGAGAAATGGCGGGAAGTCGTCGGTGACACGTAGATCCCCTACCTAGCGTGCCAACTGTCGGTGTTTTGACCCCGGGGGCCGAGCACCAACGAGTGAATATGTACTGCGTGCTCCCTAATCCGGATGGTGATGCAAGAAGAACACACAAGGTTTATCCTGGTTCGAGCAACAGAAGGCCCTACGTCTAGCGGGGGGAGAGTTTGTATTATCTTGCACCGAAGTGCTTGTACAGGGGTGAATACAAGAGAGCGAGTGTGATTGGCTAGGACTTGAGCACTACGGGCTCTGGCTTTCCTCTGTTTTTTGGTTGAGTCCCGTTCCCCTTCTCTATGCTAGCCCGGCGCCTCCTTTTATAGGCCAAGGAGGGGCATGGGTGTACAGTGTAACCCTAGAATCGATGCTTCTAGGGCTGGCGTAGGTTATGACGTCGAAGGAGATGCCGATCAAGTCACCATTGTTGTAGAGGCATGCCTTAGGCATGACTCGCCCTATAGCGACGTGCTAGGAGACGATGGCCGTCCTTCCCGTGCGTGTGATGACGTCGTAGATGTCCGGTGAAAGACCGGTGCCCATGCACGGGCGTGCAGATCCCTGTAACTGTCGCGTCGGGAGTGGTTGGAGCACTGACCGACGGCGTTGAATTCTTGCTCGAGGGGGTGGTCGAGGGGGCTGAATGTAGTCAAGGAGGTCGAGAACCAAACGGATAAGACCAAGCCCCGAGAAATACGACGTTCGTGTTGACGAATGCGTCTCGAGGGGTGCCGAGCGGGGCACAGTGTGCGGTATGGTGATACAGTACGGTATGACCCACTGGTTTCCTAGGTATGGGTAGTAAAAGGGGGATTTGACCTGTGTACTGTCCACTGTTACCACGGTTGTAGCCACGAGGTTAGGCGGGAGCAGGTGAAATGCATTAAATGTTTGGGGAATCGTACGGGAAGTAGGCGGGTTGAGGGGGTGCGCGGTATTTGACGGGTGATCGTTCGCCCAGGGGAGTTCCGTCACTCGAGGGGGTGACCATCCCCTGAGTGGACGGCCTCGAGTTGAGAGGGTCCCGTCGAGTGAACAATAGCCCGGTTTGTCGAGACCCATTCATGGGCCGACCCAGCGTAGTTTGATACTTGGATCGGATATCTTATGTACTTTTGGGTTAGGGATAATAATGGTGGTTTTGGGTTTGTTAATGCAGGGGTTGAGTTGCCTAGTCGAGGGTTAAGGGTACCCCTTATTCAGGTACCCGACAGTTTTAGAGTTTTAATTCTTCATTACAAGGCACAATAGTGTCAAACGCTCGTTAACTCGCACCAACTCACACCACTATGACTTAGATATCAACATTATACCATCTTGACAAACATCATTTGCTATGTTGCCAAATGTGTAACAATATTTTTTATCCTTCTTGCCTTCCCGTTTGTAGTCTTGACATCGCCGCTCCCTTAAAAAGTTGGTTGTCTCTAAGCAATAGTGGATGGAAATTGCCTCCGAAGATCATGAACTTCCTCCCACAACGTCAAAGTTGATGATCATTAAACCATGCACTTAAACCTTTTCCGCAAAGAAGCCCCTTTCTACACACCATATGTGAAGCTAGAAAATGGATGGATGATCTGGACAATCATCAAATAATCATGTGGAACCAAAGTGATATCATTCTTTTAAGTTCTCGCAACAAAACACAAAAAGGGAAATCATCAAGTTTAATGTATCTTGGATGCCTTTCAGTTCTCTATTGGAGGTGTACTATATGTTACAGACCATACTAGTGTCTCTAGGACCCAATTACATAGCTTCGTGAGATAATAATTTCCCTAAATGTTTTTATAAATACAAGCCCATTAGGGGAAATTATGAAAAAAAATCTCTCACACCTTTTCTATAAAAGGGAAAGAGGGGGAGATAGAGAGACCCAATTACATAGTCGTGTGAGATAATAATTTCCCAAAATGTATTTTTTTAAAAAATTAGCTCATTAGGGGAAATTATGAAAAAATCCTCTCACACCTTTTCTATAAAAGGGAAAGAGGAGAGATAGAGAAGGTCATTGATTCATTTGTTGTTTCTTAATTACTCTCCGCTCTTTCTCAATTGTCGCTTTCTTCTCTATATGTTCTATCAAAGATCAAAATTCTAAATATATACTGCATCAAAAAAAACTTAAGGGCTTAGAAATGTTTGTCTTGTTAATATTAGTATGGTGTTTCGCCTAGGCTCCACAAAATTTCTGGCTTCACCACTAGGCCGAACTATGGATTGAATCGGTAAAATTTTTCATAAAAATAAAAGAAAAAAGATGAAAATGAAAAAGGGGGCCATTTCAGTTGGGAGGGGTAGGAGTGAATACCTTCAACGCTATCGGATTTAGGCGGCATGCCTCCTCAACCGCCCGCCTCGCCGGTGCGGCTTTGCTTGCCGCTACTCGGCCTCGGCGATTTGAAGGAGATGAAGGGGAAATGTGGAGGCCAAGGAGAGCGCCGGCGGGTAGATGGATTGTTCGGGACCACGAAGAGGGCTCCGGGCTTGGCGTGGCCAGATCTCGGTGTGCCAATCACGGACAATGCGGGGCCGCCTTGGTTGGTGACGCGGGAATTTCCCGCCCAAAACACCCGACCACGCGTGGCGTAAGTGTGCACGACCCTCTTGGGCTAGCTGATGAAGCCCATCAATGAGTAGAGTTTGAACCTACAGAGATCTCTTTCCTTCCCATTTGATGTTTTCTCATAAAAAAATTAATTGATGTTCCTTATCCATTATGTCCAGTCCTTATTAAACAAAACTCTTTTTTTCTTTTGTTAAATGGAAATGTAGATCAAGTCTAGTCTCTACTAAACTCAACTTTGTACTTTCGTTTGTTATAAACGGAAAGGGATGGAGCTGACTCGTCGAAAAGAATCATTTACGTCAAATCCGTCATCTCTGATGTAGAATAAATACAGTAGGTGAACTTCGTTTACAGGAGTGTGGGCCCAACTGTGTTTCTTTTCAGTTCTCACCGGTCACCTCGCCCCAAAAAAGATCCATGGTAGAGGCAGAGCTCAGAGCTCACCACAGAACTCTCATGCTCATCCATAACAATCAAGTGCAATTTTATTCATGATCATACTTCATTCTTGGTGACAATTATTCATGGTGTCAGGTCTACAAATATGTCTTGAGGGCTTTTCAAATCAAATCTTATTGAAAGAAAACAACCAATCAGCACGGGACCAAACAGATTTGGAAAGATCATTTGGAAATAGCTATAGTATTGATTATACTAGCCCGAGGGCAGAAAAGCCCTACTAGCCAAAACTCTGATAGGAACAAATGCCGGCACCTCGTGTATAGAATCAGAATACACAGAAGTGTCAGCCTAAGTGATGCCGGAATAGAGAGGCCATCTCAATCTCCACAGAATTTGAGCTCATCTCCACTATAATAACAAACTTCTTGGACCATTAGACCGGACAAACTTACTAATCTCCACAGCCCACTAAACAACCTCACGCCGCAGTCCACCTATGTCAATCATGGCAATCATGCAATCACGGCAATCACGGTTCAAACCAAATTTGAATCCACCCGTCCCCGCCTGCCGTCACAACCTCCGCCAGCGTAGACCGGCCAACGCAGAGATCACCCGTGCCCGGCCAAATTTGAATCCACCCGTGCGGCGCCGCTGCAGGCCAACACAGGCGCCTTCACGATCTACGGCTGCTCTACGCTACGGCCAAATTTGAATCCACCCGTGCAGGCGCCTTCACGATCTACGGCTGCGTCCCTTCACGATCTACGGTCGCAGGCGCCGTTTGCTGCAACGACGCGTGGCGCACCGAGAGGAGGCCGCCTGCAACGATGCGCGACGTCGCTGCAACAACGCCGGATCGGGACTGCCAGCCACCACGCAGGTACCTCCATGCATATGTATATGTTCGTCGATCTATAGCTCAGCCAGTTGCCAGAGATTGATAGGATAGACATCTGTTCGTGGATCATGTCCTGGACGCCGGCGAAGGTGCATACATGTATTAAACAATCAAATCGTATTCATTTAATCATGTCCTGGACGCCGGCGTAGGTGCATACATGTATTAAAAAATCAAATCGTATTCATTCAAATGCTATATGCTACATACATGTATGCACCCAACCTAATTAACCCCTCGAATTGTATTCATTTCAATCATGGAGCTAATGCAGATGGAAATTCATTTCAATCATTTCAATTGGTGTAGTTTCTGCTGTATGTTTGTGGCCTATGCCTAATATCTTTTGTGAGCTAATCCAGCTGGAAATCATGTGAGTTTCAGTTGATTTTATTAGCAACCCTGATTGTCAAATTCAGTGTTCTGGCTGAATTGCTATGCATTGTTACGTGCGTGGTACTCATCGTTCATGTGGGTGCTGCACTGTTGGCAGACGCGCACACAGCTGATATAGTGTGGGTTTTTGAAATATCCTTGCTACTACTTCACAATGTCTACACCAGGACATACATGCGATGCGCTAAGCGACATCACCAACGTCACAGGTATGCTTTTAATAAGTGGGTTGTTTTTCTAATTTTATGGATCTTAAATTTGCTGTAAGTTGTTATAAACAAATCGTTCTAAAATAGTATAATTCATCAGAGAGTACTAATTTCTATAAAATCAATAGGAAATAACTAGGTTTGGACGAGATCCACGATGTGTTGTGGGCCAATTACCAAAGAATGTCACGAAAAATTGAAAAAGGTACTTGAGTGTTGGCCTGGCATGCAATATCACATAAATGACCGTAACAATGTAAGTTATATTCTATGTACTATATTTTGTATAATTAATTTATTTTATTTACCACTTATATATTCTCTTTATGTGTTATAGATTCTACTACCGTATTATAAGGACGGATTGTACATTTTATTAATAATAGACATGCAAAACAAAATTATGCGTATTATGGATCCACTACAAAATCAAATTATTATGCCGGGTTTTAGCCAAGCTATGGTATATACAACTACATTCCATGCTATTGCTAGAATAATGTTCATGCTCGCCATGTCACTATCAAACTCAAAGAGGAACCACTGTGTCGATACCCTGGAAACGGGTATCCCAGACCCCTTGCTTAACAAACTAAAACCCCGTAAAATTAGCATCTTGACCCCTCCGATAACCTCCCGCGCTAACGTACGAAGGCCCATAGGCTGAGACGTATCGGACTGGCCCATGAACGAACAACGACGGCCCAAAACCAAAGCCTGCTCAAGAGGCTAACGAACGGACTAGTACTGTATAACCGAGAGGTTACCGAACGGACCAGTACTGTCCACCCGAGAGGATACCGAACGGACAAGTACTGTATACGCGAGGGTACGATTCGAGCGACCCCTCGAGGACGGAACTTCATCCTCCGAACGAGCCTGCCCTCGAGGATGTAACTTTGCCCAGTGAACGAGCCTCCCCTCGAGGACGGAACTTTGCCCGGGCGAATGGGCGGCCCTCGAGGACAGTGCACCCCTCGGCCAC
>CM041634.1:43561727-43630783 GCA_023333625.1 Bothriochloa decipiens
GTGCATGGGTATAAATACAACTCTTTGTACCAACTATAAGGTACACAAGAGCATGGCTGAGTACAGCCCTACCTTACTCCTAGTACATGGCTTAGATCAGCCCAGTACCTGCTGATGTACTTCTACCAATTATGGATGAGTCCTATTGCCATACCTCTACAGCTACCAGGACTTGGACAGCCATGAGCTAAGTCCCTGTTCCTTGACCAAGAGCTGACCTATTGCCTGCCTTAGATCATGATGAAGAGATGGATCAGCAGGAGACTATGTCCAACAGGATACAGTTCTAGGTTCAGTTTAGGCCAAACTATCTTAGGTTTAACTAATTTCATATAAAAAAGTACTGTCAACATTTACAACTGTAAATTAAATAGGTTAAATTATGGAAACATATTCCATGTATAATAATTTAATAATACTTATTTAGTATGATAAATATTAGTATATTTTTTGAGATGGGGAGGGGGGGAGTAATTCTGCTATACACTACGAATGACTTGTAGAACACGCACTTGTTTGGTGGCATATAGCAGTTTTCCAAGAACCTTTTCAATTTCACTGGGAACTTCATACCATGGAACAAGATAACTTCCAGAAGTTTCTGCTGAAATACATTACCTAACGACCAATTTTGTCCTAATGAGCAATGCACAATTTGTTTCTTCAAAAGGACAGAATTACGATGATGCTTAGTAAGCAGGTAACTATTTTGGAATTGCTTAGTTTTTACTTTCTTAACTTTTACTCAGGTGCGCATGTGGGATTCTAGTATTGTTATGTCATGATGTTTTCTATGTACTATAACTTTAAATTATTCCAAAACATTCTATCTTCTTGAACATCACACTTTTGAATGTGCTTTTAGCCAGAAGCCCCTTCTACCTGCATTTGAGTCAGCTGAGATGCGTAATCTCGCAGAGACATTGTTGAGGTAATCTAAACTTCACTGAGGCTTTAAGAATCAGGGAGGTGTTGTCTGTTGAAACATTTTATCCCATCATTTGACCTTCTTTCAGGGATATTATTCGCGGGAGCCCAGATGTGAAATGGGAGAGCATCAAAGGACTGGAAAATGCAAAACGCCTTCGAAAAGAGGCTGTTGTCATGCCCATAAAGTACCCAAAGTAAGTTAGCTATTTCTTGCTAAAAAAAAATCTAAGGAGAATGTTAATCTCTCAACATGATAATTCTTACAGCTGTTATCTATTTGCTCCTGGTAAGAAGTACTGAAGTTAAACATACTATTCTTTCCTTCTTTTCCCCAAAGACTGGTGTTTTAATTTTGATATGAATCAAATTCAGTGAAGAATATTAAAAACAAGTTCGTGGTAGGCATATGAAGGAGTGCCAATATTTTTTTTCCCTCACTAATTCTATGTGTACTGTTTGTGCTATTTTCAGATACTTCACTGGTCTCCTTTCTCCATGGAAAGGCATCTTACTTTTTGGCCCCCCAGGGACAGGAAAGGTTTGTACATGCATACCTAATACCTATTCAGTATGCTAATCCTGCAGATTTATGTGATTGATGTATCTTGTTTTTTTATCCTTTCCTTTTCCTTCTTATCTGTAGCCACAGTTCTATGGTTCAGAGTCACTATTATGTTGAGCATTTGGTTATATCATCATGCACTTATCCTTTTACAAAGACGGCCTCTCAATTTTAACTAAATCTTGTTTTTTAGACAATGCTGGCAAAAGCAGTCGCTACTGAGTGCAAAACGACCTTCTTCAACATTTCAGCATCGTCAATTGTCAGCAAGTGGCGTGGTATGACTTTTTTTTGAGACAAGTCCACCTTCATCACATTCTCTTCTGTTATTGTGACCAATGCAATTCAGCTTTCAGCTGTTAGTTAAACTCGTGAAGCATATGCACTGCTGTAGTCAGTGGAGGAGTGTAATTTTAGAAGAACATGAGGATTTCTTTTTGTTCTCAAATCCTCACTATTCTTAAGTACAGAACTATATTTCACTTTTTGTATTCTCATTTCTCTATTAGGATTGGGGAAATAAAATTGAAAGGTCCTTCTCCAAGTGTGGCTATTGTTACCATACCATACATTACCTGGCATGATTCGTGACGTATCATTACTATGTTAGTACTAAGTACTAGCTGAAAGTTTGCACAGACAATTGGGATCGCTTCAACAATATTTTTTTTGTTCTCAAATCCTCGCTGCTCTTAAGCATAGAACTATATTTCACTTTTGTATTCGCATTTGTCAATTTGGATTGGAGAATCTAATGTTTTTTTTCCTATGCGAGTGCAGGAGATTCAGAGAAGCTTGTCAAAGTTCTGTTTGAGCTTGCTAGGCATCATGCACCATCCACAATATTTCTTGATGAAATAGATGCCATTATCAGCCAGCGTGGTGAAGCTCGTAGTGAGCATGAAGCTAGTCGTCGCTTGAAGACTGAACTACTTATTCAGGTTTCTGCTTGTTTGGTGATGTCGAGTATAAATTAGCTAGCTCAGATTTCTAACACCTAATATCTTGTTTGATGTCTTCTCCTTTGAAATCGTGCTTTCAAATCCCTGGGTTAAATGTGACATTTATGTTTAATGCCAATGTCTATTGCAGATGGATGGTTTGACAAAGACAAACGACTTGGTATTTGTACTTGCAGCTACAAATCTTCCCTGGGAATTGGATGCAGCTATGCTCCGCCGGCTTGAGAAGCGGGTATGTCTTGTAGTTCATTTGCATTATCATGTAAGCTTACAGATGGATTGATCTCACCTCTGTTTTTCCTTGCCCATCAGATTCTTGTACCGCTTCCTGAAGCTGAAGCAAGGCAAGCAATGTTTGAGGAACTTCTGCCAGCAGCTACCTCAAAGTTAGAGGTCCCGTACGACATACTAGTTGAAAAGACTGAAGGTTACTCTGGTTCAGATATCCGTCTTGTGTGCAAAGAAGCTGCCATGCAACCACTCAGACGTCTCATGACAGTTCTTGAAGCCAGTGACGAGTTGGTGCCGGAGGAAGGTAAGTTTTGGTTCTTTTGTGATTTTCACAGGATTTCAATTTTCTTATATATCCGGGCAATTTGTGCTGTGCGAGTTTAAAACACAAAGTATAGGTTCTTGATCTTTGAAAAAAGGTTCCTGAGTTCCACCTATTATTGTCCGCAGGCCTAATGAACATATCTCATATTTCTGTGTCTCTTTATTTTTCTGGATGTGCAGAACTGCCTGAGGTTGGTCCTCTGAAACCTGAAGATATTGAACTTGCATTAAGGAACACTAGGCCATCAGCGCATCTCCATGCACATCGCTACGAAAAGTTCAACCAGGACTATGGTAGCCAGGTCCTTTGTTCAGAGTTAGCTTGATCTTATTATCAGGTAAGGCTTCAGGCTTGACGAAATCTGCCCGACTCAAATGTGCGCCGAGCAGAAACTGCAACTCTTTCTCCTTACTGAAAGCATGATCTGTTGCAGGTCGATGTTCCATTCAATCATGGAACTGCAACGGAGCTATATACATATCCTGCCCCCGACACATCAGTATGTTGGCATTTTGATGGGGGCAGTTGCTCCCAGCAGATTGCGATTTCCCTTTGGCTGGAGTACCGTGCATGGGTTGAAGTGCGAAGCGCTGGCTCTCAGATCTCTCTGGCTCTTTCCATGCAGGCTGAGATTTTCACCAAGCCTTGACCTTACAGCCAAAAAAAAAAATGATTCGTTGTCTAGTTACCTGTCGGAATAAATGGTAGGTACCCTCCAGAAAAGTACACTGGTTATATTGAACGGAATGCGAGTCAGAGAACTGCTCTAAGTTTCTTCTGATTGTTGGTGCAAATATCAAGCCCGTTAAACCAATCTTTACACCTTGCATGGTATGGTCAGCTACTTATATGTACCAATGTGCTAAGAGTCCATTGGCGGGTGGGAGCGCGGCGCACACAGGCGACGAAAACCGCGGATTGTTGCTGCTGTCCGGAGACCCGAATAGGTTGCCATCCGTGCGCCACTGTACACTTGGGGGAAGATATTCGTGACGGGTTGCCCGTTTGGGATTTGTTGAACCTTTGAGCAGCAAGCGACTCCACCGTCCTCGTACTCGTCCCTGCCCCTCAACCGTTCAACCCTGCTCTCCTCTAACCAGCGACCGCTCGTCACTGCCGCCCTGCCGTCAGCCCCGCCCAACTGGCGTCTCCCACTACACAGACGGGCGGCGCCCCCGGCGCTTCACCCTGCCGCCATGTCGACCGCGGTGTCACGACCAGCAAGCTCCTCGGTTGCATGGTCGCGCCGTCCGCGGGTCGTCAAGTGGAGTACTGTGCTTATGGTTGCAGGTTTTTTATTTTTTGTGAGGGCCAAGCACCATGTTCAAACTGTCCCCTATTCGTCCCGGCTCCCGTGTCCAGTGCCCTCCCAATTTGATTAACATCGGTCGTGGCAGACGAGCGATCTGCTCAACCGAAGCCGGTGTACCATACCAGAGCATCGCTTCATTATGCAAGCACCAGTTCGCTAGCGAACTCCGGCATACAAAAGCTGATCGCCATAGCAAGCTCTTGCCTTGGAGAAGGCCCGTTCGGGGCGACAACACATAATAAGCGGAACTACTATGAAGCATATTTCAAACAGCGTCACAAGTTGCGACATTGCTGGCCTACGGATCAAGCTTCTACCATTTTTCTGCAGCGAACAGAAAGGCCAGTCATACCAAACCATAAAACCTCTTGGGCTTCATATGACTTTTTCTCTGTTCAAGAGGAGATATTTAAATATGCCTGGCACGTCCAACTCCACTAACAAATATATGATAAACAAAGCACTAAGACTAACAAGACACTGTAATGTTATTTAAACCATCCGTATCACTTCGGGTGCAGTGGCTAGCGCAGCAGACAGAAGTCCATCAACCGATTATATTATACCAGCTCAAGGTAATCCACCCATCGAAGGTAATCCGCCCATCGAATCAGTCGTCTTCCCAGACCTGGCATCAGACCAAGCTTTGGCTATTGTCCGTTTCATATCCTCATCGCCTTCCTCATACATGTTCTGAACAGAATGCACGTAACGTGTCATAGAATGATCGTAAGAACTTCTTGTTTAATCCATGTGGAACAACAAATTATTATTTACCTTCATTAAGTCCATAATTCCTGACATCGGATCCTTTTCCTTGTCCATGCTTGGCTTGAACTGTCAACAAAAACATAGGACAAAATTCAAGTAAGAACTTTAGGGGCAAAATAGTCTGCGCTATTACCCCTGAAATTTTTAACTTTTAAGCATGGTTTGAATTAGACCTGAAAATTTGCATGAATACAGACCATAACCTCAGTTAGAGCTATAAATTTTTTCGAAGTTCTTTTAAAATTATAAGGATATTTTTTTATGAATTTATACCACAAAATAGAAGAAGATGGCACAGTGATCCAACAATGGCGATAGATGGAACTTGACAAGTTTCCAGCAATCAAGATAACAGAATTCACCCACAGAGAAGTTTATTAGTCCCTAGTTATAATCAGTGCAGTGAGCTCTTCATAACCTACCCAATGCAAAAAAAGTTCATCAGCCAATAATGGTTTCCCCTAATTGCCTTAATAGAACAGTATGTTCCACTGAGGAGTGGAAGTAAACCCAACCAACTGCATTGACAGGATTATCCGTCCATGCGATTCCCATTAGGCACTAGACTAGCCACAAAATTTTAAAGTGCATCGATGTTGGAAGCTAAACTAAAACTAGCAAGCACAGGCTGAGTTCAATTGGTGAACTGGATCTTTAGTAGAATAGCTTATCATTCATATGATCATGATGGCCTATTTATAGACAAAGGGCAGATCAGTTCAGAGGGTGGCTGAACTGACTGGATACATCTAGCCTGCTGTTACAGGCTGGCTAAGTCAAAACAAAATTGACTTTTACTACTAGCCATACAGGCTGCTAGTTCATACTAGTTCACGCACTGGTGCTAAACAACCATTGAAGCTTAGACTCATCTATCAATCACCCCCTGAGTCTTGGCTTCTATTCTTCAACTTAGGCTTCAATCATTCCGATTTTGCTGCACAGCTCTTGGAATATTTTCCTTCCCAATGGCTTGGTTAGGATATCAGCAATTTGATCTTTGGTGCTGATGTAAGTTACCCTTGTCCTGCCTTGTTCAACACAATCCCTGATGAAGTGGTACCTTGTGTCGATGTGTTTGCTGCGCTCGTGGAAGACAGGGTTTTTGCTTAGTTCAATTGCTGCCTTGTTGTCCATCTTCAGCTTAAAGGGGTCAGGTTCAGTGCCTTGGAGCTCCCCGAGCAGACGTGCAAGCCAAGTTCCTTGGCAGGCAGCAGAAGTGGCAGCAATATACTCTGCCTCACATGAGGAGAGTGCCACAACTCGCTGTTTCAGCGAGTACCAGCTGATAGGACAGCTGCCGAGGAAGAAGATTCCGCCGCTAGTGCTCTTGCGCGTGTCTATGTCACCAGCCATGTCGCTGTCTGAGTAGCCGACGAGTTTGGCGTTCTTCATTCCTCCTTTCTTGTAGCAGACCCCATAGGACAAAGTGCCAGCGAGGTAGCGCAGAATCCTCTTTACTGCAGCCTAATGCTCTGTCGTAGGGGCCTCCATGAAGCGGCTGACATAGCCCAACGGCGAAGGCGATGTCAGGGCGTGTATGGGTGAGATAGCGTAGGCTCCCTACGATGCTTCTGTATGCAGTTGCATCTACCGGCGGTGCTGAACTCTTCTTGCTCAGCTTGAATCGCGGCTCCATGGGCACCACGCAGGGATTGCAGCCCTGCATTCCTCCGGCGGTGACGATCTTGGCTGCGTAGGTGGACTGGGAGAGGGAGATTTGTTTCCCTTGCTTCACTTCAATCCCGAGATAGAAGGAGAGTAGCCCGAGGTTGCTCATCTTGAACTTTGCCTTCATCTCCGCCTTGAATTTCTCAATCTCATTTGGATTGCCGTCGGTGATGATGAGATCATCAACATAGACTCCAATCAGGAGCCGCTGGTCGCCATTGCCGCGGGTGTAGACGCCATGCTCAGAGGCGCATCGCTTGAAGCCAAGCTGAAGCGGGCTGGCGTCGAGCTTGATGTTCCATGCACGTGGTGCTTGGCGCAGGCCGTAGAGCGCTTTGTCCAGCTTATACACAAGGTGCTCCTTGCCTTTAACGATGAAGCCTAGGGGTTGTTCAACGTAGACCTCTTCCTTAAGATCGCCGTTGAGGAAGGCTGACTTGATATCGAGATGGTGGAGCTTCCAGCCGGCATGCGCCGCAATGGCAATCATGAGCCTCACAGACTCGAGTCGAGCCACCGGCGCAAAGACCTCGTCAAAGTCAACGCCAGCGCGCTGGACGTAGCCTTTTGCTACCAGTCGAGCCTTGTGGCGAACAACCTCGCCGGTGGCGTCCTTCTTTAGCTTAGACACCCATCGGAGTCCAATTGGGCGATGTCCAGGCAGGAGCTCGACAAGACGCCATGTATTGTTTTCCTCCACCGCCTGCATTTCTTCCTTCATGGCTCGCTGCCATTCATCTTTCTTCTCAGCTTCAGCAAATGTGGGTGGCTCTTGAGCACTGAGCATATGCAGCTCTACTTCGGCCAGCTCACGCACAGCCAAGCCAGGTAGAGGCGCGTCGTCGCCTAGGACATTGTCTACTCGACGGAAGCGCACCGGCGTGTCACCATGCTCAGCATTTGTGGGTGGTGAGGCGAATTCAATGGCAGCTGCTGGAGCAGGGGATCTTGGTGGCATCGCAGGTGATGGTGGTGCGAGAGGTGAACTAGCTGGTGGTGTGCCAAGTCTAGAGCTTGCACCGTGCACCATCTTCTTCTTCCATGTGCCAGTCCCAACCACATTTCTCGTCAAACACCACGTCGCGGGTGATGTGGACGCGGCGGGACACAGGATCGAACACCCTGTATGCCTTGGTTCCTGCCTCGTAGCCAATGAAGACGACGGGCATGCCGCGATCTTCAAGCTTGCCTTGATGTGGCTTCGTCTTCTTCATAAATGCCATGCACCCAAAGGTGCGTAGGAAACTCACCGCTGGCTTCTTGCCGTACCAAGCCTCGTACGGTGTCTTGCCATCAAGAGCCTTGGTAGGTGCCCTGTTTAGGAGGAAAACGGCTGTTGTGACCGCCTCTCCCCAGAACATGGCAGGCATGCCGCGTTGCTTGAGCAAGCTCCTTGCCGTCGCCACGATCGTCTGACTTCGGTGCTCCACAACGCCGTTCTGCTGCGGCGAATATGGGGCTGAATTATGGCGCTGAATGCCCTCTGCCGCGCAGTAGTCGCCGAACTCAACAGAGGTGAATTCCCCGCCGTAGTCCGTGCGCAGGATTTTGAGCTTGCGCCCGCTTTCGAGCTCCGCTGCTGCTTGGAAGCGTTTGATTGCCGCCAGTGCATCGCTCTTGGCCGCTAGTAGCATCAGCCACATGAAGCGGCTGTAGTCATCAACCAACAGCAAGAAATACTTCTTGCTGCCGGGAGTTGGTGGAGAGACGGGGCCGCAGATGTCACCATGAACTAAGTCTAGGTGATGCACGACGCGGAACTTGGCCTGAGTCGAGAACGGTGAACGTCGTTGCTTGGTGAGAACACATGTGTCGCAGAATTGATCTGCGTGCTCGATCGTCGTCAGCCCTCGGACCATCTCCTTCCTTGCTAGCTGCCGGAGAGCGTCGCAGTGAATGTGGCCGAACCGTTCATGCCATCTCCAAGCGACATCATCACGGTGGGTGGCAAGGCAAAGTGGCTGCGTGATGTCGAGGCGCATGACATAAAGTCTATTGCAACCTCGCTCGATCTTAGCAAGCAGCTTTTGGCTGCGATCCCAAATGCGCAGCGTGCCGTCCTTGATCTCCACTGTGGTGCCATTCTCATCGAGTTGGCCCACGGAGACAATGTTGTTCTTGAGCCGAGGGATGTAGTACACCTGTCAAGGCTCGATGCTCGCCACCGACACCGGTGAAGATGACGGAGCCTTGGCCTTCGATGTTCACCGTTGAGCCGTCACCGAAGCGGACCGTGCCGGTGATGCTGCGGTCAAGCTTGGCGAAAACATCACGGCGCCCAGTCATGTGGTTGGTGGCGCCGGTGTCAAGAAACCACTTGTCGCTGAGGTGGTTGTCATCGACACCAAGGAAGGCCTGAGCTCTCTGCTCATTTAGATGGACTTGTGTTGCCGGTGTGGACTTCACCACACACGTGTCCGTAGTCACCGGGCTTGTGCTCTGCGCGGACAGAGCACACGCCTCTGTCATGAGCAAGCCTGGACCCTCATCTTCTTTTGCGGTGAGGTGGGCCTGCTCGCGCCATGGCTTGCGGCAATCCTTGGCCCAGTGGCCAAATTTACCGCAGTTCTGGCAGCGATTGTCGCGGGGCGTTTCGCTAGGTGCATCTCGCATCATGTCGCGGGCAGCGCCCTTGCTTCTGGGAGGGCCACCTCGCTTCTTCTGTCCACGTGGTGGACGGCGTGAGCCACTGCCGCTGCTGTTCATGCCACAACCGGATGAAGATTCACCGGTTTGACGCTCCTTCATCCGCGCTTGCCACTGCTCCTCTGTGAGCAGCAGCTTGCCACCAGTCTGCTGCTCAGTTGCTGGTGGCGTGGCTGTGGGTTTACGATCATCCACAACCTTCAAGCGCCCGGTCACCTCCTCGATCGTTAGCTCCGCCGTGTCCAGCAATGTCTCGATGGAGAGCGCGATCTAGGAGTACTTTTCGCGGACGACACGGAGCAGCTTCTCAACTGCCCGCTGCTCGGTGATGTCCTCACCGTAGATGCTGAGGGAGCTCATCATGCTGGAGAGCCGGAGCGCGAAGTCATCAACGTGCTCGCCGTCGCGGAAGGACAACAGCTCCCAATCTCTGCGGAGCCGCTGCAATGTCGTCTTCCGGGCACGATCAGACCCAACATGGATCGCTTTGATCGATTCCCATGCGTCCTTTGCTGTCTTCTTGGTCGCCAGGGAGCGGATCATCTCCTGGGGAACAGCAGAGAGGAGGGCATCGACCGCCATGCGGTCTTCTTGGCGGCTGGCCTCACCAAACTCGATGGCTTCCCAGAGGCCGCGAGCTTCAAGCTTCACACGCATGAGGAGGCTCCAGTCCTCATAATTTGTGCGTGTGAGCTGCGGGAAGGGTGTGCCTCCGACCTCCTTCACCATACGCTCAACAACCACCTCTCGGACATCTCTGTGCCGGCTTCCTCTGCGTGTTGTAGGAGATCGTCGGCGGTACTGCCGTGGATTATCATCAGCTGCAGCAGCAGCAGCAGCCCTACGTTCTGCTGAAGACATCTTGCTAGATCAACCTTGGCTCCGATGCCAAATGTTGGAAGCTAAACTAAAACTAGCAAGCACAGGCTGAGTTCAATTGGTGAACTGGATCTTTAGTAGAATAGCTTAATTCATTCATATGGCCATGGTGGCCTATTTATAGACAAAGGGCAGATCAGTTCAGAGGGTGGCTGAACTGACTGGATACATCTAGCCTGCTGTTACAGGCTGGCTAAGTCAAAACAAAATTGACTTTTACTACTAGCTATGCTAAGCAAACTTTGTTACAACATCTAAAACTTACTAAGTTACTGATATACTAAATGGCTGCCTTGCTGTCATACAGCAAGCCAATGTAGCAGCCATACAGGCTGCTAGTTCATACTAGTTCACACACTGGTGCTAAACAACCATTGAAGCCTAGACTCATCTATCAATCGACATAATCAATAAAAATAGTGTTCTACATAACAATTTTCAATCATCCAGGGCAGTTCAATATCATATAGATTAGAACTATTTGAACTTTGAAAATCACAAAGACAATTATATTAGTTCAGTACAGTAAGTACCTTGTCTTCCTTGAAGTGCAAGTCTAACCAGTTGCCTTTAGAAGCCTTGAAAAGGGTAATAATAACCTTCGTTGGCTTCACCACAACCTTTGATTTCTCAGGAACAATTTCCTTGTTCACCTTTGGTATAGCACACCGATAATTCTTGCCTTTGACATCATGAAACTTTACATCTACTGATGTTGGCTTGAAAGTAGTCTCCACCTTCTCTTGCTCTACTCCCTCAAGGAAAACATATATCTGAACATGGGTACAGTCAAGTCAAGAGCAAAATATTATCAAACCTTTGGATATTTGTTGGCTTGGTGAAAACTAACAGACTGAAAGCCATATATGTACTATAATCACTACTGAGCTGGAAAATAAATAGATTTGAATTTATGTACCATATGAGTTCATCTTAATCATCATGGTGCACCAAGGAATATTATGAGGTCATAGCTTCATGACAACCATGATCTCAGCAGTGGTTTCTAACTCTAGTTGCACTAAATTCTTAAACCTACTGGACTGAGTACCATGAACAAATTTCTTTCTTGAATACAAACTTCTGGAACCACACTGACGCTGGTAAAGGCTGTCTGTCCATTTATTCACATAGCTCCAACATAACCTTCACCTAATTCACAGGTCCTCTTCTTTGGTTGATGCTAAATATAAACGTTGCTTGCCAAACATAGTTGCAACTTGATAATTTTCAGAACTTAGCACTGTCGTCCGCAATTGACTAATGCCCTAGGATACTAGACGGATTGGCAAAAAAATGCAATGCGAGGTTATACAAACCAATTGACGGGGCAAAACTAACAAAAACAAGTACTAACAACGTACCTTGATCTTCTCGTTGTCCTGGTCCCAGCTGAAGGACCCCAACGTGTCGTAGCTCAAAACAGGACGAGCCGCGGGCGCGGGCGCGGAAGCCGCCGCCAGTGGCTCTGGCGACGGTTCGGTTGCCTTCGCCAACTGCCACCGCAATCGCCACCCATCAGACAGCGCAAAGAGCCAATCGGAAGAAACGGATCGGAGTCCACCCAGTCGCCGAATGAGATCCGCGGGGAGAACGAGAAAATGGGGGGAGAGGAAGGCGAAAAACAGAACCGAAAAGAATAAAAGGCGCAACCTTTGCCTCAACGTTGCGGATCTCGTTGGTGAGGAGGGTCTGGACGCGGGGGTGCTTGGCGAGGCCCTCCAGCCGCCGCAGCTCGTCCAGCTCCAGACGCAGCTCGTCCGCCGACATCTCCGGAGCGCTCTCGGTTCTTCCAGCCGTTCTCGAGGCCTCTGGGTTGTTTCTTGTTCGTGGGCAGGCGGTGGAGGCGCGTGCGTGTGATTCTGCCGGCTTATGAAGAGGGTTTGCACGGGGTTTGTTTGGCACGAATGGAAGGAGGCAGAAGGTTCTAGAGCCGTGGTTAATAAAATTTATAAGGAAAAAAAGAAAAGGACGGTTTAGTGCGGAGAGAAATGGGCCGGATCCGGGGAAGAAGGTTTCTGGCCTAACTTTGCAGTGATTGCGCCAAGCAAGGCCTAACAGCATGGGAAATTGGTAATGTGCTGTCACGGCCCAACTTCAGTTACTTCACAGTTCTGTCCAGTTTTTTTTTGTGTGTTTTAAATTTGTGGTTCACATAATCAGAAGCGATCTTCTATTTTAAATTGTAAGATATTTTAATTTTTTGACACGTACCTATGTACTTAGATATATATACTAAGTCTATATACACAATCATTAGGACAGTCAAAGTGTTTTACAATTAAGAATGTAGGGAGTATTTGATTAATTAAAATATAGTTCAAGGATCAAATCAAGCGGACGATAAACATTGAAAGCACAAATTAACGAGTTGTCTTTTTTTTCAAAAAATTAAATTAGCGAGTTGTCAACTGTGTGCCATGTTCCGACGAGCGTGTCATGAGTCATGACAAGTAATCGCATTTTGGTGGTTTGTGTCGTCCCTATAATTCTATAATGATGTCAACGCCCCAGTAGCAGCCAGCAGCAGTTTGTGCATGATGTGTCCGTCTGTAGCTGCTGTGCGTGGCAGCCGCGGTGTTCTACTTCTACTCCTACGCCGGACAACCCGACATGAATACCAAGTGCTATTCACTCGCAAAAGGCAAAACTAGTGAAATGTACAGTGCAACTGCATGCGACCATGTCTTTACTAATACTGTGCAGTAGTACTCCGTATATGCACTGCTACAGGTGTTACATACTATCCCTACCCCGGCCCGGAGTGTGCGTGTGCTTTTCTACCTGGGCCAAAAACCTTGGCTGGCGTCGCAAGCACGCATGGCGCAATCCTCATCATCGCCCGCAGGCGGCAGGCCGCACCACACGTCCACACCGGCCGCGCCTGTGTGCCGTGTGCTTGGGTCTTCAGAATATTCAGAGCTCTCGAATGGCGATCCGTGTGTGATTTTACTACAGCATCGATCCATGCATGAACAACACACATCGCATGACTCGGCGCGGCACGCACGTCTAGAGCCCGCCAGATCGGTGACTTGAGCGGCGCTGTCGTCTCGTCGACCTAGCTGTCGTGCTCAGCGGTCACAACCTGGCGACCGTACAGACAGACACGAACGGGGCAGACCGGGACGACGTGAAAAACTAACAAACTCTTTATAGATCGGTAGCTCATCGTGGTACGTACAGAGCCGACCGGAACTTTTTTGAAAATGAAGAGGAGCTGGGATCATCGATCTCTGGTCGGGCACACCACATGTGCACCGGGCGGACGCACAATGCCACAGTTGCGTGGAGGGCGAGGGACAGACACACATGCGGTGCGGCGCCAATATAAAATGTGTAAACCACCGGGCGCGACCAGGACCAGCTTACCGGCGTCCGGTAATAAAGCAAGCAGGGATAACGCTAGCGCCAAAACGATTCACTCCGGTCCTGCGGCCACCGGCCGGCGGGAGGGTCTCGGCGGCGGCGACACGTCGATCGTGATCGCCGTCGGAACAACGCGCGCGCCCATGGCACCGCGCCAACCCACCTGCGCGAATGAGATCGGCGCCACGAGCAGTCTAACATAACAGGTCGAGATGCTGTCAGCAGTTAGCAGTGCAGCACGGCCCGCTATGCTAGCTAGGCTTGGCTGGCCTGACCAACCCTCTGATGAGCTGAGCTCGGAAGGCAATGCATGCATGCATGCGACGCGACAGCCCTGAGCCGGAGCATGCTGTCTTCATCAATGATCATTGGCAGCACAGCGCGGAGCGGGTCGCTTCCAGTCCAGGCCCCCAGGGTCCAGACACGTCGACCTCATCAGACGAGAAGATGAGATAGAGGAGAGGACCATGCCCCGTGGCATGGCGGGCGTACGTTCGCGGGTCCCCGGGCTACAGGCGCCAAACAGCTAGCGACATGCCGCTCTGCCCCGCGCCACCGCACGCGATGCCCCGGCCGTGCTCTGCGTCTGCCCCCCGCTTTGCGTTGCACTGCACGGTCTGCACCCCTCTGGCATCTGCTCGCCTCTGCTTCGCTTTCGCCTTTTTCCCCCGGTCCCGCGCGCGACGAGAGTGAGGGAGAGCCGGAGAGGCCACAGTGTGCGCGGAGGACGCATGCGATGCGGCAAGCTTCCACAGGGAGAGGCCTTGCCCCCTGGCCGACGTGGCTGCCAAAAGGCGTCGGGGAAAAGCCAAGGCAGCGCATGCACACATGCTGTTGCTCGGTGTACGGAGCAGCCCCTCCTACTAGCGCTGGCAGCTGCCGGCGCGATCTTGTATGGATTTTGTCCATGATTAGCTAATGTTAGTCGACGATAGTACGATACTGTGAGCCCTAATCATCTTTTCCCGAGCGCCCTAGCTACTGGATCATTCATGCCCCCACAAGGCCACAAGTCTTTTTCAGATCGTGTCGTGTGGACCAACCAAAAACCCTTGATTACTTCTGAATTTCTGCAGTCTCGCGCTGCGAATGAATGAAAACATACTCCTACACGGGTGTAAAAGGGCGCGCTTTTGGTCGCTTTTGCCTGTATAAACTCCACGTTTTTCGCCGGCCATTTTTGCAGTCTTCAGGTGGTCCATCGACGACAGTTGTTTTGTTCCTGCTTTTTTTTTTTTTTTTTGAAACGAATGCACAAGCCATCAGTATCGCATAACAGTCCTGGTGGCTGGGTGAGCCTGTGGTGCTGGGCGTGCTGCCCAAATCTCTGGTTAGAACCCCGAAAAATCCGCTCGTCAGGAGCAATGATACCATGACCAGTAACCAAAGCAGTCGTCAGGCTTGTGATGAACTTGGTTTGATTCCATGGAGATTAACAAGGTTGTCTGAAATACGAGAATTTTTTTTTTCTAAACAGAGGGAGAGTGTAGAGTTCGACCAAATACATTTATGACACCAAATAAATATATAGAATGAAAATAGTTCTCATGACAAATCTACTCATTCTGTATTGTAGAGATAGCTTCGACTTATCATCGGCAACGGTATAACGACTTATCATCAGCATTAGTCGTTCAGTCAAAATCATCAGCATTAGTCGGAGGAGCCACAAAGTGTGATTTCTTTAAGAGTCCTAGTTCATAATGTCTTCAAGATAAATCCCCAAGAATTAGAGAAAAGGGTTTCCCCGCTTGCATTACCAAAAGCAACACAGGTTTACCAAAAGCAACACAGATAAATCCCTAAGAATTACTATCCTAATGGTATTTTGACCACTTTCTATAAAATTATCCTGATTAAATAGAAAAGTGACGCACAAACCTCGCGCTGTCAGTCTATATAAAAGACTTCAGACATTAGTCAAATATTAATTTTTCCATATTCGAGGTTAGCGGTACACACAGAAACAAAAATGTCGCATCGAATCAGATAACCAACCTACAAAGACAGTACGCTGCCTGAATCGGGCCCAGTCTACGACTGCTATCCGGCCTATGCGCAAACGGACCCACTTATGCCCCGCGTAAACGGCGTCATTCAATAGTCATTTTCGCCTAAACTATTGGCTAAGGCTTATTTTTGTCTCTGAACTTTCAAAACATCTAATTTAGTCCTTCAACAATTGATTTTCATGTCGATCTTGTCTCTCCCCTTTAATTACTTGCCATGTGTCCAGCAGTCCATGCGAAATGTCAATGTTACCCCTCGCTCCCTCCTTAAGCCATCCAGTTCACGATGTCTCGTAGTCCCAGTCCACCTATTTGAATGAAGAGTAAAATGCATCCCAGGTATCCAAACTATTGACCTCCTCCCATCTAGATACTCAAACTATCAAACCGACTATCTGGGTACCTGAACTATTGTCGATGCATACCACAAGTCCAAAACCTGCCACATCATGGTTAATTTTTCAAAAAGGACCTTCTCTCTTCTCCCTTTCACGCAACCAAGTCCTTCTCTTTCTTGCCGATGCAGGGCCGGCCCCCAGAGCTCGCCTCGCACCCGACGAGTCGCAGCTCGTCCGCTCGGTGCCGTGGCTGGAGCTCGCCCGTGCACCGGGACGACCGGGGCGGACAAGGGCGGTGGGCGGCAGGTGAGGACAGGGGCTCGCAGTCACGCTTCGGCACCGGCGGCGATAGTCTCCGGCGGCGCGGGCCGCAGTGGCGCAGCTACTGCAGTCGGAGCCGGAGACAATGCACGGGAGAGGCAGCGCGAACGAGAGGAAGGCGGCATTGGCGCACTTGGAGGGCACTGAGAGGGCTCGCAGCAGCGAGAACGTGGGTGGCGCTCAGAGCTCAGCCGGTCGTCCATGGCGGCGGCGAAAACGGATGATTTGGCCCTTACCGTTGCTAGCTGCGACTGCAAGCTGCATTGGGAGATGGATCGGAGAGAGGGGAAGTAGCGTCCGCGAGGAATTAGGCTTCGGCGTCGAGCGTGGGTGGCGTCCGCGGTGGCACGGCGTCGCGACTGCTGCTGCTCCACTGCTGCCGCCGCCGCGAGTGCCTGCCCCTCAAACGCGGTGCCTGCCCTAATTTTGCATCTTCGGCTTGCCGCTCGTCTCCATGTTGCCGCCACTCGCCATCGTCGCGGCGTCCTTCGTCGTGCCCGTCTCCTCCTTCCCGCTGTCATCGCAGCCGCGCTAGTACTCCACGGAGACAGCGTCAAGCGCCTCAAGTCGCCCGTCGCGTTGCCGGGTGCCATGCTTCCGCAGCACCAGCCTGAGGCGGCGCTCGCACTGCTTGCTGGGAGTGTCTCCCTGGCCACGGCGGAGCACCCCAAGCTCAAGGCCTTCCTGCGCGGCCCTTCACGCCCCGCCCCGCCATGGGAGGCCGCCGCCGGTGACGCCCCGCGTCGGAGGCCGCCCGCCGTGCTCGCATCCTCAATCCGCGTTGGAGGCCGCCTCCCCGCTGCGCCGTCAACGAGGTCCTCGATGCGCCTTGGATACCTGCATCGGCAAGCTCTGGGTGCGAGGTGAGCTCTAGGGGCCGGCACTGCATCGGCAAGAAAGAGAAGGACTTGGTTGCGTGAAAGAAAAAAGGGATAAGGTCTTTTTTGAAAAATTAACCATGACGTAGCAGATTTTGGACTTGTGGTGTGCATCGGCAATAGTTCAGGTACCCAAATAGTCGGTTTGATAGTTTGAGTACCTAGATGGGAGGAGGCCAATAGTTTGGGTACCTCGGATGCATTTTACTCTTGAATGAACCCATACTCTATTCAGTAGCACCCAACACAGGTGTTTTTAAGGAACCCTGGTGGGTAGCGTCCCACTGGACTGTCCTACCATTGGACTACAAACCAACTCGCACCTTTTTCTAGGATTTTCTCAAGGATTTTCCGGCGTTATGCATTAAGTGGTAAGCGACGTTCTCGTCGACGACGAGGCGCCAGTGGTGACTTCGAGAATGTCCAGATCTGCCGGGTATTCGGTCCGTCAAAGGTACTCACATGGGTAGGGTTTGCGTACGTGTGTTCATAAAGGGTGAGTGTGCGTGCATGTGTGGGCGTCTGCGTTGTACTGTGTATTTTAAAAAAATATATTTTTAAGGAACCCTTACTCTCTTATAAAAAAAAAGAACCCAATTTTTTGCTTTTACACTAAAAATCAATAATATATGTGTGCATATATGATAAGTGGCTAACTGAATGTATAGCATATGATATATTAATCTCATAATGTGATGGTCTTCATGGAAAAAAAATAGACCGCATAGTCAACTATATTTTGTTTACTGTGGCCTGATTATATAAGTTATATAAGTAGGTAAAGACTAATTTCTCCGCCACTTATGTTTTGTTCCTGGCTCCGTCACTGGAAGAGAGGGAGGGAACGGTGGACCGTGAGACACCATGAGCTGACCGGCTGGTAAAGGACGGAGCAAGGGGTAGCATTGACATTTCGCATGGGCTGTAGGACACATGGCGAGAAATTAAAGGGGAAGGACGAGATCAACCTGCAATGCAAATCAATTATCGAAGGACTAAGGCCTTGTTTAGATTAGACCCGTGCATGCAGCAGTAAATATAGATAAAAAACTAACTAATTATACAGTTTAGTTGTAAATCATGAGAAGAATCTTTTGAATCAAGTTAATCCATAATTGAATAATATTTGTCAAATACAAATGAAAATGTTACAGTGATTATAAAAATTTATAATCTAATCAAGACCTAAATTACGCGTTTTGAAAATTGAAGGACCAAAATAAACGTCCGCCAATAGTTTAGGGCCGACTATGACTATTTTGCCTTAAACAAAGGATACGGCTTCGATGTCCGTGACTGCAACCGATGAGTGGCGTCGGCGTCGGCCATCTTCACCTCCTCCGGGCTCCGGCGGACGGAGCCGGCGGCGGCGCGCGAAATGGCTTGTTCCCGCAATCTCGCTGCCGACCTGGCGGGAGTGACTGCGCTAAGGATGCTTGATTATGATTCATACCTAGACACCTTGAAATCAAATTATCAGGTGGTCCTATGGATATTCACTAAGATGCTACGTATTTCATATCGCTGCTCAATCTCAAATCAATCAACAATCCTCTCATCAGATGCAATCATACGGTGGGAGTATCATGAACAGCCCACCAAACAATCAGCAAGCATTATGATGAAACTCATTTTGATTCCGACGATTTTTTTTCTGAAGGCCGCTGAAGATCCTACGCGTTGCAATGATATCTTGGAATTCGTTCGAGGGACAAGAGGCATTTCCAGATTGTTGCAATCAAGCATTCCTCAATTCCACCACGAGAACAACAAACAAGATCACCCAAAGCATTTACTCCATCATCAACAGCACCGCAATGCTGTAAAACACCAAAACCATCTTGGTTGCTCCTTACGCTGAGGTAGCAGCAGGCAGCAGGCAGCAGCGGGATCAGGCGTTACAGATACATTAGTTCAATCTCACGAGCATCATCTCATCATCTTCATACAAAACATAAGTAGAATCCGAACCAAAACGCGGTAAAATGATGGAGCTAAGCTAGTGCAAGGAAGGCATGGAGTTAAGTTCAAGGCTTCAAGCTGGCCGGCGGCGGGCTGAGCGAGCTCACCATTGCGAAATCCGAGAAAGGATCCTCCATTCCGCGCGGCGGAGCAGGACTTCATCACTTGCTCCCCTTCTTCTTCCACAGGTCGCCGAGCACCCGGATGCCGGCGCCCTTCCGCTTGCCGCTGAAGCCCTCGTCGTCGCCGTCGTCGGGCATCGTGGCGGGGGAGCCCCAGCCGTTGCCGTTGCCGGCCAGCCCAGTGAGGTGGTTGTCCCCGCCGAGCACCGCGGCCGCCGCCTCCGCCGCCTTGCGCCATTGCTCGGTCTGCACGCGCAGGCGCCGCAGCTCGCCGTCCAGCGCCTCCCGCGCGGCCTCCGACGCCCTCAGCTGCTCGCCCGCCCGGGCCTCCCGCGCCGCGCCTTCCTTCAGATCGTGCTCGGCCTGCGCCGCCTTCGACGCGGCCTCCTCTCCGGCCTTCTTCGCCGCCTCCGCGGCCTCACCGGCCTGCTTCTTCAGCTCCGCGTTCTCCGCCGCGAGCGCGGTGATCTCCGCGTCCTTCTCCGCCAGCTTAGCCTTCAGCTCCACGACCTCCAGGCTCTCCTTTTTCTCGGCGGCGCCGTCGGTTTCCACCGCCGCCGCGCTGTTGTTGTCCTCCCCGATCATTTTCTTCGTCTCCTCTTCCTCCACCACCTCCTCCTTCTTCTCGGCCAGCGCCGTCTTCTCGCCGCCGCAGCTCATAACCTCGCAGTCCTCAGCAGCCGCGCTCTGGTTCTCCTTGTCCCCCGACTCGGCCCGCACGACCTCGAACACATCCGTCGCCGGCGTGTTTACGCTGCTCTCCTCCTCAGCCGCCGCCGGCTGAGTAGGCGCCTTCAGCTCCTCGGTCTTCTTGGCGCTGTCAACCCCCGGCGTAGGGGGGGAGAGCGGAGATGTGGTGGTTGTGATTGTGGTGGCGGAGGCCGGACTTCCCTTGGTACCGACGCGCTTCTTGGCCTCCTCGAGCGCGACCTGCGCGTCCTTCTTGGCGGCCTCCGCGGACGCGAGCTGCTCACGCAGCTTCTTCAGCTCGTCCTGCACTTTCCCCAGCTTCGCCTCCAGCTCCGCCACGCGCGGTCCGGCCGCACGCTTCTTCTGCAAGACCGACCCATTGCCACCAGCCGCCACCGGCGAAACAGTGAGCCCACAGCACCGAAACCACTCCTCTAGACATTTCCATCTGCGACAAAAAATGTTTGGGGCAAGAAGAAGAAGAAAACGGAAGTTCACCTCGGGCAGAGGGCTGCGCGGCGAGTGCCGGTCCCCGACCTTAGGGCTGCTCCGGTCGCCGACGGCGCGGTGGTGGTGCGCGCCATTCGCGTCGCCCGTCGTCTTGAGGTGCAGCGGCACGCGCTGCGCCACCCGCGGCGGCGGGGGGTCGCTGCCCCTGAAACGGAACCCAGCCACCACCAGCCATGTGTCAGAAACGGAACCCGCAGCACGGCCACTGAGGACGGAGGCGGCGTTGATCTTGGGCAGTTCGGTACGCACCTGGATCTCGGCATGGTCCTCCGCGAGTTCGTGGCGGCGACGGCGGCGGCGCTCGTGCTTCGGCCTCCCTTCCCGGCGTGGGCGGCGCGTCGTCCTAGGATCACAGCAGGCGGAGCGGCGTGGTCATGGAAAGGCGGAGGCTGGCAAGCGGCGGGCGCAGCACAGGCAGAAGAGGATTTCTCGTGGGAACGGAAAGCAAATTTGTCTGCCTATTAATAAATCCGGGCGAGGTGGAGGTTGCGACCGCGAGACGCACCGCGGCTCCCAGTCCCAGGCCAGGCCCAGGAGCCGACGCGACCGACCGGTGCCGCTGCCCGGTGCGCGATTCAAATTCGAAAATCATTGGAGCAACGAGCAAAGCGCAAGCCAAGCCAGCGGACTCGGCGGAACCAACCAGAGGCCAGCGGCGAGCGGTGCCGCGCACTTGTGCCACCACACCACCCGCCCCCAGTCGAACGTTACTCTTGCTCGGGGCGAGAGCGTTGGTTGGTTGGTGTACGCCGCCCGCGCCGGCGTAAATGCGGGGGTGCCCGAGCCGCGGCGAGTGGCGGCAGGTGCGCCCGCGCCCGCGCGGGCTCGGGTTCGAACGGAACGGAATGGCACGGCACACGGTACGGCTGGTTCCGAATTCCGACTGGTTCGGGCCGTCGCGCCGGTGAGGGCGGCAGTACCGAGTTGGTGAGACGGCCACATGGGTTTGTCAAGTGAGAGTGAGCCCGGGACCGGGAAGAGGCTGATCAGTGAGCGGCACAGTTGCTGGGAAAAGTCCTCTGCCTCGTCAGCGAGTACGTGACAGAGATGCTGTGCGCCGCTGTTGGTCTGCTCCGGTGTGTGCGGGTGGTACGGAGTGCTCAGTACATGCAGACGTTGAGCGCAACAGGACCTGTACTCCCGACCACACTGGATGCAAGAGTACAATGCCTTGTTTTTAGTTTCCAGCTCCCTCTTAATTCCAGCATTACACTAAAAAAAGATTTTTTATCACATTAAAATACCGTCATATATATAAAGTATTAAATATAGATGAAATCAAAATTTAATTGCTCAGTTTGGTTAAACTTTACGAGACGAATATTTTAAACATAATTAGTCAAGGTTTAGACAATTTGTAACAAATATAAATGAAATACTATAAGAATTCTGCTACATAAATTCTAGCCCCAATTCAGAAAACTAATCAAAGCCCAAGTCCTTGTTTAGATGTTAGGATTTTTTAACTTTTCTACTATAGCAATTTTGTTTGTATTTGATAAATATTATTCAATCATGGGTTAACTAGACTTAAAATATTCATCTTATAATTTATAACTAAACTGTATAATTAGTTATTTCTTTTACCTATATTTAATACGTCATACAAATGGCTAAACATTAATGCGATGGAGAGAGTGAAAAAATTTAGAAATTGGAATGCATCTAAACCAGGCCCAATTGTACGACGCTCCATGTGATGGTAGCACAAAACGACTAATCGAAATTCTTCAAAAAAAAAAAAGATTAATCGAGGACACGTTTCTATTGCATCCAGTGTCATGACTAGTCTTTGGAAATCACAACCTTCCTTGTCGATGTTTGGTTGTTCTCAAGTGGATCAAAAGTTTTAACCGGATATATACAGTTTTATTGTCGGATATGGACCTTTAATAATAATGTAACTAAACATGTCAATTTTGTTTGTGTAATAATCAATTGCCTACAGGCTACCGCCAGCCTACCACTAGCGAGAATGATGAGATTGGATATTCTACGCTTTCGAAGCAATCAGCCGGCAATCTATGGACTTGATCCACACCCTACACTCGAGTACTACTTGTTTGTATAAGACTCAATTTGGATGCACTCAGCTGCTGAAAGATTTACATGTGGACAAGATGTGGTCGAGGTTACCACGGAGAATGGAGTCGCGCCGGGAGTCCTCCGGCAAGATGCAATGGCACAAACGAGGGAACAGGGACTCCGGACTCTGGAAAGAGCACAGGCGAATGGGCTACGAATCAATGTATGTAGATGAGGGCTGGCCGCTGCCATGTTGCATTCGCGTGCATCCAATCAGCACTTACACCGTGCAGTGTTTATAGCCTACTCTAATCCTGGCGTTTAAGCTGGCTGAAAGGGACCCTTGGATTTGCAGAGGTGTTCGGCGTCGAGCCTGCGCTAGGAGATAACCAATTCTCAGAAACTAGCTGTAGCCAGTAGAGGTCAGGGTCTGCTCGAGCAACTGAAAGTTCCAACGAATTGAAATAAATTGCGGAGCTACTCGTCAATGTGTGGCTACGAAAGTATAGAATGGAGTGGATATCTTCTATGTATAGCCTCCGTTCAAAGCATTCTCACGCTGAAGTCCACCCTGTGAGGTACGAGGAGGTAACCGGTCGTATTCCTTTGCTAGCTGAGACTGAGATGTTCTGAGGATGAACATCAGATTGTGGGGCGGTGTCAGTGTCGACAACCTAGCTAGATTTCGCCGCTCGTAGACATCACCTGCTCACCTAAACGCATATGGAAGATGAAACCAAGAGGAAGCACCACAGATGATTACGACCCATACAGTACACCCACTCCAACTAGGAACATGTGTGCGCATCACCACGCAGGAAAGATGAGGACATGCGAGACAAGAAGCTAGAAGAGCATACCTGGGCTGATTGCAAGAGGAGCCAGCCTTCAGCCAGAATGCAATTTCTCTTCGGGGATATTTGGAGGAGCCTCGTCTTGCGTCTTGACTACTGACGAGCTAGGCCACGTTTAGATTGCGAAAAAACTTGCACCCGATGAATAGTACTATTTTTATCTTATTTGAAAAATATTGTCCGATCGTGGACCAAGTAGGCTCAAAAGATTCATCTCGTGATTTTAAACTAAACTGTGTAATTAGTTATTTTTTTACCTATATTTAATGCTCCATGCAAGCAGCTAAAGTATTAATGTGATGGAGAGAGAGTGAAAAAATTGTAACTTTTAGAGTAAACTAAACAAGGCCCTGCCTATGTGCCTGTGTCATGATGTGCGAGGTGTATGATCGGATAGCGGCAGGCGAGGACAGAGGAGAAGATGACGGGAGAAGGGTGCAGTGCAGTGCAGATAAAGGTGCCCAAACTTTTTCAGTGTTAGGAATGCACGCCTACCCAGCAAACAAGGGCACAGTCAGGGCAAGCACGGGTGCGAGGCGAAGCACGGGAGGCCCATGAAAGGATGTTTAAGTGTTTGGTCCTCGTGCTGTTTAGGTCCCTTTTCCTTTGTGGTGCGCTGCAGCGGTTAGACTTTCTCTTCCTCATTACCCCGTCTCGAGAAAAGCTAAACAAGTTCATCAGTAGACTTTCTCTTCCTCATTACCCCGTCTCGAGAAAAGCTAAACAAGTTCATCAGTCCGTGGCAAGGAAACCCGGGAAACACATGCTGACTTGCTGTGGTTGGTGCACTCCAGCATGATTCAGATCCACGAAGGCCGAACGCACGGCGTGAGGGAAGCATCGTCGAAACGCTGCGTGCATTTGCAGTTTCCAGTATAGCATTTACAGTACCAAACAAACCACCAATATATGCCTTTCATTAGATTAGTGGAAACGTCAATCGAATGGTACTGTTTATCCTGGAATCATTTTTCATGTAGTTTTAGCATCGAAAGTCAAAACAGCTTTCTGTAGCTCCGAAGTTTCTGTCACTAACTACGCAGTGAAGCAACATCGACTCCAGGGAGCTGGACACGTATAGATCTCTGACCAGTTTGAGCACATTGATTTCTGAGAAGAACGAGACTTGCTTTCGAAAGTTCCTCAGCGTGAACTTAGGGTATGTTTGTTTCGGATTCTGGAGCTACTGATTTTACTGATTCTTCACTATTTTTTTTTTATTATTCCTAATCTGATTTACCTGATTCATCTGATTCTGAAGCTGAAACAAACACACTGCAGTACCACAAATACAAGCGTAACACTGAACATTGGCTATTTAGCAGTCACAGTAGTTTTGGCTCGTCTGGTAATCTTCCTACTATCTGTAGTATAACTGTATTGCAAACGAAGGTGGCAAGGACAGCCATTCCGTTCGGTGTGACAGTACTATTATATTGGTAGGTTTCGACAGACGACAGCAGTCAAACTGCCAAAGACGAGCCAAGGTTATCAAACATGCAATGCAATGCGGTCCGGGCTACCTGCGTCTAGATAATCTGATGCTAGCGACACTGCTAACCACTTTTTTTTTATGCTAGTGAGTAGTGATACTACTACTACAGAATGCGCTAATCATTGAGGTAAAGATCACAGGGCCTTTGCACATGAATCTCCAACAGAATGATTAAAGAATACGCACCGGAAGTGTCCGCTCAGCAATTGTTTTTCGAACTAAAGCATATAGTAAGATTGATTGGCCTCGGAACACGAGCTAGCAGTGGGCAGCACAGTTCTGCAAAGTCGCGTTTGTTAATCCCCTTCTCCTGCTAAAGCGAGTTGCTGCTAAGCACTGCACAGTCGCACAGAGGACAAGAGAAACGGATTTGCTCATGCCCCCGTGCCACGCCGCGCCTAAAAAACTCCTGCCGCCGGCCGCGGATGTGGAGCTCTGTCCCGCCCGCCGATAAATTTTACTGCTCCGCCATCTCGCGAGCCGTACCACACCACCACCCCGCTAGTTACTGTTGGTGGCATGGCAAAGCTCGCGCCGTAGGCTTTCTACGGAGAAAAAGGCCTGGTGGTGCACTAGTGCTCAGGGCACGGCGCGGTACCATCTCTGACGGCCGTGGTCCAGGCCTCCAGGGATGCGCTTGTAACGTCCCGTCTCCTCGAGGCCGGGCTCTCTTACATCTGGTCGCTTATTTAAGATATAGACTGTCTTCATAAACCAACACTAGTCTTTTCTATGTACTTTATCCTCACTCGTGCGCATCCGGGAAGTCTTCCCGGTCGGTCATCCATCCCTAAATTTCTCCAGGCCAAGCACGCTTAACCTCGGAGTTTTTTAGTGATGAACTTCCGGAAAAGAAGTTACAACTTGTTGGTACGAGTATCCTATTAATTCTATTAAGCCTTGGGCCGAGGTGTTACATACTCACCCCCTTAGGAGACCGACGTCCTCGTCGGTCAACCCCAGGCCAGGAACGTCCCCTCTTGGCCACGTCCGTGTGTCCAGTGCCAGCGCATGTGTCATGCTGTGTGACCACTCCGGATCCACACCAGCCATGCACACCATGCCTACGCAACTGACACACGCGCCCGTGAAACCGCAAGGATCGGCTCCGATACCAGCTGTGACAGAACCGACCAATTTATTAGAGCACAAGCACATAATTCACCATTAGGACGGCGAACTACATGATTGAGACCTAATAAACCCGGTAGTCATACCGAAATCTCGAAGGATTTCAAACTTTTCCGGCACGACCAAGATCGTAATAGTTTAGCGTTCCCATTCACAAGTACATAGTTCGCACATAGTTTAAATCATCGGAGTACGAATAAAGTTATTACAACCCAAGTTCAAATTTCAAAATAAAGCGGAAGCGATTTAGTTCAAATCCACACACGCACTTAGTTCAAATACAGTGCCAGTCCCTTGGTCAACATCCAGCAAAAGCATCAAGTAGAGAAGAGTGACCATGCCCAAGGTCTAGCCATCTCCCAAAGCGGGATAGAAGCAGTTCTGACAATAGCCATAAAACATCTCACCATCTGTAAAAACATGGAAAAATAAAACCCTAAGTACGAGGATGTACTCAGCTAGACTTACCCGTCATAAACTAAAATAAAGTGACTCTAAGGAGTATGCAAGGCTGTATAAGTAGGATAGCTGACTCATTTAATTGCGAAAAAGCTTGCATTAAGAAACAATTAATAAGAACCTTCTAGCAATGTATTTTAATCTGATTAACCTTATCATACTACATTAGCACCTGTACTAAACAAGCATGGTAATAATTATTTAACAAGAAAGTAACCAATTCCGGTTGAGTATCTTTCCAGTTCGAGAGCTCAACCATCTCATCTCTTGTTCGAGTTCTTACTACGATGCCGCTGCTCAAGTCAAGTGTTCACTGTCTAGGAACGATGGCGATTATAATAGATTACTAACCAGCTGGCGGGTATTCCTCACACAAACCACACTCACCAGCCACGGTGAGCTACAGATCACCGACATTCAATTCGGGAAAAGCGCGAGATCAACAGTACCATCGTACCCAGGAACCGCCCGGCTGCCTTATTCAGGGCGATCCTGACCTCGGACTTACTCTCCGCGTAACCTATGGTCCCCCATCTTCACCAATACGATGCGTACAGCAGGTCGACTCCCGGCCCAAATCAAAATTAGGCTTCGCGGTCGGAATGACTTATCCTTCCAGCTAAATGTGAGGCATAAATTCAATATGACTTGAGGACGTACAACGGACGGGGTTCTAGTTGACACAGATGGGATACCCACACCGAACCTCCAGTTCAGTCTCAACACCAATCCCGTCCGGTCTCGATTTATTATCTCCACATGGTTATCTAAGATAACAATGTATTCAACCATTTCGAGTCACCACCTATAACTCGCGGATGACAGAAAATCACCCGACTTCTACCGATCTAGATAAGCAGGGCTAAGCATATATTCGTACCTGAACCTAACAAGGTTGAAGTATAAACAGTGGCAAGGAATATAAGTAATGCAGCAACGGTATAAAACAACACCTATAACTTAATGCATCAAACAAGTAAAGGACTCAAGTTAGATATTTTGCAAACCACAGGGAGAATGCTCCGGGGCTTGCCTTTCAAGAAAGAGCTTGGCTGGTGGTCGGGACACTCCGAAAGATCAACTTCGGGATCCTCTTCTGCTGCTGCTTCCCGCACCAAAGCTTCCTGCTGGCCTTCCTCTCCTTGTGCTCCGGGAACTACCGTTTCGAGCTCTGACGATCCTGTACGATGCATAGTGCGTATGAGTACCGTGCATACATATAAATATAATGCCGATGGTGATGGTGAATGAATGCTCAGCTAAGATGAATGATATGATATTTGAAAACATGTATGATAAGCACATGTCATCTGCATTCTTTTCTACCGACAACTCTCCAAATAGGCCTCGCATTACAATTTACTCGTACACTATAAGGAATTATAAACAACCATTATTTCGCACACTACACTCTACTGAACCAAAACCAATAGCAGATCACACATATCATAAATAGCATAAAAAGCATTTTTACACACATGAAATGATAACTCTAAAACATTATTTATAATTAAAAGAAATCAGGTATAACTACGACATGACTTTAGACTACTCAAAAAATTCTGTAAAAATTACAGGAGCTTAATCATACCAAATAAAGACTACCATAAAAATTTCAAGTCAAAACAGTAAGTACTTTATCCTACACAAAAATGACAAGACATCATAATTTCAGGGGCATAAAATACTTTGTACATAAAAGGATGTCAAACAACAGATCTCAGAACATAATTAGCTCTAGATTGATATAAAAACACTCTCCAAAAAGTTTCATACACAAATTCCTTATATATTATTTATTATGAATTATTTATCATCACATGAAAATAGGCACCATAACTAGACAGATCAAACTTTCCACATGACATAACCTCATAACATTTTTCACAGATAGAGCATGACATAAGAAGACTAACAAACTTGGTCTCACATTTTTCTGAGCAACAGAGAATTACTTATGCATTTTCTAAGATAAAAGCAATTAATAGAGATAAATAAAGCTATACAGAAAAGTATCACAAATTCCACATTTCATATTTTTCATACATAGATCATCTCATAAGAAAAATACTGCAAGTTGAACCAACTCATTTGGATGAAAAATGAGCAAGTTATGAATTTTCAAAGGTTTAATCAAAATCTGGAATCATTTCTGGAAAAGAAAAAGGAAAAACACTTTGCACCGGAGACCCTGAGGTTTTCAGAAATCAACCAAGCCCTAAACAGAAATACTCTGTGTCTGGCAATCTTGCACCAAGACCCTTAGGGTTTCCTACATTCTAACCCGATGGCCCTCGACGGCGGCGAGGTTCGGCCGGCCGTCCTGGCGGCGCTCCGGCGACACCAACCGGCAGGGAAGAGAGAGGAGGGCCGTGCGCATCGATCAAGGGTATAAAAGAGGGAAGGAAGCGGCTTGAGGCAGTCAGAGCATGAGCACGGCGGAGCGGCGGCACTCCGCACGGCGGCCCGACGAAATTCGGCCCTACGGAACCCTAATCGACCCCATTGACTAGCGTACTAGCACCTACTCATCATGGAGTGTCTGAGGCGCACCAAAATGGCGAGAGATGATGGCCAGAGCGGCGGGACCACGGTGAGGTCGAGGTGCGGCCATGGCGGACGGGGAGAAGATGAGTCGATTCAGGTATACCTTGATGCAACAGGCCGAGGCGAGGGTGGAGGATGGTGGAGCGGACTCAGGCGCTCTCGATTGCGAGGTTAAGCAGGCGAATGCACGGCTGACGGCGGCGGATTTCTGTACGACGGCGAGGCGAGCTCGGGCGACGCGGCGGCGAGCAGAGAGGGAAAATGAGCGGGGATGAAGGGGAGAGTGAGGGAGCAGGGAGGATGAAGCGCGGGCGGGGTTCGGGCGACGTCCACGCGGCCAAAAACACCTCCGGACGACAGACCCCGGACGCCACGCGGCCGACGCATGCTGCCGCGGGCGGCCACGGCGCGTTCCTGGTCGGGGATTTCCCTGACGGCCCGGAAACAGCCGTCACCGAAATACAGTTTTCATGAATTTAAAACAAACTTTGCTGCTTAATAACTCTTGAATTAAGCCGAATTAGCAAAAACTCTAAATAGATGAAATGTAGATTTTGAGGAGTAGAACATTTCATCTGTACAAAGTTTGGCCAGATTATGCATAGATTTTGAAATACAAAAATCCAAAGAAAATACCCCTTAAAATTCCGTAAAATGGAAAAACAGCCTCCAATTCTGCCCTTTTTCAATATTTTTGAATATCTTCTAAGCATTTTCATGAAAAGTGATAATTACAACTTTTATTCCTTATGAAGTTCTCTACAAACTTTATTTAGGGTGCACACACATGCAAGCACTCTAGCTACCACTTTCAATTCAGTCAAACAAAACTACTTTAATGGTCCACCTTGGTCAACCATGACAATAAAGCTTAATTAGCCAAAACCATAAACATAAACCTAGGTTAATTTGGTGTCCTAATTATGTCTAGGTTACCTTAGAGGTCATCAAACACCAAACACTCATACCATTTATTCAATTCATGTGAAAGGCAAACATAGTTTAAAAATCAAGCATGATACATGAAATAAAAATCAATCTTTTCATTAATGCTATGCATAATGATGCTTATGCTTAAGAATGCAAGTGATTATGTATGCTTAACACCAGAGTGTTACAACGCTGGGCGTCTGCGCCCGTTCAGGAGCGACGGGCAATTGGCTCCCTGGCCTTTGCCTCTCATCTCCTCCATTGCTGACCGTGACGGTACTGGATATGCGTGGTACTCGGTTGTTGGAGGGGGCCGAACGGCCACAGTTCTCGCTGCGGAACTGCCACAGTTCTCGCTGCAGTCGCAGACTTGCAGTATGCAGTGAGAGGTTATCACTACTGATAGGTCTTGGAGGCAAGAGAGCCTTGTCCAGTGACGCCGTTCATCATTTTTGAGATGCAACGCCGAACGCGATGTGCAGGCTTAGGCCGAAAATAGCGGCCTGTTTGCATGGGCCAAAATCCCAAGCCCAATTGTGGAGAGATCGCTCGCTTCCCCAGTTGATTATAGTAGAGATTCTCAAAAAACAAAAGTTCATTCTAGTATAGCCCCAAAAATGGGTCAGTTCAGCCATGATGATTCATCTTCCCTGCCCTATTATTCTCAAAACAAAACAAAAAAAAAAACTTCCTTGCCCTATTAGCCAAACACCTCAAATTCCACCACCTACAGATCCACCAAAACACGGATCTAGCTCCTCGATCCATGAAATCTAAGGAGCTCCTTGAAAGGTGCTATGAAAACACACAGCTCCAACTCTGACACCATTTTCTGGTAAATTGTAGAGAAGCCAGAGTATTATTGGGTCTAGAGCTGGAGCTGCAAAAATTGACTCAATTGCCCAGCAAAACCGTTCAACTAGTAGTAGCATCTGCGAAGGTTTATTGCCTCTACATACATTCTAGGATAAGGAGTAGCACACATAACACAGGCCTTTACGTGTCAACAATGGTGTCTTTACATGTAGAACAATATAGGACCATACAGATGATATAATGGCTACTTGCCATGTCTGATGTCCAGGATACTGCCTTCAACAATCAACCATATGTTCACAAAAGCAGTAAGATAGGTCCACCATGGAATAGTATTACCAGATCATTTGACAGAATATGCTCGGATAAACTACTGGAAACCCATTGACCACGAGAGTTGATCCTTTATTTCCTAATGGCAGCAGTATTGGGTACACCAAAATCTCAATCTGCAGCACAACTGGGGAAAGCAGAAATATGGACGCATTATAAGCATTAGGAAAACAATTCAACTGTTGTACCTAATACCATTGCTATATTTTTAGTCTAGTTGGAAGCATTCACAAAGCAAGAGCCTTATGCAAACGAATCAATAAATCAAGTAACCAAACTCTGAAGAACACATCTCGTGGTAAAATCACCATAACATGATGAAAAAACTGCTGATGGCAAAGCACATGTAGTTTCTAGTAAATCTAAACAGTAAGGTAGATCCGAAGATATCAATGCCCATGTTTTAGAAGTATGACAACACAGGTCTAGGATGTCAAACCAAAATAGAGAGAGTGTGTCACGAGTTCAGTTTGCTCTAGTCTGCTTTGATTAAGCAAGCACAGAAAATACCAAATGGAAGCCTTGATCTATATATATTCAAGGTCTCCAGAAGCTACATCGTCCAATACGCTCCTGTCGAGGCCTGAGCTTGCTGCTTCTTCCAATTCAATACTTTCCACCTCTTCCAGTACATCGGTGCCATGGTCTTCTTTTGTCGCCCCTTCAGTTTTACTGTCGGGGTAAACTCTCATTCTGATGCGCTTGCCTTTGATATATCGATATTCCCATTTTGGCGGTGGGTATTTCTTTTTTAACTTTTCATATTTGTCCATCATCTCTAACTTCAGAAACACATCACCTAGCATCCTGATAATAGAACCATCAGGTCTTACGCCTAGTTCCTCCATATCAGCAAAAATCTGGAGAATTTACGAGTAAGACATAAGAGTGATTGGATAATTATCCCCAACTAACCTTTCGTTTGGGCAAAGGTTTTCTAACATGGAGAAAATGGTATAAAGACAAACCCCAACTTTAGTTAAAAAACAATATGCAAACTGGTGAAATAAGAGGGAAAAAATCATTTCCTACCTCAAACATTTTATCATATGCTCCCGCACTGTAATATAGAGAAATCATTCTCATGAAAAATGTACGAGGCAAACCCTCCATATATCGTGCGAATACCTTTCCAAATAACTCTTCTGCTTCCTCAATCCGGCCATCCTCGATCAAAGCATTCAACAAGGTGTAATAGCTTCCCATTGTCTTCCCTTGACCTTTGTTGAACATCCATTTAATGACCTAGATCATGTGGTCATTGTTTCAGTTCAGAATAAGGGTTCATTATTATAAAGGGACAACTAAATCCTAGGTGTAGTATTGGTACAGGAAAATATGTTTTATCTTTCTTAATTGAAAGGCAGAGCTCCTTCCACTATCTTAAAAAAAACCAGTTTACTATGAAAAGAGAGCAGCTAATTCTATTCTTTTGCTAGAACTAGGAGCAGCTAACTAACTTGTAAAAGGATGAGATAACTAGTAACATTCTCCAAGAAAAGGGACTAGCAGCTAATATGAAACTTTAAAAAAGAATATGTAAGAAATAATTTAGACCAAATAGTTCAGACGAAAACTAGAAACTTCCATTTAACACCTGAATTATTATAAAGGAACAACTAAATCCTAGGTGTAGTACTGGTAAAGGAAAATATGTTCTATCTTTCTTAATTGAAAGGCAGAGCTCCTGCCATTATCTTAAAGAAAATGAAAAGAGGGCAGCTAATTCTATTCTTCTCGAACTGGGAGCAGCTAACTGACCTGTAAAAGGATGAGATTACTAGTAACATTCTCCAAGAAATGGGACTAGCAGCTAATATGAAACTTTAACTAGAAATTCATGACAATTGAAAGGAATATGTAGGAACTTCCATTTAACACCTGAATAATTCGTTTCCATTCCTTTTCGTCCTCAAGTTTCTTCAGTGCCTTCTTAACTACTATCAAGGGAAACTCCAGTTCCCACGCAACAAATGAGTCAAGTGCTCCATAAACTTCCTCCTTCACATTAGACAGACCTTTAATCTGCACGAGATGATAAAAGTTTGACATATAATTTCAGGTACTCAGTTTGGATGTGTCCATAGGAAAATGAGTATTTGAAAAAGGCATCCTATACAAACTCTATGTTGCCCTGTATGTGATATACAGTGATACAGGTATGACTGAAATTTGTTACAAATACAGAGCTAAAATTTTGCTGCAAAAGCTGAATTAAAAGATATTTCCTTGTTTGTTGGATTATGGAAGTGGACTAAGGTTAATCTAGCAATGTCAAGGTGATGCACAAGAGTATTCAGACGCAATTAATTTTCAACAGAGAAACGTTGAAGACCTCACACATTCGACAAGCTTCTGTGACTTGGAAATAGTCCCAATTTTCTTCTGAGTTTTCCACACACGGGGATATCTCGGTCTTGGACCCCTGGCACCACAAACCTGTTGCACAATCGCCATTAATACGGGAATCATGATAGGCCGCTCCGCCAGTACTAAACCACCATATGCACACCGCATACGGCACAGTAGATTAAGCTTACCACTACAGAATTAAACTTTATCTGATGTCGGAGAGGCCTCTCCTTTACTGAAGCAAATGCAGGTGACCAGTAGCTCCTCAAGCAAAACATTCTATAATCTGTATTAGCGAAAAAGTAAAACAAAATCCACGAAAGAAGATAAGAGCGTCGCTTTGACGAGATGAAGAGAACTCTTACCTTAATAGAGTATCACAAGAGCAGTAGGACTGGAGGAGAAAACGGGAAAGGATGGGCTGCCGCTGCCGCCGCCTCCGCCGCTGCTGCCCGCCGCCGCTGCCGCCGCCGCTGCCGCCGCCGAGTGGAGTAACCGACTTCTGGGACCGTCGCTGCTTCTGGCGAGTCGGGAGGGGAGCGACAGCAACCGCACAGCGGCAGCTTGGAATTGTAACCCCGATTTATCTCTCCAGTTTTATTTTTTTCTTTCAGGAAATCACACTGCTACTGTTTTTTTTTGGGCTTGGGCTTTGTATAAAAAATGGGCCGTGGGCTGATCTAGTAAATGAGCCTTATGTAGTTGCCCGTTCATCTTCTTTCATTCATCTTGCCAGAGAAGCCTTCCTCCAAAACTCGAGAAAGGGCGGAGAGGGTTTCCTCCGCGCCGCGGCTGCCATGGCCGTCCGGACCTAGGCTAGTGATTGCTGCCTCCCGAGTCCCGACCTACCAGGGGGAAAGGGAGAAGAGGCGCTGTGGCGGCAGCCGGCAGGAACTAATTGGAAGGCGAGGGCTGAGGGTGGGCGCAGAGTCAGGTGGTTATCATTTTTTTTTTTCGGAGGGGGACGTTATTGGGGTTAAGGATGCCGGTGGCGAGGCCGGAGCCGCAGGAGCCCCGGGTGATCGCCCACGTCGACATGGACTGCTTCTACGTTCAAGGTCCGTGACTATCCTTGGCTCTCCCTCCCCCACCCCGCCCATGACCAACATTTCTTCGACCGAAAAGTGACCATTTGCTTTACTGCAGTCGAGCAGCGGAGGAACCCGACGCTCAGGGGCCAGCCGACCGCCGTGGTGCAGTACAACGATTGGAAAGGCGGCGGGTTGATTGCCGTCAGCTACGAGGCTCGTGGGTTTGGTGTGAAGAGGTGAGTGCCTTCGTTTCTTGGTCGACACTTCCGTCTACTTGGAATTTGGTCGTAATTTCGGACGAACTGGTGGTGCTTATTCAGGTCCATGCGCGGAGATGAAGCCAAGAGGGTCTGTCCTGGTATTAATCTGGTTCAGGTTCCGGTGGCGCGTGGCAAGGCCGACCTTAATCTTTACAGAAGTGCTGGTTCTGAGGTAGGTTCACCATCGTAGGCTAATTTACTACTCCTACTAGTTATTAACAGTACAGGACTTACATGGCATGTTATACAATAATAAGTCTATATTTTGCAACTGAACTTTCAGGTTGTTGCAATCCTTGCAAGCAAAGGGAAGTGCGAGCAGGCATCCATTGACGAAGTTTATCTTGATCTTACTGATGCAGCAAAGGAAATGCTCTTACAAGCTCCCCCAGATTCACCAGAGGAGATTTTTATGGAGGCGGCAAAATCAAATATCTTGGGCCTTCTGTCTGTAAGAATGTTTTCAAATTAGTTCTGTTGCTGCTCTGCTATTTGATGTGACATGATCATAGGTCGTGATATATTCAGGATGCTGGAGAGAAGGAAAAGAATGTGAGGGCATGGCTTTGTCGATCAGACGCAGATTACCAGGACAAGCTACTGGCATGCGGAGCTATAATTGTTGCACAGTTACGAGTCAGAGTTCTGGAGGAAACCCAATTCACATGCTCTGCTGGGATTGCTCACAATAAGGTTTATAATGAGTCGTAATAGTGAGTAGATGCTTTTCTTTCTGTTGACAAAAAAATTTGATACTCCATGGTTGCTATTGTGTTAGTTTTGCTATGCTCAGGAAATCAGCTCAGGTTCCTGTATTCTATTTTCTGCATTCCTTGATTCCTTCCTCTTGCTGTCGTAGCCTTCCACTCATTCTTCTTATACTGCGCAGGTGTTAGCTAAACTTGTCAGTGGAATGCACAAGCCTGCTCAACAAACAGTTGTCCCTTCTTCATCAGTTCAAGACTTTCTGGCATCACTACCTGTGAAGAAGATGTAATGACCTAACTCTAACAAGGCGCCTCTGTCCTTTCTAGGCTCTTGCTTTTTCTATGGAAAAGTTTTGGAGACTTTGTATCACTATTAGATGATTAGATCAAAAAACATTGTGCTTAATTAAAATTATGCATGGTGCGAAACTGAAAGGTGAGAATAACCATATTGTTCAGGAAACAGCTTGGTGGTAAGCTTGGAAGTTCCTTGCAGGATGATCTTGGGGTTGAGACCATTGGTGATCTCCTAAGTTTTACAGAGGAGAAGTTACAAGAGCAGTATGGAGTAAATACAGGGTAATTATGCCATGCTTCATTAATGTGTTATAAATTTGGTTTTACCTTGATTAATGTAGATATAAGCTTATAGTGAAGATGTGATATCACATTTTAAAGAGTTAATAGTTGTTATTCCCTTTGGCTTTTATCAGATGGCATAGCTTTTAAGTTGATAGTTGATTCGTTGTATCAATTATCAAACATGCTTCTTTTCATACGTTTGTTTAGTATCATGTCAAATACTCACTAACTAATGTTGTAAGTGCTTGACTTCGTGCAGAACATGGTTATGGAAGACTGCTAGGGGAATTAGTGGGGAAGAAGTTGAGGATCGCCTTCTACCAAAGAGTCACGGGTGTGGAAAGACATTTCCTGGCCCAAGAGCACTGAAGAACAGCGCTTCTGTATGAATGCTTACTCTGTCATTTTTGTTGTTCTTTAATAAAATCTTTAGTTATTAGCTGCTGAAGAAACAGAGTATTCAAAAGTCCATTGAAGACCTTATGGATTTACCTACTTGTGATGAGCATAAACATCTAGGAATTTACATCTTTTGGTTTGTGAAAGCCATATTTGTTATAACAAATGATAGAACATTGCGTTTGTTATGAACTGTAGTTCATTTGGGGGATAACCATTGCCAGGACGATAGCCTGGCAAAGTTGTCTTGGAGGGAGACTGGAGTTCTTGGGGGTGAATTTGACTGATTGTTCTTCATTCCTTTCCTTCTTGATACAACACCTGTCATATAGAGAGAGGATTCCTAAGTCATAACCACCTACGGAAGGCCCAATCAAAACCATATCCAGTCCTATCTCTATCTAACCCTATCTCTAATTGATCCAATACCTCAATCCTATGGGTCCCTGGCCCCCTAGCTGACCGCCATAACAGCATTTCAGTTGGCACCTGATTTAGGAAGAACCATATGCTTAGTTGCATACTTATTTGACTTGGGTGAAATAGCTTGAAAATATGTAACTCAAGTTTCAGTGTGGTGTCTTGTGACCTGTATGGTGACATTGTTGGTCTGGAGTCTGGAGCCCTGCATGTCAGTGAGACGATCAGCAGCTACTAAAGAAAACCTGGCAGTTCCATGTACACTTTTTGACATGTGGTCCATGTCAACCACATTTGTAGAGCTTACACCAGACGGATTCTGAACAGTCGTTGTACTTGACTATTGCTGCTCTTATCAAATAAACTACTGCTGCTCGTATCAAATATTAGTTGTTGAGAAGCATGTACAACACGGAATTATGTTGGTGCTTTATGATGCTGCACTTTGATGTGGCCTTAAGGGATGCTAGATGCAGTACCCTTCCTAACTTAAATTTTGTGCTGCCTGAGTCAGATGCCACATGCATCGCGCATGTATTTGGGAAATAAAGGGATCCCACAAGCATGGCTCAAAATGCAAAATATCTCATTCCTGTGTAAGAATCTAGGGAAGTTTTTGTTAAGATTCAGTTAGTTCAGTGAGTCTGTATGTTGTAGGTCAAAGGCTGGCTGGATCAACTCTGTGAAGAATTAAGTGAACGGATCCAGTCTGACCTGAACCAGAACAAGAGAATTGCTCAAACACTAACTCTTCATGCCAGAGCATCTAAGGTATTTTGTTTAACTAATAAATTTCCTTTTAGGGTACTGAATTTCTGATAAAAGGACCAGGCCATGTATCTAGTCCAATTTCACACTGCAAACCATAACTTCCTCATTTATCTACTTTTACTGCAGGAAAATGAACGTGATTTAACGAAGAAATTCCCTTCCAAATCATGTCCTTTGCGCTATGGGACTGGGAAAATTCAGGAGGATGTGATGAGGCTATTTGAATCTGGCCTTCACGAGTTTTTAGAATCACAGAACACTGGATGGAGCATAACATCTCTTTCTGTTACTGCAAGAAAAATATTTGATATACCTAGTGTATGATTATAGAAACTTTCTTAGCAATTGATCATTCATACATTGTCATGTTTAAATGTTTATAAACCTTAGAGAAACAAGGAAACATGTCTGCAACCTTAATATCTGTCATTTCTGAATTGTGGTGTCTTGTTCTCATGTTTGTAAATGCTACACCATATTCAATCTATCATTATTCATATGTAGTCAGGCCCCACATAAAATTGCAAATGCATTTTGCTAACTTTATTTGTTATTTGTTATTTTTATTTATCAGGGAACAAGCTCAATCTTGAAATACATTAAAGGTCCTAGTTCTGCTGCACCTCTGGCTATATCTGATTCTTCGGCTGTACCTGAGGATCCATCTCTTGGTGATGTTTCTTAGTTCAAGTGTGCCTACTTTTTGCAATTTTTGTTTGTTCTTACTTTAAGGATCTTCCGATATTTTTCTGTAGATAATGATGTATCTGTGAAGCCAATTCATGAAGAACAATGCCAGCCATCTACCTCTCAGATAGAACAGAATAATACCTCTCAGAAAGAACAGAATAATACACATTCTGTGTCTGTGATTTCTGCTAAACAATGCCGAGCAAATGAAGAGAAAAGAACACCAAAGAAGAAGTCTGAAGTTAAGGTCAGTTATTCTTTTCTCCTTGGTGGATACCATCAAACTGATTTCTAGTTGGTTATATTCTTAAGCTGTTGGTGAATGAAGATGATGTTTTTCTTGCTTTATTCAATGAAATTAGCACTGTATTGTGTTGTTAAAAAAACTTCCGAGTTTGACATTTACTCAACTTGTTCAGTTCTTTTTTATTTTGTCTCATTTCTTTTGTATTGGTCGTATAGGACTTTCAAACTATTTTTTTGTTTCCATGTCATTAACTCACCCAAGATGTTTCACTATGATAGGGAACTTCCTCGATATTGAGGTTTCTTTCACGGGGTCAATCTACCTTCCATGAGAAAAGAAAATCTGATGGACTAATTTGCAGCGCTAGCCATCAAGGTTTAATGGACTGTAAGATGCAATGATGCAGATATTGATTTTAACCACTGCAAATTTCTTTATTTGCTGAATATTCGTGATGTCATTAGGTGCAGGGAGTTCTTCAGAAGCAAACAAAGCTGAAGAACACAATGTACCTGTGGAAGCCGAGGATAGGAACAACACCAACCGTTGTGTTGAACCCTCTGGCAGTAACACATGGATGTTCAACATTCAAGACATCGATCCAGCTGTGGTGGAGGAACTGCCACCAGAGATCCAAAGAGAAATACAGGGGTGGGTCCGCCCATCAAAGCACCCAAGCACGAAGAGACATGGTTCTACAATTTCATCGTACTTCCCACCCACAAGGTCTTAGATACGTTCATATGCTAGTTCTTGATTGTTTATTCTTTACTCTTCTCCAGACAACACAACGGCCTCACTCTGTGTGTTGTAATTGTAAGATGTGATGTGAAGATGTTCAGGTAAGCCTGATGAACAGTTGGATGGGACCTCTGTGAATATCAAGTTTGTTTGGATGAAGGATGGAAACATGAACATTAATGCATGTGCTACTGGGTACTTGAGGTCCTAGGATTGCATCTACTTATATGTTCATGTTCGAAAATTATTGAGCTACACATTTGAACCATCCAGTACTAGCTTTCTGTCCATTTAAACCATTGTGATGAGGTTTTTATAAATGGTGTGATTGCATTAGACAAGTGGTTTCTGGTGGAACGGTGAGTGTAATAAAACTGAATAATAGAATTGGATCATACATAAAAGGTCTTAAAGGGGTTAGACAAGGTGAACCCTTGTCCCCATTCTGCTCAATTTTGTGGCCGACTGCTCAATTAGAATAATTCATCAACCTCAGCACAACAGTTTAATTACTGGCTTGATTGAACACATTTTACCAAGTGGAGTTGACATACTGCAATATGCAGATGACACCATTGTTTGCCTAAAAGATGACTTGGATGACTTTGAAGGGGCTAGGAATTTGAAGTTACTACTATACCTGCATGAGATGATGGCTGGGCTTAAAATTAATTTCAATAAAAGTGAAGTCAATCAATGATAATTGAAAGCATCTATGCCCCTAATTCGGTTTCAATCTATCAGCAAAGCATAGACAAATCAGTGAGGTTGAGACAACACTTGTTGATCAAATTTGTGCATCTATGGTACTGTTTGATCTTGAAGAATTGTTTGTACTCATTCCTCCCATTTCATATGCTCTGCATCTTTTTTAACACTCTGCCCAGCATGTGTAGATGTAGTACATTATGTGTAAACAAAATTAAGCGGGAAGAATTTACTACAGTATATAACATCAATCGACCTCTAAATGACACACAAGCTTCAGGCCTTCCGGTTTTCTTCTCTAATCTTCTCTGAGCAACAAGTACATTTTATATGAAGTCTTCATGGAAGAAAACGCAGCTGGCACCATGTTTGCTTGTTAACAATAACAAACACAGACGTGAGGGCGTGAGCTGAGAGATTCCAATGATAAGGCCAGACTCAGGCAAGATGGTCATTAACGTATTCAGAGAAAGTTGGGAGGTTCAATGCTTCTCTTGCAATGCTCCTGTCTTCGTCAGTTATACTTAAAGCTTGCAATATATCATCCTGTCATAATGGTTACATAGAGTTGATATAATCATATCATGATATGTGAGCTTGCAAACAATGATACAAAGGCCTCATGTGTGTTCAAGCAGAAAAACGATGTACTAAATGAAAGAAGTCAAGCAAGCATTGCATGACATATTGGCAAAGGAGCCACATTGAGCTATGAGAAGCCCTTCAGTTATCTTTCTTATTTTCCAGAATCATCTGTTTCCTTTTATCAGAAATAAGTGTCAGTTGTCGCCATCCTCTATTTCCATGAATTGCCATAAGTTAATATTCATTCATTATACTCTATATAAGCTATAAGGCATACTACTTGGCAATCCTCTACATGGCATATATCTTTGTGAACCAGCGTGAGTACATGAAAAAATTCAGTGGAGTCTAATTCTTAAGTTATTATAGCTAAATTTAATAAGATATTATTACCGCAATTTGGAGCTTCCGGATGTAACCAATTACAAGCAGCTTCACAGGCTCTGTTTCAATCCTGCCAGAGGAATCAAGAAAATCTACTTGCTGCAAAAGAAGAACCTCAAATCAAATGATTGTCTCAGAAAACATGGAAACCTTACTATGCATTAATCTGTTAGTAAATATTTTTAGACCACGAATGTTCAAAATTTCGTGCCGTAAAAGATAATTAGAACTGTAGGGAACTCTTTGGACAGCTGGCCTCCCACATGAAAACAACGACACATATAAGAACAAGTACCAACCATGACTCTTTCGACGGTCTGCTGTGGGAAGTCCCACCCAGTACCTATGACCACCTTGGAGAGTCCATGCACTTTGGACTTGGCCCAACCCAAATAAATTCCTGATATTTGATCAGGAATATACTCATAGGTACAATCATCTGTTTGCAGATAGTCAAAGTAAAAAACGCGTGTGATTTACCGTAAAACACTAGTATATAAGAGTAGCCAGAAAGTATTTAACCTGAAATTACCCAATGAAGATTGTTTACAATTTTATTGCCTATCATGGCATATGAAAGTAAGGGATCAATCGGCAGTACACCTCGAATGCCTATGATAAATGTCACCCATCAGATTTGAAATAATAACAGTTTTATCAAACAAAACAAAATCAGTGGTCAATGAAGAGAGTTACGATCTTCAAATGCAGGAAGACCCCATAGCTCAGGATCAAAGTCCAAAAGTGAATAGAGGATGACATCAGCAATATAATAGTGCTTCCTCTGACTTTGAAGTGATGGTACTGCAACCGCCTTAGCCCCAGCAGCCTTGGCACCCTTGACTCCAACGCTATAAAAAAACAACCAAGAAAGCAGAAACTATAACTTAACAGCACATACCAAGTGCATTATTTTCAATGCATCAACATTGGAAGCATGCAACTTACTACTTTAGTGACATGAAGATTCAACATAGTTGAGATGGTACGAAAGAGTAAATAAAAATATTATTGATTGTTTTATGAGCCTTGTAATGTTCCAATGATCTGGAGAAGTGCATGTGCATCCTACATATACATGTAAGAGGTGTATAAAAGGGTCAGGTTTTGAGAAGTCATGACAATGAAAATAAATTTAGAAAAGCAGGTGGGTACCCAATGGGTAGTTCTGGTTCACTGCCTTAATTCATTTTTCCCATTTTCTTGCTTTGAAATCTGGAATAGTTCGTTTGTTTTGGGTCAACCCAAAGTCTAGTGACAGAAAAAAAAAACTTGTGTCTCTCATCATACACTATGCCATAATATTTCACATAGAAAATAGAGTGCTGATGAAAACCAAAGGACATGATCTTATCAATTATTTTGCGAATGAAAATTTTAACCTTATCTCTGCCAATAAAAAAAAAAAAACTTTGATGAGTTAAGCCCCTAATTTTTGTGATTGATGGGTCTGAATTCAATAGAAGATATAAGGGATCCACTTTAAATGTAGCCATCACAGCATACCAGCATCTACTGGAAATTATATCATTTGGCTACTGATCGGATTTCAAAAACATCTAAAAGTGTCCTGATAAGTTATGAATCATGAACAAGGTAGACACAAGGGCTTTCCCAGAAGATGTCTTTCCTACACTTACACAGAATCTTCTATGACCAAGCACGATGATGGATTTACACCAAGCCTCTTTGCAGCCTCCAAAAATCTAGAAGAATGCAGGATACCTGATCAGTAATAAACAGTGCTGCATACAAAATCCTAGTTGAATGGAAACATCATAACACTTGTGCACTTAATTAAAAGTAGCAAGTAGCAACAGATGATTGGTCAACAATGGTAAGGTACCCACATGTCAGGCGAAGGTTTCCCATTAGGGATTTGATCTCCACCAAGAATAACAGAAAAACACTCTCCCCAATCTGGAAAAAAAAAATAAAAGGAGTTTACATGGATTAAGCAGCTAATGCAATACATGATAAGAAAGCACACCAAATAAAGATATAAGTATCCTCATTCCTTAATAGTTCGGTATTACTCGTTTTTATTTGTCTGAACCATGATATCAATCAGGACTTGCTATGTTAAGCTACTTGCATGATCCATGTTGTCAGAGATGGAGCATGGACACTCAGTCAATGATTAAAGAAAGGTACATAACATATTTAACCAAGACAATATAAATCGTTAGAATCAGACTGGAAGAATTTCTATTCCCTTCAGGCTTCAGTGGTATATACTGTACTTATTTGCTGCAGAAGCGACATACCAAAAAGACATATCTATGCGCTATGCCGTTGACAAGATACAGACTGAAGGAAACAGTCATCCTCCTACCTTCTAATATCGGAAGTTTGTGTTCAATATTTCTCCTAACGGAGTTAGAAGCAATTGCGAGTGGAACTCCGTTCTTGTGAAGATGCTTGACAAGCCTCTTCACTCCTGGAAGCGGTTTTGCCTTTTGCCACCTATAGGAGAAAGAGAAAGTAAGAGCTTGTAGACTGACAAGCGTTATGTAGTACATGTCCAAAACTGAAAAGAAACCTTCTCAGGTACAGCGGATGCATCGCCTTGGAGTACTCCTCGACGGTGAGCGGCAGCTCGTAGTCTCTGATGATCCCAGTGGTGGACTCCAGATACATCTGGCCTAGCCTCTTCTCCTCTTTCTGCGCGTCGGGGACCTTCCCGTACGCCGCCAAGAATTCGTGGAGGACGTCCCTTGTCGCCCTCTCTGCGCCAAGACAACGCATTATACGCATAGAACAGTGCAAATCAACTACGGAGCACAGCTCAGCGACACGGCACACGTGCGTACCTGTGTCAAGGAGGGTGCCGTCGAGATCAAAGATCACCGCGGAGACCTGGTGCGCGGCGGCCATGGTGCTAGGCGGGGGGAGAGAGGCGAAAGCGAGGCGAGGCGCGGAGTCGATGGGCGCGGGATGGTGGAGGAAGTGGGGGGAGGCGGCGCGCGGGGGATTTTAAGTGCACGAGGAGGAAGAGGCCAGTGGTCGGGAATCGGAAGGAAGAGGCCAGGGGCGATGCGGTTCTCGCTCTGAATGGCTTGGCTGCCGGCTTGCGGCTTGTGGCTTGTGGGGTGGAGGCGAACGAACCGGGTGCTGTTGTTCCGTCCCCGTTGCCCTGTTGGTGTGTGCCACTGGACTCCGGCGAGGAGGCGTGCGCGCTCGGCTCAGGTCACCACCGTCTCACCGCGCGGCGCGTCCGCGCACAGCGCACTGGCCTGCCGCTCCCGCCGCCGGCGCGGTGGTTCTTGCGTTACAATACCAAGAAAGCAGAGTCACTAGTCAGTGGCCTCAGCTCTTTTCGACGTTGGATCTAATGTGGCATGCACTTCAAAACGTGATAGACGAAGTTTCCAAAAATTTGTCTGATGAACGAACCTGAAAATGACTGATCGAGACGTATAGCAGAAAGTAGATTGGTACCATTAGCTGCAATTACAACATCGGTTCTCTTTCTTTGTGACAACTGACGAGGTGAGCGGTGAGGTTTTGTGCGCTCACCGAGCGGTTATTGGACAGGCAGAATAAACTATTAGAAGAAGGAATATTACAAGTTCGTCACGAATCTGAATCACTTCGCTAACAGATTTGCGTGATAAGCCGAATATAGGAAAAACTGTTCCTTTCTGATGATTGTATCCGGCAGCGCCATTATACTCGCTCATATTCATATGGGCCGGGTTCTTTTTGCAAACATATGGGCCGGCAAACGCGAAATGTTTGCAAACGTACGCATATCACCGTATGGTGATCCGCTGGATTCAAACCTCACCTGATTTTTTTTTGTTGCATCATGGAGGTCATGCTGTGTCTTTTTTTTTGTTTTGGGGGGCCCCAGGGCGGGGGGGGAGAGGTCCTTAACATTCTAAATATCATATAGGCAAGAGGGGAGGTGAGTTGATAAGGTTGAGAGTACCTTGTTATGTGGTGATAAGTGATTGCTAAGGTCAACAATAATGTTTGTAGTTGAGTTGCTTTTGCCTTTTGACTGACTGAAGGTGAAATGGCGACGGTAATTGACTTTGTTTCTGAATTTCAAGCACAATTAATCAGCTGTGACCGTGAGGGGCTGCTAGAATAGCAAGTAATTGTAACAAATCTTTCCGATGCCAATCACATGACGGAGCACCCCTGCGCGTTCTCGTCGCTAAAGTAGTCAGTGGCCCTGGTGCCGGCGACGGCCGAGTTGGCACCGTGGTGGTAGTATGCGCCGTACATGCGCGAGTCGTCGTAGCCATGCTTGTAGTAGTTGTACGAGGACCCGGGCCGCGCCGCGTGGCTGCCGTGCGCCGCCAGGCCTGCGGCGCCCGGCTGGTACATGAGCTGCTGCTAGAGCCAGGACTTGGGCCGTGTTATTCGAGGGCGGATCATGACATGATTATTTAGCACGACCTGAAGAACGACACGGCACGAAATATTTTGAACCGTGCCGGTACGACACGAACATGAGGGCCATCCCGTGCTTAGGATCTCGGCACGGCGGGCTACATGGTACGGCCCGCACTTTGGGCCGTGTTTCGGCCGGCACGGCACGTATGCACTTCTATAACTTTACAATACGATTTTCAAGCATTTACTCTACTATCTATCATCTAATTCTTAAATAAATTATGAAAATTACTAAAACTTTTATTAAAATGATACACATATGCTATATGTCTTCGTAATGATTGGATATAATGAAAACTAACAGGTGAGCGCCGTGCTTGGGCCGGCACGACCCGAAGGCGTGCCGGCGTGCCACGGGCCGCGCTCGGACCGAATAAAAGTTTTGCCGTGTCATATCGGCACGCCCGACGTGCCTCCCGTGCCTAGATGACACGACCCGAAGCGGCACGAAGCACGAGAGTGCCGTGGCGTGCCAGCCCGGCCCGGCCCAAGTCCCAGCTCTAGCTGCTGCTGTGCCAGGACGTGCACGGCGCCGGCCCCGGCAGCGGCCGCTCCCGCGGCGTAGGGAAGCGGCCAGAGGACGGCGCGGCCCGTCCGCCGCACCGCCTTGAGCACCTTCTTCTGCTCCACGTCCCCGTTCACCGTCACCTTCTGCTGCGCCATGTCGATCTCCACGTCATGCACGCCTTCCAGCCGCTGGACCGCCTTCCGGATCTTCTTCTCGCACCCGGGGCAGTCCATGTGCACGCACATTTCCACGAGCTGTAGGTGATGCATGCATGAACATAAATCAGTATTAAAGACACAATTAGACACAGGGATCCCAGTAGATTTTATTGCAAGAAAAACGCACGCATAGAGCTGAAACTTACCGTCATTTTCGTCTTTGGAGTTGTATGGATTGATGATCACTTTCTGCAGTTCTGCACGTCTCTTATCAGGCTGTGTTGGCAATAGCGATGCTAGTTCAGCTGGTGCCTGGTGGTGATAAATACAGGTTGTTTCTGTATCAACAAGTTGCGTATGTATCCCCCATATATACTCATCCTGAGTTCTTGACGATCTTGAAACGGTTACCGCTCCGGGAAGCATGTGCCATGGCTGGTGGTCGGCTGGCCAAGGTGTTGACTATGGATCCTAGAGTTGACGAACAATTTTCTGTACTCAACAGGCACCGACTGCTTCCTTCGCGCTCCACCTCCGCATTTAACTCCGGTTCATAAAAAACGAAGCCGATGCGATGCCGACGACATGGAAACTCGTGCAGGGGCCGAGGGGCGCATGGACCGGCCGGCCGGGATTACCCACGCACGCATGCAGCCGCCCGCCCGGCCGCGCCTCGCTGGCATGCACGTTCGATCGACTGGCCTCGCCCGGCGGTGGCCCAACAAACTCGGCTATATTTGTTTGCGGGCCTCCCGGCCTAATGAATTTTTAGATGGGCTACGTTACAACTCCAGACCCACCACTATGCCCCTTCCTTGAGCTCACCACTCCTTTCAGCTTCAGAAGCACACTATGCTCCAGACGGCTAGACCATCGTGGCATCGTGTTCTTCTGTAGTTATGTTCACCAGTTTCTATTTTTTTATTTTTATAAAGACTCGTTCATCGACCAGTTAAGTACTAGTATATCGCTAGAGGTTTACAGCTGGTCCTTCGGATGAATGGTATTATCGTTATAGCCTTTAGGTGCCTGACGTCTTATGTCGGATCAAATGAATCACTCTTGGCAAGTTGACAGCTGGCCACATTTCACATTTGTGCAATGTTTGCATGTTTGGCCAATTTATGTCCCGTTCGGATCTGTTGGACTTCTACTTCTAGTTCTACACGTGGCTTCAACACCATCATCATTCATATTTGTTAGATTATTGTACGTGAAATTATTCAGACACACGTGACAGGGAATAATTGACATGGAATTTAACTTGACTGAGTAGTACTTAAGGTGGCGAGCACATTTCTATACTAAACAACAAAAATACACAGTAGAGGAATAATAATTGAGATTTGACTCCGTGGAATGTTTATTATCATGTATGTATTGTACATGTAAATCAGTACATATTTGATTTAGGTAGTTGGATTTGTTTTGTACAGTAATAAAAATTGGTCATGATAGATTAGGAATGAAAATTGGTCATGATAGGCCTCCTATCTTTCATCGTATGCTGCTCTTCTTGTGTTTTTTTTTTCGCGAAGCGTATTTGCTACTCTTGTTACATCATAGTCACGTCATATAGGGGTTGTAGGTTTTACTTTGGTTGCAGATTTAGCATGTTCCTTTTTTCTACTATGGCTATGTTCTGCCGGTAGATTTCGAAATATTTCAACATATTTTGGCTTATTTCTTCTCACAAATCACTATTGAATCTGCCGAATTCTATGGCTTATCTACTAGGTGAACAGAGCCTATATGGTTTTACTTTTTGTACATTTGTGCCGACAATGTTACTCAAGGTGCGAAAGGAGTCCAGTCACACGTCAGAGTTACACACATGTACGCAATTTCAAGTTGATTGCCAAAATGCCATCGGAAAAGGCAAAGCTTTCCGTGTACTACATAAAGATCAATCAAAGTACTCTAAAGTGCACTTTCCCCCCAAATCTTTTAGTAGCTTTAGTTCAGGGTTAACTTTCAATTTTTCCTTCGAGAGAAGGCCCACTCCTGGTCGAAAAGGGGGGAAAGAAGCCATAGTAGGTGGCAATCGCACAGTTGAGTACTTGTACTAGTGGCTAATGGTAGTCTTTGATCTCTTAAAAAAAGTATAAGAATGTAGTAGAAAATTAATGATGAGATCTGTTGGGGAACAACTTTGATATACAAACTTCCATCCTACTTTAGAGTCGAGAACAAATTTTTCGTTATAAATATTTGAGATAATGCAATATTCAGCGAAGATGACGTGGGCACTTCGCTGTGGCTATTTTAAACTTCGCACATATGTTTTCACCTGTTTCAGGTTATCTGGCGAAGATGACTTCGCTGAACTCCTGATGACCAGCGAAGCTGATGTGGCGGCTTCGCATGAGGGGTCAACAAAGTTGTATGCTAAAGTCAAGAAATCATAATCAAGTCCAAAGTTGCTCGAGGAGACAAAAGGAAGGGGGCGAAGTGTATTTCACCACTTCGTCGATTCGTCTTCTAGCTAGATGAATAGAAAACATCACGACTAAATTTGTAAGTTTCATTGTAATAGCGAAGCCAGGGGGTCTATAAATACCCCCTAGGGTATAAACTTTTGGAAAAGAATAAAATACAATTGCGACTTGCATATTGTTTTCACCTCGCTTTCACTTGAGTGATTTTGTTACCCAACATTTGGTGCCGTCCGTTTGTATGATCAAAGACACCCACGACCACCACGCGGATGCATGACAAGACCCAGCAAAAAGGCCGCTTCGGTTGAAGACAATACAATCAAAGACAAAAATCCACTTTTGGAAGATGATACAAACAGAAAATAGACGCATACAAGAAAATGAAGAAACTCAGAACGAAGAAAAAAGACTCAAAGAACTCGAAGACCAACTTATCATCAAGAAAAAGCAGCTCGAAGAAGCAAGAGCAAAAACCACAGAGAGGTCCCTAAGACAAAGAATAACAGAAGCAGAGGCTAAATTAAGAAAGCTCAATGATGAAATAGAAAATGAGAGCGAAGTCATGATCCAAGACCCAAACTCAGCAAGCAAAAACACTAGCAACAAAGAAAGTCACAGTCAAATCGCAACAATCGATACAGAGTCGCCCCTATCAATCGACATTCAATTAGTGAAGTGGCCAGCAGGATTCAAATTCAACATCATCCCAACCTATAATGACATGCCCGACCCAAGACAATTCCTGATGAGCTTCGAAACAGCAGTCGCATCAAGCGGAGGGGACGCAAACACTTTAGCAAAATCACTAATCATGGCAGTAAGAGGACCAACACAGCATTGATACTCTTCGCTAAAGCCAAGGTCAATCAAATCTTGGGATCAACTTCGCACAACTCTGTTCCTTGACTTTCAAGGCTTACAAAGAGTCGAACTCACAAGCGACGACTCTTCAACATCAAGCAATAACTGAAAGAGCCATTGAGCAAATGTTACAAAAGATTTGTACAAGCAAAAGCTCAAATATCAAATATACCAGACGAAGTCGTCATCATTATAGCAATTAAAGGACTTCGGGCAGGCCAACTTTCCTCACACTTCAAGAGAGAAAGACCAACTACAGTAGAAAAATTATACGAAGAAATGAGAAAGTACTATGAATCCGACGAAGACTACAGAAAAAGATAGAAGAGAATGGAGACAGAAACATGTCAAGACCAAACAACAACTTCCAGCACACAAGAATTACAAATACTGAGCGAAGACCATTTCAGAGGATTAATCACATCAATAACTCAAGCGAAGCTAACCATCAAAGGCCAACATCAAGCAATCAAAGAAATCTCTAAGGCAACAGAAACTACAAGGGAAACTTCCAACAAAGAGAAAATTACAACAATCAAAGCAGGGGCTTCGAAAGGAAAATTTTAAGGCCTGAGGAAATGTACTGCATCATACATGGCAAAGGGGCTGGTCACACGTCCAAGACGTATCCAAGAGTAAAGAAAAGTATCGAAGAAATGCAAGAAGAGACCAGGGCAACTTCGCAATTGAAAGTTGTGAACCATTTAGCTTCCTAAACGATAAATTACATGCCAATAACTTATCCTCAACACATGCTACCACCACCTCCGCCAATCTACAATTGCCAACCTCTAGCAATATGTTCACAAAATCAGTGGGGCCAAAGTCAACAGTAAAGTTTTCATCCTGAAAGTTCAGTAGCAAATAGCAGTCACCAAAACCTACACACCAATAACACCCCAGAAGCATCAACAAGCAATAGGAATGCAATCATCCCAAGCAAAGGCAGAATCATGACAATCTTCGGAGGAAACAGTATGGAGCTCGACACAAGAAATGAAAAAAGAAACTATTTCAGACGAGTAAACTCCATAGCAATAGAAGGCCCATTCAAGAAAACAAGATGGTCCCATTTGCCGATCACATTTTTAGAACAAGATCTCAAGTTGAAAGATTACCCTCACATGGACGCAATGGTATTAGAAGCAAACATCGAAGGATGGGTAATCTCAAAGATATTAGTAGATGAAGGCAGCTCAGCTGATATTTTATTCACAGCAACTTTAGATGCAATGAAAATTGACAGAAAAACTTTGGGGAGAGCCAAACATCCATTAATCGGCTTCGGCGGAAAGAAAATAAACTCTATCGGCAGAATTGTCTTACCAATCTCATTAGGGACAATGAATAATGCAAGAACAGAGCAAATTGCATTTGACGTAGTCAAAATGCACAGCCAGTACAATGCAATCTTCGGAAGAGGAAGTTTAAATGCCTTCGAAGCAATAATAAGCTATTCATACTTGTGCATGAAAATGCCAGCAATCAACGACATCATAACTGTCTTCGATGATCAAACAGAAGCAAGAAACATAGAAATAGATTCAAACCCAGCTCTCAAAAATGTCCATGTCATACAAGAAGAAGAAGAAGATGAGCTCGAAACTGAAAATTCCAACACGCAAGAAAAAGCGAAGCCCTGCGAAGACACAAAGAAAGTACCACTTGATCCAATGGTGCCGGAAAGACAAGTTATCATCGGTACAAACTTATCAAAAGATGAACAAGAAAAGCTAATTCAAATACTGCGAAGTAACAAGGACATCTTCGCCTGGTCAGCACAAGACCTTGGAGGAGTCAGCAGAGATGTCATAGAACACTAGCTAAATATCGACCCAAATTTCAGACCAAAAAGGCAAAAGCTCAGAAAGTTGTTCGAAGAGAGAACTCAAGCTGCAAAAGCCGAAGTGCAGAGACTTCTAGATGTAAAAGTTATAAGAGAAGTACAATTTATAACTTGGCTTGCAAATATAGTCATGGTGCAAAAAAAATAAGAAATGAAGAATGTGTATAGACTTTATAGACCTCAACAAGCATGTCCAAAAGACAATTTCTCTTTGCCAAGAATAGACACATTTGTGGATCAAGCAACAGGGAGTGAAATGCTCAGTTTCCTTGACTGCTATTTAGGCTATCATCAAATTTGGATGAAAAAAGAAGATGAAGAATACATAAGTTTTATAACCCCATTTGGAACTTATTGCTTCTAAAGAATGGCCGAGGGGCTCCGTAATGCAGGCACAACTTTCATCAGAATAACATCCACTGTCCTCAAAGATCAAATACCAAGAAATCTGCTCACATATGTAGATGACTTGGTAGTAAAAAGCAAGAAAAGAGAAGAACACATCGAAGACCTGCAAGAAACTTTCTCAAATCTCAGGAAAGCAAATTTAAAGTTGAATCTAGAAAAATATACATGTAGAGTTCAAACAGGCAAAATTCTAGGATGCATTGTTTCTACAAAAAACATTGACCCAAACCTAGAGAAGGTAAAGGCAATATTGAACATGAAAGTGCCAAGAAATATCAAGGACATTTAAAAGCTGACAGGAAGATTAGCTTCGCTAAATAGATTCATATCAAATTCAGCCGAGCGAAGTCTCCCAATATTTCAGGCTTTGAAAGGAAAAAAGAAAAATTTTAAATGGGGTCAAGCACAACAAGAAGCTTTTGAAGAAATAAAGAAGCATCTATCCAACCCAACAACTTTAGCAACACCTGATCCAACGGCAGATTTACTACTATATGTATCAGCAAATGAAAGTACAGTTAGTGTAGTGTTGATACAAGAAGAAGAAAAAGAACACTCCGCAAGACAAATTCTAGATTACTTCATATCTGAAGCCCTTTCAGGATCAAAAATTTTCTACTCAGAAATCGAGAAAATTGCATATGCAGTACTTATGGCATCAAGAAAGTTGAAGCACTACTTTCAAGCGCATAAAATAAGAGTGCCAACAAATCAACCACTCAAAGAAGTGTTACAAGGCTGTAAATCCTCTGGAAGATTGGGAAAATGGGCAGCAGAATTGTCTCAATACTTCATCAAATTTGAAAAAAGAACAATAATCAAATCTTAAGTATTGGCTGACTTCATAGCAGATTGGACACCATCAAAACACAATCAAGAAGAAATGGAGCAGCCAGAATGGATAATCTACTATAATGGTGCTTGGGGCTTCACCGGCGCCGGAGCAGCAGTAGTCATAACTTTACCTTCTAGAGTTAAACTCAAATATGCAGCAAGACTAGATTTTCAATGCACAAATAATATTGCCGAATATGAGGCAGTACTGTTAGGACTTCGCAAAGCAAGGGCAATGAGAATTCAAAAGCTGATAATCAAAACAGATTCTCAAGTTGTAGCTGGACACATAGAGAAAAACTACAAAGCAAGAGACCCAGAGCTAGCAAAGTACCTCCAACTTTCGAGAGACCAAGAAAAATACTTCGCCAGATTCACAGTGAAAAGTATCTTAAGGAATGATAACACAGATGCAGACGAAATCACAAAAGATGGTGCTTAAAAGTTGGAGTTACCACCAGAAGTATTCTTCCAAACTATCACCGAAGCCTCAACAAAGACAAAACTTGAACAACCAAAAGAAGTACACATCATCGAAAGCGAAGACTGGAGAGCTCCAATCTTGGCATTCCTAAAAGGATTTTATGAGCCAGAAAATAAAATTGACAAAATAAGAATAAAACAAAAGACCAGAAGTTACAAAATCATCAATGAAGAACTATACAAGGAAGAGATTTGCCAGTCATTGCTAAAGTTTATCTCAAGAGAAGATGGAAAAAATCTGCTCAAAGAAATACACGAGGGAATCTATGGATGCCACGCAGGGGCTAGATCAATAGTTGGTAAAGCTTTCAGACAAGGCTTCTATTGGCCAACTGCTCAAAACGACAGCAAAGAAATAATTCGAACATGTCACAACTGTCAAATGGCAGGAAGCAAAGTCAATGCACTAGGAACAAATTTACAGCCAATCGAATCAACTTGGCCACTTGCAAGATGGGGCGTTGACATAATTGGAAAGTTACCTCCAGCTCAAGGCAACTATCAATACGCAATGGTAGCAGTTGAGTATTTTACCAAATGGATTGAGGCGAAGCCAATCAACAACATGTCCTCTCACACAATGAAAAAGTTTCTATGGCAAAATATCATATGCAGATTCAGAGTTCCAAGACACATCACAGTAGATAATGGAACTCAATTTGACAGCGAAGATTTCAGACAATATTGTCAATCAATGGGAATCAAACTTTGCTTCATATCAGTAAGACATCCACAGTCCAACGAAGCAGTGGAAAGGGAAAACGGGATAATTTGCATAGGAATTTCAAAATGCTTAACAGATCTGAAAAAGGGAAAATGGGTAGATGAGTTACCAAGAGTAATTTAGTCCCACAATACTTCAAAGCCAAGGCCAATAGACTTTTCTCCATTCAAGTTGCTATATGGAGATGAAGCAATGACTCCTGAAGAAATAAAATATGAAGGACCAAGAACAAACATACAAATGATCACAGAAGAAGATCAAGCAACAAGCAAAGATTTACTTGAAGAAGAAAGAAATGAAGCACTTGAAAACATCAAGAAGTATCAACTTGAAACAAAGAAGTGGTTCAATAAAAAAGTCAAGCCAAGAGAATTAGCACCAAGAGATTTCATGCTCAAAAGAAAAAGAAACGAAGACACAGTAGGAAAATTCCAACAGAAGTGGGAAGGACCCTTCATCATCATAAGAACAAACAAGGAAGGTGCGTATCATATGACAAATATAAAAGGTGAAGAACTCAATCACACCTAGAAAATAGAAGCACTTCGCAAGTACTATCCATAAGCAAGATTACAAGAGTAATTTACTTTTCTGCAAGAGTAGAGGTAGAAGTTTCATTACAAGCAAGTTTACATTTCAAAATGTAATTGAGTTACACTCTTTTACCTCTTAAGGGAAGCCCTTCGCAGGGCGAGTGGTTTTTTAACGAGGCAGTTTCTTTGTAAATCTCATGAAGTAAAAACGAGAAAGTAGTTCCCCCAAAAAAATAATATCTTTACGTTACCTAACCAAAAACAAAAAATGCCGAAGAATATATCCAAAATATACTCTCATATCGGCATAAACTTTGCAAAAATGTAAGTTAGCATAAACATTTTATTAAAAACATAAAAATACTAACTTATCCAGTTTAAACGAGTTTTGCTCAAATTTTTTGACTTGATTTCACTAAGGTGAAAATGTTGTAAGCTTTTAAGCGAAGCGTACGTGTCCACTTCGAACTAAAAAGAAGGGACGGCATTTCAAAATTTGCTAAGGCAAATTTTTGACTTGATTTCACTAAGGTGAAAAATGTTGTAAGCTTCTAAGCGAAGCGTACGTATCCACTTCGCTCAAAAAAGAAGGGACGGCGTTTCAAAATTTGCTAAGACAAATTTTTCGACTTGATTTCACTAAGGTGAAAATGTTGTAAGCTTCTAAGCGAAGCGTAGGCGTCCACTTTGAAAGAAAAAAGGAACGACATTTCAAAATTTGCTAAGGCAATTTTTTTGACTTGATTTCACTAAGGTGAAAATGTTGTAAGCTTCTAAGCGAAGCGTACGCGTCCACTTCGAACGAAAAAGAAGGGACGGCGTTTCAAAATTTGCTAAGGCAAATTTTTTGACTTGATTTCACTAAGGTGAAAATGTTGTAAGCTTCTAAGCCAAACGTACGAGTCCACTTCGAACGAAAAAGAAGAGACGACATTTTAAAATTTGCTAAGGCAAAGTTTTTGACTTGATTTCACGAAGGTGAAAATGCTATAAACTTCTAAGCGAAGCGTACGCGTCCACTTCGAACGAAAAAGAAGGGACGGTGTTTCAAAATTTGCTAAGGCAATTTTTTGACTTGATTTCACTAAGGTGAAAATGTTATAAGCTTCTAAGCCAAGCGTACGCGTCCACTTTGAATGAAAAATAAGGGGCGGTGTTTCAAAATTTGCTAAGGTAAATTTTCTGACTCAATCTCACCAAGGTAAAAAATGTTTCAAACCTCAAAGTGAAGTTCGCACATTCCTTCGGATAAAAAGAGGAAATAACATTTCAAAATTTTGCTAAGGCCAATTTTACTCACAATAAAATTTTAACACGACAAAATTAAAGGTTGAAAATTATCACAACTCAATCTCGCATACATTTATTTACCAGTTCAAGCGAAGCAAAAACATACACTTCTCAGTGATACAACAAACACATTATAGTTTGTTCAAAATTCAAACCCTAGGTTTACATTGAATTAATCATCTTGAGAGCTAACTACTTCTGCAGCGCCACTGAGTATATCGCTAACAACTTCATTAATAATTTCATCCACTTCGCGGCGCAGATAATCCTCGCAAACATTTGATGGCGAAGTACTTTACCCTAACGACTATAAAAAAGAGGTTAGCACATCCAGTTCAACCATAAAGCAAACAGAATTTATATATCAAACTTTACCTGAGCAAAATCCGTGAAATCAAACCTCGACAATTGGGAGGCCTGATACTACGGTATCGCTTATTCACATCTACAAAAGTTCTGTAAGATGGGAACCCCAAGAATTCAAACACAAAAGTAATAAAAACTAGAGACTTATGAGCAAGAAAGTCATCAATGCACAACCATCATATTTTGCACGAAAATCATAAAACTCGGATGGCTCAAAAATGAAATCATTTTTGCACATCATTAACGGAGTAACATCTTCGACATCCTGCACAGGCTCAGCACGAGGAACCTGCACAGGATGGGCAATAGTCAAACAGCTTCCAAATGTATATCTTATAAATAATTCAAGATCAGCATATCTCAATTCTCTCTTCTCACAAAAGAAAAAACAACTAAAACCTAAGTATGGCCACCACTAACATTGCTTGAACCGGCACCACTCTGATTTTTAGATCTAGACTCCCTCTTTGCAACCTCCTCGGCCTCCTTCTAAGTAGCCTCCGCTTCCTTTGTAATTTGCTAACAAACAAAAATAAAAAGTTAGACATGAAGAATAGAAAAATCACAAAAAAGTTAAATGCATAACATACCCTCTGCAACTTCTCCCTACCTTTGTCAAAACAGTGAGCTCGACCGCCAGACCTCCAATACTGCTCAAGATACTTGTTACACAACACTTGAGTGGCCTTCGTTACATTAGCCAATTTATCCACAGAAGGAAACTTGTACTTGTCATCACAAAGTTGTGCAAACAAAGGATCTTGGCTTTGTCTCATTAAATGAAACAAAGCACGAGCAGAATAATAGACACCGATGTCAATCGTGGTCTCCATAACCTGAGACAAATCTTAATACTGGCAACAAAGCCAGCTAAAAAACTATTATGATCACCAAGGTCCTAACATTTTCACCAGGTCTAGCCCCAAACTTGTCATAACATTCAAAGCAGAGTTCCCAGATACGGTTGCAATTATCAAAGAAAGACTTATCATGTTCCTTAATCTTCCTTTCCATACGCCTCATGTTTTCCTTCAATTTCTCATTCTCCTCAACAACTTTTTTGATATCATCATCCTTTTCCTCAATTCGAGCAAGAGCACTAATAAGTTTACCTTCCAAAGCATTATGAGCATCTACAGTATCAGCTCTTTCTTTCTCCTTCTCAGCAAGCTGTTTCTGTAAACTTTCAATCTCAACTTTATAATCACGTTCATGAAGAGTAAAATTTTTCTCCTTCTCCTCCAAACCCATCCGCAAACCTCGCATCAAAATAGAGCCTTTGTACATCATCGATAGACCTGCATCAGCAACTTCAAGCAAAGGTTTCTTCGACAACTCAAGCTCTGCATCTGGAACTGTAAAAGCTTCATCAATACATTTTGAAAGCTGAATCTTAGAAGTACGAGGCATAATTCGAAGTTTGTCAGCTCCAATGCCTATGAATTTAAAACAATCAAGACTCAAACTTTTATCCTGGCAAAACTCCAGAGAACGCTTTAGAGCATCAGAAATTTCCCCTTTCGCCACCAGCAGGAACAACAGAAGTTGCAGGATCTTGCTAAACATTTTTCATCTTGCTAAAATCAATATTCTTCTAAGGAGAAGATGGTGCATAAGGAAAAATAGTCACTGCAAAAATACAAAAATCAAAGATTAGCGAAAAAAGGCAACGCATGCCAAACAAATCAAACACAAAGATGCAATACTTAACAGTAGAGACATGCTCTCCCAAGCTACATTCAACTTTCTTTCTAGTCTCAACATGAATAGTAGAACTGACAAGCGTGCTAATCGGTCATCATTACTTTCATCATCAAAAACTTCTTCATCACTCTCTTCTAGATTGAGAGTATAAACCCCAGAATGGCCAACTTTTTTTTAGAACATTTACAACTCTAGCTTTGCCAACAATAACTGTTGCAGGCCCTTCAGTCGAAGTCCCAATATTTGCAGTCTCAGAGTCAAATCTTGGCAAAGTAGGATTGGCAGTTCCTTGAGAGTCTTCTACAAGGGCTTCTTTCTCAAAATCCAAGTTCTCAGCAGTATCACCTCCAACAGGATCATTAGCAGGACAACTTTGACCTTACAGATTCTACAAAGTATCATTCAGCGGAGTAAGTAATGGCAGAGTTAAGCTACTAGAGGAAAAAATCACAGTAATCTTTCTCACCTCATCTTCAACATGTTGCAATATAGAAACATCAACATCAGCAACATTCTTCGCAGCAACACTAACATCCTTTCCAGAACCACCAAAAGTAGAAACCAAGTTCCCTTCTATGTCCAAACTTCATTCAAGCACAACATCAATCTCTTCAGCGTCCAACAAAACAGAAGGACTCTGGTTTTTCTTCAGCTTCTTAGCAACAACTTTGCTAGAAACGCCAGTCTTGCACTTCATCGCCTTAGTCTGAGCAACAGTTTCTTTTCTACTCTGCTTCTTTTCACGAGCATAGGCAGGAGGAGGCCTACCGCCAAATTCAACACTAGCAACTTTAATAACTCTATTCAAGCGCTTATAATCACTCCCAAGAATCTTATCAATGTTATTTTTCTCACTCAACACATACTTGCCAAGCAAATCCTCAGCCCGGCTTTCCATAGACTTCACAAATTCTTCATCAGAAGTAAATGTCCTCGGGCGATGAAAATCATTATCCGGATACTTGTAATTGATTCCTTGAATTTTCTTTGAATGAAAACGCAGAAAAGACCACCCCTTTTTCAGCGGCCAGATCCTGGCAACAGCATATTCCTCAGCAAGATCTCTCGCACATTGCAGCGAAGCCATACATTTGTAAGCTTTCACTGCGGTCTTCGAAATCATAGAAGTAGGAAGAGACGGAGACAAATTAAAATTTTCAACTTCCATCCTAGCTGCCATAGGATACTTCTTCACCAATTCTTTGTGATAGGATTCCTTTCCTCAACCATTGGGATCTTATGGTAAAATCAATATCTTGACCATTCTCCAACACCCCATTTATTCCTTGTTGCTGGGGAAATTTGAACAGCGTTTTGAGCTGTCTTAAAACTGCAGCAGGCAAAATATTTGATAACCAATCGACCATCAAGCATAAACTCCCTGTATTGAGTATGCATTTCAAACAGCTCACAGAAAGCAGCAATGTCAGCATTAGCCTCCAAGGACTTCATAGCCCAATCAAACTGCGCCAACCTGACAATCCCGTTCGGAGTTAAATGATGCATCTGAATTTTAAAAGCTTTCAAAACATCTTTGATGAAGTCCTGGCACGGGAAGCAAATACCAGCAGTAAACAGATCTCGAAAAATAATACACTCATCAGGTTTTGGCTTCGGATTGGTCTCTGCAGGATCAGGAACCCTGACTTGATCATGATCAACAATTCATAGTCTGACCATTTCCTCAAGATCACTATTTCCAAATAATGTCCTCTCAAAAGTCAAAGTATAACCTTCGTCATCCTTGATCAAGTCTTCCACGGAGACATCAACATCGTCAAGATTCTCTTCATCAGAATCTGCTTGAGACTTATCCTCTTCAGCCTTAGAACTCTCTTGAGACTGAACTTGATCTTGCATATCTCGCGAAGACATCTACAAAAAGTCAAGATCAAAACAACTTCGACAAAACATCAAAAGCTTAAAGATTTGAAGGAACAAACCTGGCCGAAGTCGTCGGACAAACTTCGCTCAAGAGTTCAAGTCAAGACAAACACAAACAAAAAATATCACGAAAACTATCTTGAACTTTCTAACTCAAGAAAAATTTTGGCAGAATTTCCCCTCTTCTGAAAGTGACAGCTCCAGAGGGGGGCATCGCTATTTATAGACAAGTCCAGTCAAACAGTTAAAATTAGCCATTGGATTCAAAATTCAAAGGTTAATAGGCCAACTCCAAAGTTTGGACGGCGTTTGTCAAGCAAAGTTTACATACACTTCGCGGGATTCAGACCTTTGGAGTAGGCCTTCGCCCACGAGGGGCTGCTGTTGGGGAACAAGTTTGACATACAAACTTCCATCCCAAACTTTAGAGTCGAAAATAAACTTTTCGTTATAAATATTTGTAACACCTCAAGTGTTATTAGCCTAATTGCATTGCATTACATATGCATAAGCATCATTTATTTAATTAATGGCATTGCATTTTTATTGTGGTGAAGTATTTGAATTTTAAAATTAAATTCAAATCTTGAAAACCTAATTTCAAAAATATCAAGAATTTGGCTATGATACACAAAGCAAAAGTGTAGTTTTAATTATTTTGAGCAACTTTCATATTGGAAATTTTTCAAGTTTTAATATAAAATTTTGAGCAATTAAAAAAGAGAAAATTTAGCCTGCTGCTACACTAACGCGATGGCAGTAGCTTGCTCTGCACCGCCGAGCGACGTCGGCGATCTTCTCGCCGTTTCTTCATTCGAGCCACGCAGCCACTCTGAACAGAGATGAGCCACGCTGGCCAAGCTGGAGAACCGTCGCTACTCTCAGTTAATGCCCAGCGCCGGCCAACTCTTTTTTTCCTTCCTCCTCCTTCTCTCTTCGTCTGTGTGCCGCCCGCCAGTCATCGCGTCGCTCCTCAATCCGCCCACACCGCTCGCTTATCTTCAATCTACCGCGTTCACAGCTTCTCCACAAGCTGCTCTTTCTTCCCAACCCACCCGTGCCTTGCGCCATTGCGAGGTGAGCCCTCCCGCCCCGCCGCCGCCATGACCACCATGGCCGCGAGCTCAGTCTTGTCGTGGCCCCAACTCTTCACCATGGAATCGTACTCTTTTTTCGTAGCTTTAGGACCGCCTTAGCACCTTGGTGCTCACGCGCACACGTCCCGGCCGCTTTTCTTGCCGGAGCTGGCAAATTTACCGCTGCCGCCTGATCGCCGTTCATACGTACACCGTACGTATAGCACGCCAGAGTCGCCCTTCCATCGTCACTGGCCCAAATGATGAAATATTTTACGATAACCTATCCCGATGGATGCGTCTTGACGAGACGAGTCCGATGGTGCTAGTCTCGTCGCCGGAAAGTTCACCGCCGGCGAGCTTTGGCTGGTTAAAGCGTCGCCCCTGCTTCTGTACCTATGCCATGTAGGGCCGCTGACCCGTGGGTCCCACTCATCAGTGGCAGCAGTGTTCAGGATTTAGTTTTAAATTTCTAGATTTGGTTCAAATCTTTAGAAATTCATATCTAGAGTTCTACGGCTCCAATTTGGGTGAGCTAAAATTTATTGTTCTCCTAGTAATGTCTAGTTTTTATTAAAAATATGAAACATGTCATGTTTTGTAGTAAAATAAATAGTTATGATTCATGCTTTTTATTCATTTTGAAAAAGAGGAAATTCATATCTCTATATATACAGCTTCAAATGACCTAAAAATTTTATGAGGTGCTTTCCATGCTATTTCTAGGCTGTAGTTTAAATTTTATGAGTTTTGGGTACTGTATGACTGAGTTATGAATTTCATTTGGATAACTAGTTATTTCTTGTACTAATTTTAATAATTAGTCTATAACTCTAATGGAAGTCTATGATTAGTGAAACCAATTTTGTTGGTTTTGTATTGTTGTGATCTACATGACGAAGTCATAAAAATTTCAGTTTGATGAACTTTTATACACATATATATACATCAAATTAATATACTACGTGTATTTCACCGTTTATTCCATAAATGACTGTTGTTTTTATCTAAGTATCAGTTTTGGACAGTCAATAACTTTGTTCACTTGTGTCTTGCAGACAATGTAAAAGAAGAGGCTCAACCAGCTGGTAAAGAAGCCAAAGAAGAGGTCGTTCTTGAGTGTTTGCAGCACGAACCTGCAACATTCATGAAAGGCAAGCCCCGGAGCATTTTAACCTCCTAACTTTTTATAATTACTAAATATGCTATGCTTGTTGCATTAAGTTATAGGAGTTGAATTAGAACCCTTGTTGCATATACATCTTTCCTTGTCCAGTTTACCTCACTTGGAATCCTAATATTATGGTACCGTAGTATCTGCTTAGCCATGCTTAAACGGTAGAAGTCGAGTGATTACTAATCACTCACGAGAATCATGATGATGGCTCACGGTTGGCTATATGTGCTATCGTGGAAATAACCATGTGGATGTAAATCGACGGCAAGACGGAACGTGGAAGTTACAAGGTCGACGGACCTTGCTGAGTGAAACGGACCGCCGTGCCGATTAATCACCTCCAAGGCATGGAGCCTTTCTTGGTCATGTTGAACAGTGCCTATCACTTAGCTGGTTGGATCTGAGGTTATCCGCCGCGAAGCCTAGTAACTCAACTCAGGCCAGAAATCGAGGAGTTTCAAGTGCTCACTATGGAGGTAGTAAGTATGGGTGGGAAGTCATGTCCGTAAGTCTAGTGGCAGGTGTTATAATTCCTGGCCCTCCTGGCATGGTGACGACCCTGATAGTGAGGCGCTGCTTGGATCCGCGATTCCTGAGTTGTACCAACGATGACCACTGGCTGCCCTTACAAAGCATGCCCGGTTGGTGTTTGGAATATTTGTCCCCAGCTGGGTAGTAATCGATTCGAATCGCCATCGTCTCCTGGATAGTGAGAAGCTTGACGGGATTATCTCCATACTTGAAAACATTAAATTGTTTGGATGATTAATGATGCTTCACAAGATAGCTGTTGATGAACCTGATATGGTTATGTAATTCTCTCCTCATTGCTTGTTTAGCACAGGGGTAAACATAGATGACAGGTTAATGAGTATTAACTTGATGCTAATAATAATATTGGTACTCTCCTCACTTAAATCTTTTTATGGAATATAAGTAAGCCAACTCCACCTATAATAGCTTTGCATAATCCTTGGAGTCTTTATTTCTTGTTTACGACAGGTAAGTCTTGTTGAGTACAATTGAGTACTCAGGATTTCATTCCCTCTTATTGCAGATGACATCTTCTATAATGGTTGCTGCAAATACTGCCTTCTCCCAGCCGGGAATGAAGACTAGACCATTGGACATGGTCTCTACTAGACTTCTTACCTTATATTGCTTTTGTAGGATATGAACTTAAACTGGTAATGTAATCTTTAAACTATGGATTTGGTTTTAAAACTATGCTACTTCCGCTACTTTATATTTTAGTTTGTAATAACTAAAGTGTACTCCGATGTTATGTAATCTATGTAGATTATCTATGAAATGTTGTAACAGATGAGGTGGTTATGCTGAATCGCTACGATTTTGGTTTATTGCGAGTTGGTTTGAAATCCTTCGTAATTTCGTTGGACTACCGGGTTTATATAAGTGAAAGTATGCGAGTGTCAACGTGTTAGCGGGGACATCCGTACTTGATCTTGTATAAATTGGTCGGTTCCGTGACAATATTTGAGACAACGCAATATTCGGCGAAGATGACGTGGGTAGTTCGCTGTGGCTATTTTAAACATCGCACATATGTTCTCACCTGTTCCAGGTTATCTGGCGAAGATGACTTCGCTGAACTCCTGATGACCAGCGAAGCTGATGTGGCGGCTTCGCATGAGGGGTCAACAAAGTTGTCTGCTAAAGTCAAGAAATCATGGTCAAGTCCAAAGTTGCTCGAGGAGACAAAATGAAGGGGGCGAAATGTATTTCACCACTTCGCCGATTCGTCTTCTAGCTAGATGAATAGAAAACATCATGAGCAAATTTGTAAGTTTCATTGTAATAGCGAAGCCAGGGGGTCTATAAATACCCCCTGGGGTGTAAACTTTTGGGACAGAATGAAATACAATTGCGACTTGCATATTGTTTTTACCTCGCTTTCACTTGAGTGATTTTGTCACCCAACAAGATCCAAACATTTGGATTCTTGAATAAGAATATTTTAGAATCTAAATAGGTCTTGTTATCAATGTTCACCAAAGCTTTAAACGATTAATTAATAGGTGGACACATATCGTTTAGCATTTATTTGGGTTACATACCGTTTAGCATTTAGTTGGGTTACATGGTTACTTAAACGGCTTACACTGTCAATTAAACAAGATAGAACGGTCAAATAAATGGATTCAATTGGACACCGAACAACGTTTAAAATGGGTTAGTACACGGCATGTTAGCAAGCAAATCGCCACCAATTTATTATCTTCCAAAAATAATAAAAAAGGGCATCGACACCGGAGATGGAATGGAACTGCTTGTGAGAGAGATTCTTGAAGGACGTGTGAGATAGGCGACTACTACCCTCTCGCTGGCGCGGAGCTAGCACAGCTTCGTTTTCAACCAATAGAATACAGGCTAGCGATTTGATCCCGTTGTAGACGGGTTGAGAACGAAAGCTAGAGACAAATCGGCTTATGCTTTCTCTAGCCGCAAGCGTTGCCGGGTAGGATGTATATAACACAGAGAAAGCACAAAGCCATTCGAGGATTGGGCTTATCATAATAAGACTGATTTCTACGTTTGAGATGTGGGATCTGTCTAACTCGCACTATGTTTAACCCGTTGACTTCGAAGTGGTCCTACTCTCTTCTATCTCCGAATCTCTTTGCTTTGCCTCTGTGCGCTAATGAATTTGACTTTGACTCTTTACGACATCTGGTTCAATCTAGTTATCTTGCTCAATTGTATTCCTTTGATTAAATCAGAACACTCAACACTACATGTTAATAGGAACTCTCTGTATAAAAGAGACACTCTCACTATACAAATACAATAATAACTAACTGGTGACCCCGCGCAATGCGTGGGGAATTGAATTGGAATAGAATTTTGTGCTGAGAACAAATTAGGAAAATAGTAGGAAATAATAAAGATTTGGTTTAGTTGCAAATGTTTACAACGGGTTTGTACTGTTTCATGGTGGATTTTACTATTCTTTAATTTACTATTTGGTAACAGGTTTGTACTATTTCATAATGGATATTTACTATTCTATAGCGGGTCGATACTGTTTACTAAAGGTACATATTGGATGTTTACTGTTCATAATGGGTAAATATTGTTTCATAATGGATATGCACTGTTTCATAAATAATAGGTTTGGTATTGTTTCATATTGAATATTCACTGTTTTAACGGGTTCAGCACTGTTCTATAATGAATTTTTACTATTTTCTAATGGGTTGGTTTGTAATGTTAATGTACAGTGAAATGTGAGAGGTTTCGGCGAGGTACTGTTCACGGACAGTGATCTGTGAGAGGCGGCCGATCTCCAGGAATAAGGGTAAGGGTAGATAACTAGCACGAGAATAAGATCCATATATACTCTTACCATTTTTTTAAATTCAGAATTTAGATTCTATATTACAGTCTACTAGAATCGATACGAGAATATTTCGCAAAAAAAGAAAGGAAGAATCAATATGAGAATGAGATCTCAACACAGTCCGATATAACGTTCTCGCTAACTATGTTGAGCATTACAGAGTACAGACAGATACATTTTGCTGGTTTCACTATTCACAAAAGTGACGGACAAGTCGTAGCCACATACTGTAGACGTTTTGCCGCCATCGACGAGTATTTTTCTGCGCTAGTCGAGTTTCCTCTCTTCCCTAGACGTTTGGCCAGCATCGACTGACGCGTGGTGTTAATAATTGACATGTGTCGACACAAATAAGGGGAGGATGTTTAAAGACCGGCACAAATCGTTTTCTTGAGGGCTACATGTATCTCCCCTTTCTTGGGCTCTTGCCCTTGATTGCAGCGGAAAGCAACCCGGCTCCTGCATTAACGAAAACGGCGGATTTAATCAATGCCTCATAGCACCGGGTCCTCGTCCCTAGTTTAACGAACCACCAGTTCAAAGCAGAGTAGCAGACGGCTCATAGTACCGTGCCGTCCGTCCATGTCCCCGGGCGGTGGTGTGGTACTGTGGTAGCGGCCGCGCACCAAATGTGGCAACGTCCCATGGCAGCATGGATATGCATCCATCCCAGCCATGTCCCATCTCTCGATCGATGAGACGGCCGGGGGGCGTAGAGACGAGTCCATTGGCGTTTTGTTTTCTCGACGGGCGCCGGGCGAGCGCGAGTAGGCATACTAGCGTGGGACGCGAGCGAGCGCGTAGTTTCTCCGGGGCTTTTGCGTCGTGGCCGAGGAAAGGCAACACGGCCGGGGCGACGCTACGCGTCCGAATGAAGCAACCGGGACGACCGTAATATATTATTAAGAAAAGAGTTGCTGATTTCAGTCTGCTGCTGCTGAAGTCCCGCTCGCTGCACCAACTTTTGGGTTCAGAGTCGTCGGGCTCTTTCCCTTTTTACAGCAGGAAAGAGAAGCATGGACAACTGATGACTGAGACGGGATGAGCTTTTTGCCATTTGGGATGTCCGTCTCATCTCCAAGCTGCAGCTGCAAGCGGAGTAGCAGCCGACTACTACTAGGAACAGTCGTCATGGATTTGGACACATAATTCACGCATTAAGGGCTTGTTTGGTTGGAGCCCTGCCAGACAAGTGCGTGCCAGGCAACTCATCTTGTCCACGGGCATCCAAAAATAAACGCCTGGGATGCATGCCTGGGCCAGGAAACGTTTTTCAGCCACCAACCAAACAAGCCCTAATGTACTGCTGCAGGCACTGCTGATCTGAAACAAATTAAACGACGATTCATTAAGTAGCCTGCAATACGATAATCCATAGTAGTATGAGAGGAGAACGGAGGAGGTTAGGCCCACCCATGTAACGTCACCGGGTGTTTGTTTGTGTGTGTGGGCGAGCGAAAAGGTCCCCCGGGCGCGCCGCAGTCGCGCAACTCCCAACCACACGCGACGACAGACGAGAGAGCAGCAGTAAACCCGCGGCAAAGCCAGCGGTCTCGCTCGCGGCCACCGCGACCGCGTAAAGTAACTTTGCGAGCAATTAAAGCCCACAAAGCGGCAGCAGCTAGGAGGAGCCCTACACAGCAGTACTGTACAGGCGTTACTACTAGTAGGGGTTCCGTTCTAGCGTTCCTTCCCCTGACAAGTTGACGGTTGGAATATTTATCTCCCGGCGCTTTTTAGTAAAGGCCGCGCGATCTTTCGCCGGGCGGGCATTGATGGCCGGTAAAAGCCACCTCACCGGGCGGCCAGGTGCCCTGTCCCCTACTATGCCCATTCTGATGAAACTTCCCAAAAGGGCGGTGAAAAGCGCTGGGCCAACCACACACGGAAATGTGACCGTGGCCATGTAGCATAGCGGGCCGCCTTTTCTCTTTTGTGCGCGCGGTCAACAGCATGGGTTTTGATTTGAACACATCCGTATGATATGGGTCTTTTCTTTCATTCATTCACTCACCATACTCGTGCTGGGCAGGCTTCTAGCGCTGCCAAGAGAATGCCGTGAGCTCCATCTGCAGCAGAGCTTCAGCACTCCGTCGTCACCTTTTCCCAGGAATGTAAAGGAGGACGCGGGTTCGGCCGTGCGAGCTGAGCTGAGCAGTGAGCACCGACTCACTCCCGGGTAACCGAGTTAACGACAGGACACGAGTGCCGCTGGGATCGCTGATCGCATCACATTCAGTTTAGCACGCAAGCTGAGCAGTTTGTGCAACCTTCCCCTGGTGCTGTTACATTACACTTTTTTTACACACATCTGCATGGTGGAGTAAGCTAGTAGCTAAAGCCAAAGCTTTAGCCGCAGGAAACACAACAGAAGAAGGAAACAGACGAGCTGGACACAGAGAAAAGGAGAAGAAAACAAGAAGCCATTTCCATGTCGTCCTCCATCCATCAATCCATACCACCTTTGGTTTGGTGTTTGTGTAATCCTCACGCCCACGTACAAACAAGGCAGCCTTCCCCACCTCACCGCCAGCAAATGACGCAAGTCAAACCACCCCTCCTAGCTCTATCCGATTCCGAGAGGTCTGCCTGCCTGCCTGCGCTGCGCTCGATCAATCAATCGGATCGTCACGTCAGAACGAACTCAGAACCGGCGGTCGGGGCAGACGGGCCACGGCTCGGCGAAGACGGCCGGTGACGGCGACGTCGTCGGGGAGGAAGGGTGCTGCTGGCCGGGGAAGCCGAGCACGAAGCCCGCCGCAACCGCCGCTTGAGCGGCGTGGTGCAGGTGGTGGTGGTGGTGCGCCGGCAGGGAGACGGGGACGGTGCCGCCGGCTCCGGCGCCGACGACACCAGCGGGGCCGCCAAGGGGCCGGTTCTTTCGTCGGCCGGCGCCGACGGGCACGTTGCGGAGCGCGCCGCCCGCGGTCCAGTAGCGGTGGCAGTCCTTGCAGAAGTGGCGCGGCTGGTTGACGTTGTAGTTGTTGAAGTAGCAGAACTTGGTGTTGCGGCTCCGGCACCGCGGGCACGGCAGCGGCGGCGCCGACGACGCGGCCGCCGCGGCGCGCGCTTGATCCGCGCTGTCCTGATGCTGCTGCTGGTGCCGCGGGCGCGGGTGCTGCACTTTGCTGTCGTCGCTCTCGGCCGGCGCCGGCCCGCCGGCGCCGGCGGAGAGCAGCTGCTTGTCCGCGACGCCGAAGTCGTGGTCCGGCCCCGACGCCGCCTCCCGCTTCACCATGGGCTGGTCGCGCTCGTCCGGATGGTCCCTCTCCCGCGCGAAGGCGGCCGCTCTCCTCGACGCCGCGGCAGACTCCTGCTCCGGCGTTGGCACCGCCGGCGGCGGGGCTGTCTCGGCGGCGCACTGGAGCTGCGTGATGACCTTGCCGAAGAGCTTGAACCCGCCGGCGGCCGCGGGGGCCATCTCGACGTGGGACAACATTTGGTGCTGCTTGCTTCGTCAAAGCAAGGAAGCACCAGTAAATGGAAGTGCTAGTAGGAGCAGCTAGACTGCTAGAGAGAGAGAGAGAGAGAGGATAGCTGGATAGGCAGGCCGGACGGACACCGGAGCGAGAGCGAGAGGTGCTCGGCGGTGACAGAACAGGGAGCTTAGCTAGGGGGCGAGGACCAAGGGGTCGCTGCTACTTAAATGCCCTCGGCTAGGGACCCCGTTCGTCACAAGACCAAGACAGACGGGAGCCGCAGGTGCATGGACGGATGGATACACACACATGACCGTACTGTGCTGGTGAGTAGAGTTGGGTCGGGTGAAACTGAAAAGTGATTACGGTTTGGGTTTGGGTTCGATTCGACTCCTGTTAACAAGTCACTTCTTCCTGCGTGATTTGGGTTTGGTTTGCGGCTTGGCTTTGCGCGATGACGATCAATCGCGTGCGTGTGGAGCTTGTGATTCGAGGAGAATCTGCCGGTTTTTAGAAAAAACGCTGTTGCGCGCGCGCGTGTGGGGTTGGGACGGGAAGGGAGTGGACCGGGAGTAATCTGTTGCGGAAAAGCGAAGGCATGGGGGCGCTTCGCCCGAGCGTGGG
>CM041634.1:43631183-43784162 GCA_023333625.1 Bothriochloa decipiens
CTGTTGCGGAAAAGCGAAGGCATGGGGGCGCTTCGCCCGAGCGTGGGTCGCGTGCCATGGCATGCCTGATTCTCTACGCGCTTCGCTACTGCGGACGGACCGCCTGCTAAACTGCGGGGGCAGTGTACTGATGGGCAGCACAGTAGCAGGCCTGAGGGAAAATTCGACCCTCCGTGACTCTTGTTAGCAATAGCATACCAACAAACAACTCCAGTACATCTGGCATGGGGGTCCAGCCCCTCTTATTTCCTCCTCTTTTGTTTAGGACCTCCATTGATATCAAAAGAGGAGAAGAAAAGAGGAAAAGCAGGAAGAAAAACGCACGATTATGTTAAAGATAAACATGTGGCCTTTCAGAGATTGTAGCTTTGTTTCATACAGTGGGCCTGCGGGCATTATATATATATATAGTACATACACAATCTGTTGCATGCGTTCCCATCCCTGAGCTTCTTCTTTGGTTGTTCGTCTGCCTCGCTCTTCTCCTTTATCAATAGGCGACCTACTGTATCTTTCTAGCCAACCTGGTCTACAAGCTTTCTGAGAAATTGCAGCCTGATCTAACTGGCCGGCCTGAGCGATATATGGATCACTCTACCGGTATTGATCGCGCTGCATGCAACATATATATCTCGCCAGCACCGGCGCCCAAATATAAACCCGGTCCCAAAAGCACCAGAGGAAACGTACGTGTAACCAACCCAAAAGGAACGGAGGATGGTGGTGGGACTCCTGCGAGTACATGCTGTTCCCTTGCTTTTAACAAAGACTAGCTCTGGGCGATGCAGCGACGATCATATGCAAAAGGCTGCCTGCCATGCCGTGCCACACCTCGGCTCGGCTTAACAAATCTGCGGGGAGCTGGGGACATCATCCAGTGCAGTGCAGCAAAAGCAAATCCGAAAAGTACTTTAGGGAAAGCCTTGTTCTGGAAAAAAAAGTCCCAACTAATGGCAACTTCAAAAGGCTGTGGCCATATCACCTTTTGGCTCGGAAAAGTGAGCTGGAGCACAGATTCTCTACGAAACAGCCAGCACCCATGAACGGTGAACGGTGAACGGTGGACTCTCGCCGGTCTAGTCAAACGCAGCTATTGTACTACACGCCTGCAGCTTTTTTTTATCACTCACAGCGTCATTTTAACTTATCAGCCAGACCAGCCAGCCATTCAACAGTATTTTTTTCTCATAAAAAATTAGCAGCAGCTAAAACCAGCCAATCAGAAACGACCAAACAAACAGGGCGCAGCCTGAAGGAGCTTTTCGTGCCACATTCGTTAATTTCAATCATTCATCTGTGTATAGTGTCGCGTCCATGCAGTACAATGTAAACCCTTTCACACACTCTCCTTCATTCTTGCTTTTTCTAGCGAAGGGTTGCAAAGAGACGCGTCCTAGAAATTGGAGAACCCTTTTAAACCGTCGGACTAGAAGTTATGTGACACAATTATTAAGACTGTCGTATTATTAGCTTTTGTATTGATAATTGTGACAACATGTTTCATCAAGATTAAATTTCATAAAAAAATCTCTCTCTCTTTATAATTAAGTTGTCAAGTCAGCAAATTTGATGATATGCCACTGTGTTAGTGAGAATGGTGGGATTGGTCTTATCAATAATCTTAAAGTTGCTAGTGCAACTAGCTACTAGTTACTTGTTAGTTTATTAACAGGTGCGTTTGAACCTACTACTGTTAATGTTAGTTGCTAATTATCAACGTCAAAGGGACCCTTAAACTAGTCTCCTGGTTAGAATAAAGCAAAAGAGCGAGCACGGCAGTGGCCTTTCCTTGTCCCTTTTTCTTTCTTTTTTTTTTTCTAGGTTCGTCGATCCCACTTCCACCGCATCCAAAGCATGTGCCATTATTTTACCAAAAGTCTATGGATGCCCATCCAACTTTTTGGTCTTCTTTAAGCGTTTGGAACAATCTCAATGCGGGTGCATGTTTAGCTCCGGGATTGTCCAGGACTTATTATCATCTTATTATCACTCAAGGCATGTCTGATGTATCAATTTTTCTTTCTTTTGGTACGTTTTTATTAGAACGTAGCTGAGAAAAACTAATTTCACTAAAATAGCTGCATTTAACTAATTGAATATTTCAATGAAGTCTATAGTTAATTCTCATGAGAAACACTAGAGAAAATGATAAATCCTAAAAGTTTTCAAAAAAAAAGTATAACCACCAATCTGATATCTTAATAATATAATAGCCACCCCTCCTAAATCTCAGTTCATGCTCTACCACTATTCTTGAATGCTAGGGTGCAGGCCTCCCTTTTATGGCATATATAGTGGTAGTAATTGAGAGCACATTTTATATCTTTAAATCCTTATTTCCAATAAAAGACAAAAGGAATGAATTAAATTTACAATAGGTGCCATATTTTGACATAACTTAAGGATAAGAAATTATAGCAACTAAAGAGAGCAACTTAAAAGGTTAAAATCTAGATTTACGACAAAGAAAACCTGGGCTACAATAAGGGCCACCATAATTTAAGCTAAGATTTGAACTAAATGCATATTAAATTTTGCTTTCCTTTGGATGGATGTTGTTGTTGCCTAGAAGGCATGTTTCCTAGGACACCAATAAAACAAGCTATGTATGCATATTTTTAGAAAATAAAAAAGACAGGGAAATTTAGTTTGGAGTATTAGTTATGGGTTCAAATATGGCACAAATTTATAGACTAGTATGTACATATTTGAAGCATCCGATAAATTCTAAATATACATATCACCAGTGCCTGATTGTAATCTATGAATAATGTTTGTCACAAGCCTTATATATGGGTTGACGTTTTCACGTGGTTTCTTTTGCAAGTATTCAAACATATTCGGTACCGTCATTTCCACTAAGTCCCTGCAAAAGAATAATACTCTCTGTCTGGTTTATAGTTGCTTTCTTCTAACTAAAATGTAAAGCCTATATATTCCGTTTTGGCCAGAACGTGGGCTCTTCAAGTGTCAACGCGAACGTGGCTTGTTTACTAAGAAACAGGCCTACTAAGAAAATGCAAAGGCACCTTCCACACTTTCCAATGGATGGCTGCCTTTACGACATAAAACAATCCAAAACAAGAATATATCTTTTTTCTTTATCGTGGCGCGCCGTGCATTTTGCACCTTTGGCCCTATATATACAAACGGCAGCGTAGTTTTTTGGTGAGGACAAAAGAAGGTGTTGCTTAGGTTGGAAAAGCCAAACCATGTTGCCTTTTTCTTGTTATTAGTCCAAAAGGCAAAAGCGATGCTTTAGGATTTTGCACTGATGGTTACGGAGTAGAGTAAAATAGTGATGATGAACAACCCCTGAGCAAGGCGGAACAAGTGACTGGTGGATCGTATCACGCCTACGCGCCATGAGAATAGACTGAGGAGTAGAGTAAGTTTTAAGGGTCAACTTGTTTTAGCTTTGGGCCTGTGGTCTGTGGGTTATTTAAAGCTCTAAAACTTGTGGGATGCGCACTTGTGTAGATTATGGAGTAACATTTTCTTATTAGGAACGGATGCCCCCGTACGTCTGTTGCAAGCTTCACCTTGTACGTAAGACTAGAATCCACAACCCGAAGTTATTAAAAGAAACACATTGTTAATTCTTGCAGGCAATGCAACAGGTCACAGATGTAACATTACTACTTCTTCTCTTGATCATTCGCACAGCATGTCATTTTGGACCACGCAGGAAGACACATATATAATAATACTCTCAGTGCTTCACGTACTCTCATCCAGCAGTGCACACTGATGAGTACTGTAGTGCTCAAACCTTTTCCTTGAACAGCGGACTTGGGCCAAGAGGATCGTCGATGAAAATGTTTCTGAAATGTACGTATGTATTGGTTCATTCATACAGAAACAGTCATCTACTAATGGGGTCATCCAAAATCAAACCTTGCTGTACGTCGTACTCCTTTGTACCGTCAGAGTCAAACTGTTTAGAAACATTAAACGTTGTTATTACGGTGGGCATTTCATGCTGGCGGCCGGCCGGGGCCAACACCAACAGTGCTCCCGTGCGAGTACTACTGAGCAATATGCAGAGCTGTGACCTGTGAGCCTGCACGCGTTATCTCCGTCGATCTCATGCAGTGCCAGCAGTAGAGCTTGTTTTCTCCGGTTCCAAACAAAAACCAACTGGGGCGTGGGCGTCGTCGCCTCGGGTGCGTCCGTCCATTGATGCGGGGCAACCGGGCATGCAAGGGCAAGAGAACGTGGGCGCGTCACCGGCAATAAATGGAGATCTCCGTCGCGAGTACGGCCGGGCGCCGGGCGTCGGAGCGCGCGGAGAGCAGAGGCCAGAGGCAGAGAGCCAGAGAGCCTGGCCCGGTCCGGCGGTCCCCCTGCCGCGCTCTGGCCGTCCGGCTGCCTCCTTTTGCCTCTTTCCGTCGCAGAGGTAGCAGCGGCGATGAGTGAATCAATGAGTGTTGAGTGAATGAATGTGGCAGACGAGAGAAGGGGGGTGGGGACACGTAGTCAACATCTGAGGCTGCCGCGGATACGGATACGGTACAGTGCAGACGCAGTGCTCCGGAATCCGGCCGCGGCCAGCCCGTCGTCGGTCTCACACTCTCACGGTTCACGATGCCACGCTACGATCCATTCCGCTCGCCAGGCGGTCTCGTCTGCCTCGTCGGGTCGGCTGCCTCGTCCAGGGCGTCGGCTTCCGCGATGCGCCGGTGCCTGCTGGCCCCGCCGGCTGCCTCTGTGCCGGTGCCGCGAGACGGGGCCGCCAGGGCCAGGCTATGGCTAGGCTATCAATCGATTTGGCAGGAGGGAGTGGATCGAGCGTGGCACCGAGTACTACGTGCGTGAGAACGGTCGTAGGATCTCCTTCGTGTGCTGCTATGGGTTGGCTTTGGCATGAATGGATTGACCCGTGTCTGTGTGCATCGACGGCACCACCTTACCTACAGTACCTCGCGCTCGCCAATGATTTGGTCATGCTCAGCGCCGGTACTGTAGTGTGCAAGTGCGACCGACCGAACATGAGCGAGCGAGTTATGGTAATGTGGCAGCAAGTACCGCCGGGGACCCCCGAGCGGAGGCATCAGGCATGGAGCCAGCCATGCGACAAGGGCCCAAGGCCGGGCCAGCACGCATAAATTCGAGCGCAACGGAAATAAACCACATTATCATGCCTAGACTAGATACGGCCACACCCACAACTCAAACCGTATTATTATATGTAAAAAAAAATTTCGAAAGATCAGTACAATGATCAACTTGGAACAATGGCAGTACTACACTACTACGTCGCGACTGTTTTTTTTATATATGAACACTGAGGATAAAGAAGCAATCGGGGCTTCTCCCTCCAAATTTGATATATGTTTATAATACATATTAACACTTATACATGTTTAAATAAACACATTATTAGCCCTACCTGACTTGATCTTGTAGATGCTAGTGTAAAATTAGAAAGGAAAAAAAAAATACTGAGTTATGACAAAGCCTATTGCGCTTGCACGTCCACGGGCTCCGGCCCTCTGCAGCATGCAGGAGCCGCTGCGCGTGCGTGATACAGGCCGCTGCGCCTTTCTACAGCATGTCCATTTGTCCTGGAGCCTGGACAAGTGGACATAGTAGTAGGCTGTAGGCAGTAGCATTGGACAAGATTACCGCACGACAGAGAAGATACTACAATGATCCAAGCATTCAATCAGTAGACTCCTCGGCACAAATATGCCAGCAACAAACGGCACAGTTATGATCCAAAAGCTAAGTGCAGGCTCAAGCAACATGGATATGCATACATACGAGTTCGATAGAGCATAACATATAGTAATACTACTGCTGCTCCACTAAACAGCTAATCCCCCATATCCAGGTGTGCACCCGTCCCGTTAACCGTTCATGCCATGATCCCCTACCCCCTACGATAGATTAGATACATCTACTCAGAATAAACAAGGCACTCTGGGTTCTTGTTCTTTCAGCCGGTGTTCTGCATTCCGGCAGCGATGCCCTTCATGGTCAGGATGAGGGTGTCCTCCAGTCCCGGGGAATACTCGCTCGTGGTGTTGAGCTTCACGAGCTCCGAGGCTGGCTTGCCCATGTCCATGATGTCCTTCGACAGGTGAGGCCCCGGTTTCACCTGGAAGCCAGGGTCCCTGATGCGCTTAAGCGTGTAGGCTTGGCACACGTTCAGCGCGGTGATGTAAGAGTCGCGGATGCGCAGCCTCTGCTTCAGGTAAGGGTCGCCCTCCAGAAGGTCTTTGTGTCCAGCCACCTGAAATTTCACAAGGTCACAACAGAGTGGGTCAGACAAGAATAAGATGCGATGAATCGTATTGCCAGAACCATTTTCTCCTTGTTTATCTACCAGTTTGAGCTGTATCTAAACATCCTCTGGAAGTAGTTGGGCATGATGTAGCTATATATTACGAATTAACTTAATTATCTACTCATTAGATGCAAAATTTCAGGCCTGGTAGAGGCAGCCCATAACAGATGCAAAAAGATCTTAGACAATCACCTGTAGAAGAAGTTGCTTTGTTTCTTCATAGTTGTCTCTAAGATGCTTGCCGAATGACCACAAATCCTCTGAAACTAGAAGCTTGTCATACAGAGCCGCTATACCAGGATCACCTTTGGCAAACACCATCTCAACCAAGTCTATTGTAACCCTGAAAAATGGCCACTGATTGTACATCTCTTGAAGGGTTTGAAGATTCCGTATGTCCTTAGCCAAGACATGCTTGAATGCTGCACCAAATCCAAGCCACACTGGTAGGTGGAAACGAGTCTGTGTCCAAGCAAAGATCCAAGGGATTGCACGCAGTGATTCAATGCCTGCACTTGGCTTTCTTTTCGATGGTCTGCTTCCGATATTCATCCTACCATATTCCATCTGTGGTGTTGCCTATTTGAAAGAAAGACACAAATGCCAGGATTAGTTATGCAGAAAAATTGTGAACCATTACCAAAAAATAATAAATTTATAGGGTGCTACAAGGAGTATTGACATGACATGACAGTAAAAAACACACAATAGCGAAACAGTATATTAACCTTCAGGTCTAGCTAGATGAAATCCCAGCTAACGAAACAAGAGGGAAATGCCAAGGACTAAATAAAAGCTAAAATTAAAATCTCATAGTGGTACTTGCATAATAACAGTACAAAGATAGGTGAAAGGTGTGTAGAAAAGGAAAACACAAGCAAAGAAAACTGAAGACTCACAAGGTGGAAATACTCAACAAAACGTGGTTCTTCAAACACAATTGATCGGTATTCCTTTGTGGCAACAATAGCCATTTCGTCCATTAAAGCACGCCATTCTGGTTTTGGTGAAATTGGAGGATGCATACCATGCTCAAGAGTAGCAGCTGTGAAACGTTGCAAGGTTCTAAAGCACAAATGCTCCTCTCCAAAAGATTGTTCAATGACTTCACCCTGAACAGTTACCCTAAGTGATCCATGAATAGTTTCTGGAGGTTGTGACAGTATAGCAAGATGGGTAGGGCCCCCACCTCTTCCCACAGTTCCACCTCGTCCGTGAAACATAGTTAACTTAACCCCATACAGCTTAGCAACATTAATGAGCTCCTCTTGAGCCTTGTACAGTTGCCAGGCAGCAGAGAAACGACCAGCATCCTTGCCAGAATCTGAATACCCAATCATCACTTCCTGCTTGCCATTGATCCTGTTTCTGTACCATTCAACAGAGAACAGCCGAGCTAAAGCTGCGGGTGCTGCCTCAAGATCTGCCAGTTTTTCGAACAATGGCACAACTCTCAGTGGTTTTTTCACATGACATTCACGCTGCAAGAGCTCGACAGCAAGAACATCTGAGGGAGCTGTCGCCATAGATATTACATATGCACCAAAGCTGTCTGAAGGAAGTTCAGCTAACACGTGGAAAGTATCTAGAACATCAGCAATCTCATCCGACTTGGGAAGGTCAGGACCAAATAACGGCCTCTTTCCATTAAGTTCCGAGAGTAGCCATTCTTGGCGTTTCTCCTCTGTCCATTTACGGTATGATCCAATGCCGAGGTATTCAGTTATAGCATCTATAACATCAGTATGTCGGTCAGATTCTTGTCTGATATCAAGTCTAACAAGGGATAGTCCAAATGTAGACACTTGACGTAAGAAGTCAAGAAGGCTTCCATCTGCAATAGAGCGATCACCACAGGCACAGAGAGATATGTAACAGAGCTCAAGTGGCTCCAAGAACTGCAAGAGAAAAAAGATTCAGTCGAGACGAGAATCCATAAAACATAATATATCCTGAAACAGTTACAAAGATCCTTTATCTTTGGTAATGTTTCAACCTTTTACAGTACACCATAGAATGATAGAATCCAATCTTAATATAGCACTAAAAGTGTATGTTACAGATTGATTTTTATCCTATCCAGGAGCATCAAATGAAAACTATTGTTTTCACTTTATACATACCTGTTCAACATCGGTGAAGGTTGCTTCCTCTGGAATTTCAGAAAACCCACTAGCTAATAAATGACGTGCTCGTTCACGTGTGTTGTAGAGTTTATCTCTGACATCACTCAGAATCACACGGTAGGGTTCACTGGGGGGAACTTGTTTCCAGAACTCTGCATCCAGGAAAAGCATGTCAGCATGTATCAACTTCACCTAGTTTTGAACGAAACATGATTCAAACGCAGCCTATGTTGGCAAGAAAGCACATATGTCCATGCAACTCCTGAGTCCCGATGAGGCGATGACATAGCTGTTTCTTAATATTATATTGCTTCATGATCATATTTATTAAGCTAACAGCTAAATACATTAGTTTTATTGCATGTTTCAAATCCTTAAATGCCTTTTTTTTTGCAAGGTAACTGTTTTTCAACTCTTTTGGAATATGGTTTGCCATGCCTATTTTTCCTCAACTGCTGACTTGGGTTAGAACCACTAAGACTAGATTCCTGATATGCATGACTCAAGATTAGTCCTTTCTTTTCAAAAAAAAAACAACAACAAGAAGATTAGTCTTGAGCAGCATAGATTCATGCTGTTTATTTTAATCCGAGAATGAACTATCAAACTGGAACCACATTTATGGTTGATGAGCATCCATATAAATCATAAGCAATATGATACTCCCTCCATCTGGAAAAAAAATACAATTCTAGCATAGTAACAGGTCAAACATCTCAAGTTTGACTAACTTTGTGCCAAAAAATTTATCAATGTTTATGATACAAAATAAGTATCATTAGATTTGTCATGAAATATATTTTCATAGTATACCTATTTGGTGTCATATAGCTATTTCATCAATTGGGAAGAACAGGTTGACTAGTTTGGTTAATATTTTGCAGCAGATGGTAGGCAAGGATGTTGAAGATATAATATAATATGTTTAACGAAAATATCATAATATAATCTGCACCTATATAGTGTTTGGTTGTATCTTTCTTGGAGGAACGGTATAACTCATCAACCTTTACACGTAACTCATCACTGCAGCGCCACATAGATAACTGCATGTGACAAAAAGAATTCTTGTGAGACTAATATCACTACAATATGCATATAAAAAATGTGTCCTTATTTTTACCTCAAACATCAGGTCTTCTATCTGGGCATTATACAAATTAGCAGCCATCATTCTAGCCAACAAGCAGCCATCCTTTGTAACCTCTGGCGTGACTCTTGGATTCCCTGTCGTGGACATCAGTTTAGAGTTATATATGCACTTCTTTCTTGTGAACTGCATTGCATGATTCAGCACATCACCAAATATATACTATCCAAAAAAAGGAAGAGAGGATGCCATGTACCATCACGATCACCACCCATCCAAGAAGAAAACTGAATGATAGGGGCATTATACGGCAACCGCTCATTTATGCCAATGTTCTTAAGAGCAGTGTCTACCCTACGTAAGAACTTGGGTACACCCTTCCATATAGTCTCATGAAAGTAACTCATTCCAGCACGCATTTCATCCTGTGGGGTAGGAGGCGCCCGCCTGATTTCATCAGTTCTAAAGGCAGCTTGAATCTGTAGATGAGAAATGGAACACGATATTAGAATCATATATAACTATATATATTTAGTGAATGTGACAGTTTTCCTGATTAAATACTACACAGATATTATACAACACTAATATACAAAAATATCTAAGCAAATTACCTCTCTTTGAAGTGCTTCATCAAGTTCCTGTTTCTCATCTGGAGTGATGTCCTTTGCATAAAGTTGAGTTAAACAGTTTCTTATCCTGCACATTGAAAGGTGAAGAATCTAAGGCATCGAAAGGAACATATAACATATGATTCAACATGCGTTGAGAAATATATATATATATATATATATATATATATATATATATGCAGTTGTTTCTTAAAAGGCAGACTACAGCAAAACCATGCAAGCAATACATACACATAAAAGTAATGTGGACAAATAAACATCAGGCTTTCGATGAAAGGTATGTGAAATTCAGTGTGAGCAAACTGCATTTCTCTGATGCATAGTGCATAAAGAACAAACAGAACAAACATTTCTGCATAGCAAATATTCAATTCCATCGAGTAATCTCATCCTGAGATCTAACAATTCAGAAAGCTTCAGCACTAACCTGCCATGCTTTTGGAGCAGTGATCTCCGGACTGACTGAGTTGGATGTGCAGTCAGGACGAGGTCAACAGTTTGATTCTTGAGAGCATCCAATACCTCTAGAGGGGACTTCTTAAGCTGATGCATAAGCCTCTTTAATGTCTCCTCGATGTCTGATTCAGTTGTTGCTGAGTTCTCATCAACAAAGTCACCCTTCTTCAGTTTTATTCTCCTGCGGTATGCAATCTGTACCTCCTCAGCCAAGTTTGCCAGGATAAGCATGTGTGAGAATGACTTGGTTATGACAATGGAATCTCCAGGATCCAAGCTGGTCAGCACATTCCCAATCTCATCCAGCATTTTGGGGTCAAGCTTATTTTCATACTCAGCAGCTAACTCATAACATTCTTGCACCTATTCATGAGAAAGGGAACTTTATGGCATTGCAAAAAAAAAATACAAATTTTATCGCTTATTGTGAGTTGGTGAACAAGCTGGAATTGCTGTGTAACAAATGAGCACAGAAATCAAGTCACCTATCAGAATGTTAAGCAAAGATTGGCTTGCAGATGTCTTTGGACAAGGAGATGGGACTTATTTGAGTGGCAAAATGGTAATGTAAAATAGCATATGTGACAAGTTGATGCATTGCCTTCAACCATTTTATCATACTACCTATGCATAGAAAAGATAATAAATCTGATCTGCAAACTACCTCTATCAGCAACAACAATAGTTCAAAGGGCATAACAACTCAAGAGTATCAAAAGGCCATGATTATAGTGCAAGTGGTCCACACATCATGATAACACCACCAGTTCTGAACATCATGGTGATGTACCAATTTCAAAGGCTAGAAAAAACAAAGCTAGAACTAGGACACTATTGATCAGCAACTGGAGAACAAATGGGTGGAGCCCAAGTGCTACTTCGTTTTATTAAAACGCACCACTAACTTCCATCTCCAGAGTGCAATACCAAAACAGACGCAAGAATATCACCATAGAAACCCACAATGGACAAGCCCAGATGCTCTGTCTGATTCTCCTGCTATCGCGACACATGCATGCATGACAGTATAAACAGATTTCCGAGCATGATCGAGCCATCTACCACCTAAATCAATTGCCAGCACCGAAAAGAAAGGAACAAATAGCACCACAGCAGGGAATCAATCGGAGCATGAGCATTTATAACAATACCGTCTCCCTGATGTCCTCGCCGTGCAGGTCCTGTAGGATGTCGAGGAACCGGTCGAGGAGCAGGGCGTCGTACTCGACGAGCTTGTCGTCGTCGGAGAGCTTCTGCGGCGCCAGCAGCCGCAGCTGCGCGTCGATGGACGTCGCCTTGTCCACCGCATTGCGCGCCATCTCCCTCTCCCAAAAGGACTCCCCTTTCCTTCTCGCCCCCTGTTTGTAACAGAATCCACACACAGATCAACAACCACAATTCTCATCAAAAGAGAAGAGAAAACCCCCCATAAATCCCTCCAATCCCACGGATTTCGACATGTTCTTGAAGCGAGGAGACGATCCACCCAGCCCTAAGCACGCGGATTCCAATAAAGCAAGGGGTTTTCTTGAATGCCAAAAGAAAAAAAAAAGAACACGATCAAAACCCACAGCAATCAGGCGCTGTGGGAGCTAGGGAGACTGTCCCACTCCAAGATAGACAAATGCTTAAACAAGATGTAGGAAATAGAGTGCAAACCCACTGGATGGAAGGAGAAGAGAGGAGAGGAAAGCACCTCGCTTTTTTTTTCCCTGGGGTGAGGCCAGGAGGCAGGACGGGGGCAGAAGGGGAGGAGGGAGATCAATCAACAGTTCAATCAACACGACAAAAAACGTTCCTTGATGCTATACCACCGGGTTTCCTGGGACGGAGTCACGGAGCGCACTGCTGTGGTCTGCTATTTATAGGACGGGACGGGGCTGTCGCTTGTGCTGGGCGGATTCGGCGTATATGCCCCTTCCAACTCGGATTGTGGTGGTGAAAGCCCATCCAAGTGGAGCGTCACCCACAGGTTTCATGGTGGAGGCGGCCGTCGGGGGAGGGGGAGCAACAGTTTGATTCTCGGAATTTTGTTCGTTATAGCAACAATAAATCGATACATTTTAGAGCACTAAATTCAATACATTTTAGGAGCAGACTCTGTATCATCGGCACGAGTTAATTCTATTTAACTCGTATGAATACCGGTTGTGAATCAGGGTTGTATAGTATGAGATTTGGAAGACACGAGGCAATTTGAAAAGTGAACTTATTAGCCAGCCTTATCAGTCATGGTAGACTATTTTTTCTCGTAGCAAAACAACATAGTCGGCCTATCAACGATAGAAACGATAAGCCGAACAACCCATAGAGAAAGGAGAGATATTTTGGGAATAAAAGAGATGAGTCGAAAGTTTTAGTATTTAATAACTAGATAAATACCGGTTTGTTGCAACCGAAAGACTTTTTATTGGACACAGATACATGGATCCGGTCTTTTTTATCAAAAACATATAGAAAACATAGAAAACCAAGAAAGCAGTAAGTGGACCGAAATTTTTTTACCTAGTTTCATAATTTAGGTTTGATGTTTTTCGAGATTGGGTCATCCACCCTTATTTCATTAAAAGGGGATTAAATCAAAAAGACAGACATACTCCGATGGCGCCATCAGGTTATGTCCGAACAAGTTCGCCTAACTACTGGAATAATTGGTTGAATATCAAACTCAAGTGGGTGCAACTTGGAGATTTAAAAACATACTGTACTCTTTAACGTATGTTTCCACCTATGGATTGTCACAACGGTATATATATCGTCCAAAATGCAACTATCGATCTATTTCCATTCAGAATAATAATCTACATCTACTACATACTTGCATACACTTGTGTTTCCTTAAACTGGAATTATTTTGCCTTAGGTGTACGTACCAATGACCTATAGCAACTGATTTGTAGTAAAATTTTACGGTTATTAGAAAGCATATTCTATATATGCTCCGCATAATTGGGTCCGTTTCATGCGACATGATATCATGCATGATTGTAGGAAATATATGACTGGAATTGTAGAAATAGAGAAAATCACGAAATAGTCAAATTTTAAAACAATTCGCATGACTTGAGCCATATTTCAAAAGGTCGACGAATTGTGGGTCATATTATGCGGGGCGTGAGAATAACGGGTGATATATCAAAATTTCTCCCATCCGAGGTAGTAACAACACTTTGCCCGAAGTCCGGAGCGGATATCCAAGTGTAGAACCATTGCGTGTTGATTGTTGTTGATTCGGGTTCTTTTGACAACTGCTCACCACGAGAATTGACATGATGGTTCCTCCACTTTGGGTATTTAGGTTGGGTATTTTTTTTAAAAAAAAGAAAAGGAAAAAAAAAAAAGAGCAACATCTGTGGTTCAAGTTCCTATTATATAGTCAGGACGATCGATCGCCAAGTGAACCTTATCGGCTTTTCCACCTCCTTCATAAGGCGCATGGATGATTATAAGTTACACGTCAAAAATACGCAAAGAAAGGCAAACATACCAGATTACATTTTTGCACGAGTGGTGTACCACGTGGATGCATGAAAAGGGGGAGCAGAACATTTTCAATCAACAAGCACAAGATTTTCTTTTTCTTGTCAAGGCCGTCCTCAACACGGTGTCGAATTCCCTAGCTGATCTGGAGGTCTGAGCATAAAGAAAAATAAAAGGCATGGATCAGTCGTTACGAATATGAAGAGCATACTCCCAGAGATATGCAAGACAAAATTTCTTAAATTAACTAAATTTATAGAAGATATTAGTAATATTTGTCTCCATTCAAATAAACTTATTGTAAACAATATCTTTGTGCAACAGAGTGAGTAGACATTTAGCCTATCTTCGAGCATACGAGATCACTTCTTGAACCACGCTGGTGTCACTCCTTTTAGCTCTCTGCTACATGTCGAACAGAAGCTGTAACATCCGCTCGCGACTTTATGCAGTGACATTAGTTGAGCAATTGAAGACAAGTGCCACGATGATAAATATGCCGTGAAGAGCCTGATGGCCGAGAAAGAAAGATAAGGAAACCTTCATCTTATATTATTCTGTGAATCCTCGAATAATTGATCTGAGGCCAGCACCACGAAGTGATAAGAATAAAACTTTCCGGGTGCCCTTTTACAAAGTGTGCAGAAATGATGACAAGGGGAGTGAATTAGGCAGCGTCAGTGGAGAATGAATAAAGCACCAAAAACCCATTCATTCAATCAATTCTACCATTCTATACAATGGTTTGGGTAAGGACTCCGTATCACGGTACATTCATGTCATGCTGCTATACATGAGCTAGAGCTACAGAATGAGCTGAAGGAATAGCATGCATTTCACAAGCACGCTAACTCTTAGCTTTGCACCAATTGCCTCTCACGGAACATTTCCCCAAGTTGTTCATATAGGTATTTTTGCTCCTCATAGGTTAGGTTTCCTATAATCTGAATGATAAAAAGGTTACATTGGTTAGAATGACAAAAGATAAATTGCTTTAAAAGGGCAGAATCACTCAAGATAAAGAAAATTAATTAGTAATGATCCTGACCTGATCCAAGATTATCTCAACAGAGAAATTCTGAGGTGCAATGAATGATTGGTGGTATATGTATGCAAATACTGCCATAACCATCTGTGGAAAAAGCAAGCAGAGATTTCTTCAGCTTGGAGGGATTTTTTTCCCCAACAAGTATTTAACAAACATCAAACACATTTATACTCAATCAAAGATAACATGTATGCATAAAAGGAGAAATACAAAAATAGTCCACAGATCCTGCCATCGTTAGGCTTAGACATTTGGTTCAATTGATTGTTCTGTAGCTCATGGTTTAGATTATCCACGGCATAAAGGCCTCCTCTTACATTATTTCAACAGAATGAGAATGTAAAAAGCTTGCATAACCAATGGTCAGTAACATTTTCCCTATAGCTAAAACGTTCCATGAGATGCTTACTTGACAATCCATTCTATCAGTAATTCCACCATGCCCAGGTATGCTGTCACCAAAATCCTACATTTTTTTGTTAAAAAAGTATTATATCATTTTGAGTAAAACAATTTTATTGATGCAAGCAATGAAGTGGTGTATACCTTTATTTTGAAAGCCCTCTTGAAGCCACTCGCAAAAAATCCTCCAAATGGTGCTATTATTGATGCAAATAAACCTAGGGCTAAAGCATGCCACTGCACAGGCATAATGGCTAGTTCTTTCCATGGGAACTGTTAAGAGACACATGCAATCAAACAGAGTACAAAATCAAACATCTAGAAACTCTAGAAAGATAACACAAAACCAATGATGATGCAATAGGCAATAGAGTAACTATCAGTAATTGTAATATATATAAGTAACACTAGTAAATAAATAAAAAGGCACCAGATGATATTAGCTGGTAAAATGAATTGAGCAAACCTCAATCTGTTTCAGTTGAGAACATCAGAGTAATTAAAATCAACCAACTAGGAGGAACTAGGTGGCATTGCATATAAGCAGAAATAAGCACCCAAGTTCGAGTTTGAAGGAATCAAACCGAGTTGGTGTATATGTACACCTGCACCTCCCACCAACTGAGTTAGATTTAGTTCTTTATTAGAATTTAGAAACAAGCTTGGGACATGATTTGATTGTTAGACCATGGTGCAGGCATATCAAACTAACTTCTCCATTGATCTATCATCAAGAACTAGCCTTGACCTTATCATTGATTTCAGAGAACAACAAATTCAGAAAAGGAAAAGGCATTGTCTACTACTGTTCTTAAAATCTGTGCTACTCAGAACACCGTACAACCCATCACAACTCACTGTCTTGTTCAGTTATTTGTAATAAGATGTGTAATGTGTTCCATTGCAAGATGGTCATCTTTTACCCAATTGCAAATTATTTAAACTGCATTCTACACAGCAACATTAATATAAGAGGGGTTATATCAATGACACTCTGTCAGAGTAAAATATCTACAAAAGCCTTCGTGGGTCCAAAACCTTTAATTTCTAACCCTCTCTGTCAACCTCTCCCTTCCCTCCAAAAAGTTAACATAAGAGATCGATGATCAATCACGGCTATTTCTGACTCCATAAAATCTGTGCTACTCAGAACACCGTACCACCCATCACAATATCTGCTATATTTGTCAAAGTGTCTATCTGAATATTCTGAGTGAACACAGATGTACTAGTATATTCTACAATATGCTATATCAGAAAAGGATTGCAGGGTTAATACATAAACCCGTCCCCTTAGTTTTCAAGTTCAATATACAATAAGAACCAGCCTTTTCCACAGCAACACACAGAAAAAATAATCTGGAAGGAAAACTTTGTTTCTTTTGGAATGACTTGTTGATTAAGGATTACAATCAACAGCCATGCAAAATGTCTAAGTGCAATACAAACTGTATGAGGTTGAAAAAAAGACCATACTATAATTATCTTGAGGAACCTTTATGTTGACACCGTTTTTCGACACGTGTCAATAAGGATCGAGAGACTAAACTAGATCGGCAAGAGGGTGGTTTTTCTTCAGCATTGCTTCCGAGTTGCCGATGGGTGATTGCCGATGAAGGACATGTTGATCCCGTACATTGCCGATGAAACTAAAGAGCTGTTGCCGATAAGATAGGCAGGGAGACTAGAAGATTGTTGCCGATGCCAAGGATATGCCAATGAAGAGATAACTTCATCATGACGGAAGCGGACAGAGGATCGGTGACACGGAGCTTACGATTTTCGTATTATAGTTTAAGTCCAACTCCTATACGAGTTTTATTTCTTTTTTCTTAAAGAAATAGAGTTCGTATAAGGAATTAGTTTATTTCTTCTTTATTTGAGCTTTGCGTGTTAAATTAGGACTCTTCGATTAGCGGAGTATAAATATATGCCGAGGAGCATTGTAATAGATATCCAAGCATCAATAAACAAATCTACTTTTTATCGCAATTTACCTTTACCAGTACTTTACTTTTCGACGACTTCGTCAAGTATCTTTTCTTTTTCAACGAGTTCTTTCAAGAATCGACGGGCTGCATCAACTTGATCTTCGGCGACCTTGCAGGATCCGCGTCTACCGAACACGATTCAGGCTTTGACTTCCGGGCATATCGCTGTCGTCTCGTCTGATCTGTTCAACAGTTATCGAATACATTCTGAGCCTTAACGTCCGGGCGTATCGCTGTCGTCTCGTTCAGTTTTTATTCAAGTTATCATCCTTGTCGATTAACAGGTCAAATCAACTGGCACGCTTCGGATATCGAATTTGGGTATTAGCCCGGTGTGTTTGCAGATAGAATTTTGCATCAACACATCTTTTGGCACGCCCGGTGGGACCAAGTTCAACAGATTTATCATGAAGAATCCTGCTGATATCAATCCAGAGAACATCATCAAGATATCAGAGTCAGATCTCAAGGAGGATCAGAAGCTAGCCATGGAAAAAGCTATGGAAGATTACAGGCAGCTCTGCTTGAAGTCTTTCAGCAAGAATAGGGGCGGAGAAGTCATCCAGAAGCAAGATCTGCCGTTGCCTCGGCAGGTAACCTTTGACTCAAACCCTGGTAAATTACAGGAGATGGTTAATTCTGCATTAAATCAAGCTTTGATCAACCACTCCACCGTGCTGTCCAATACTGTTTACAATGCTGTTGTGCAAACATTAAGAGAAGGACAAGCACCAAGTTATGTCGGGCCGGCATATCATCAGCCGGGGTCGGCATCTATCAGTACTCCATCGGCAACTCCAGCCGTTGAGAGTATGGAAGCGCCTACTCCTCCAGTTATATCAGGACCATCTATCATTGAAGCCACGCCGATAAGATCAGATCTAACGTCTCAGGAGAGGCCTAGTACTCAGTTGAGCACAGATCTATCAGCATCGGCAATGTCAGGTCCTTCAGGTCAACATAGTCAAGTTGCTGCTAATTGGTGGGGATATGGGATGCCTCCAGGTCCATCTACTGCCAACTCTGGACTGCCTCAAGGGCATGATGTAGCAGGGAAGGGTCCAATGACATCGGCTACTCCAATTCGACCGATGACTCAAGTGTCACATTACTCTACTACACTTCCTGCTATACAGTCATTGTCAATGGGATTCCACGCGCCTCCGCAACAGATATCTTATGCGAATCCATTGGCCAGTCCTTCACCAGTTCAACAGAGAGTTTCCACTGCAAGACAGCCCATAGTGCCATTCGTATCTCAATCTGGGTTATCTGCAATTCAGGGCAATTATGCTGGCTATCATCCACCCATACAAGAGCATCAATTGTCCGCAAGCTATCAACCATCGGCAAGTCAGGTGCCGATGAGCTATAATCTCAATTGGTCAGGGCAAGCGCCAGTTCAGCAATCTGCTATTCAGACAGGTTACCAGGTGATGGGGACTCAGCAGTATAGTCCACAGGCAGCTGTCCAGGATCAAACATCGGCAAAACAGCCGATGAACTTTACTCCACAGATTGGTGCCGTGAATATGCCGATTCCTCCAAGCCAAGTGCTACAGGGGTATATAGAAGCATATCAGCCAACGCCTCCAGTGGAGATTCAGCCAGTGCATCGGCAAGATCAGGATGCACTCTTAACCGATAAGATTGCAGAAGTGATGAAAGAGCAATTTGGGATTCAGCCCAAGATTAATACTTATTCTTATCGGACTCCGTACCCTCCAGCTTATGACTCAGTTCCTTTCCCAAATCGGTACAAGGTGCCAGATTTCACTAAGTTTTCTGGACAAGATGATACGTCGACGATGGAGCACATCAACCGATTCATCATCCAGTGTGGAGAAGCTGCTAACAGGGATGAGCTGAGGGTCCGTTTATTCTCGTCCTCTTTGTCTGGATCGGCATTCACGTGGTTTATCTCATTGTCACCGAACTCTATTCTTACTTGGGCCAATCTAGAAAGACAATTCCATAAGTACTTCTTTGCTGGTGTCCATGAAAAGAAGCTTACCGATTTGATGAAATTGATACAGCGAAGCGACGAATCGATAGAAAGCTTTGTGCAAAGAGTTCGAGATATGAAGAACAGGTGCTACAGCCTAGTGCTTGATGATCGCCAGTTAGCTGGTTTTGCTTTCAAGGGACTGTTGCCGCATCTCAGGGACAAGTACGATTCTCAGGAGTTTGAAAGTCTTAGCCACATTGTGCAGAGGATTTCTGACCAAGGTGCTCGAGCTTCAGAACCCAGGAAAAGCTGGAACAAGAAGGTGTCATTTGTAGAAGAGGCAGAAGAGTCAGATTCAGATGAAGAACCAACTATCGGCCTGGCTGAGTGGGTAGAGGGAAAGAAGCCTATATCTTGTCCTTTTGGTCAGAAAGAGCCAGAGAAATTCACATTTGATATCACGAAGGCTGATAAAATATTTGATCTGCTGCTTCAAGAGGGCCAAATCAAGCTGTCACCCAATCATGTGATTCCATCGGCAGAAGAGCTGAAGAAGATGAGGTACTGTAAATTCCATAATGCAACTTCGCACAGTACCAATGACTGCAAGGTTTTCAGACAGCAATTGCAATCGGCAATTGAATCTGGGAGAATCAAATTCGATAACTATAAAGCTCAGAGGCCGATGAAGATTGATCAACATCCTTTCCCTGCAAACATGGTGAATGCCGTAAGCAAGACCAAAGTGTTGACATCGGCAAGCGCTAAAAGGAGAGCATCGGTGGATCCTAGACATCAAGTAACTACCGATGACTTGAAGGGAAAAGAGAGAGTTGAAGAAAGCAGTAGTTCAAGAAGATCTCCTAGACCTGTTCCATACAGAATTTCAGGTGACCGCTATCGACATCGGCAAGAGGAGTTGCGTCGGGAAGAATGGCGTCGGCATAAAGGTCATTAGAGATGCCCGTTCTTCATCTACTGCTGGGAAGAAGGCATTAAATTGCCTACTGTTGATAGCTGCCCCGAGTGCAATGGTTATGATCGAGCCGATCGGGCAAAGAGAAGATCGCGCTATGGTAATCAGAGCAGATACATCAATGAGTCGATCAGGGGAAGAGCATCGGTACATGATCGGCTGGGGGGCAGAACCAGTGTACATGAAAGGCTGGGCAGGCATGACGACTGCTTGCCAATGAACCAAGAAGAGCTCGAGGAGATGGCCAATGCGAGAGTTCCTGATGAGGCAATACTCTGTAGAGATCCCAATACAAACTGCCCAGATTCAAGTGCGAAAATTATCAGCCCGTCTGGAAGACGAAGCTTCCTCAGTGGTGCCCTGAAGGACTGACAAAAACGCAGAAGAGGAAGTTACAACGAGAGTGCAAAGAAGAAAACCCCCGTGGGGCAAGATCTCAAGTGTGGCAGCCGAAGCGTGAAGACGGAAGTCCATCGGCAGATATCAACATGGTTTTCATGTTGCCGATGGAATTTCGGGCACTTGCCGATGAGGAGGAAGAGAGAATTCTTTCAGAACAAGTGGCTCAGCTGATCTTGGATCCAATGATGGCCGTCTTTGAGAAGCCTACCGACGATGAGAGACAGCATCTCAAAGCTTTATTCGTCAAGGGCAGAGTTGATGGGCAGCCAATGTCAAAGATACTCATAGATGGAGGGGCTGCAATTAACATCATACCGTATGCTGTGTTTCGAAGGCTCGGAAAAGGAGATCAAGATCTAGCTAAGACAGACATGAAGCTCAAGGACTTTGAAGGGAACATATCACCAGTCAAAGGAGCGCTATGCACCGAGTTGACCATCGGCAGCAAAACATTGCCGACCACGTTCTTTGTCATTAGTGGTAAAGGTGCTTACAATTTACTATTAGGAAGGGATTGGATTCATGCCAATTGCTGCGTTCCTTCTACAATGCACCAATGCCTCGTGCAGTGGGTTGAAGATAAAGTTGAGGTGGTTCCTGGTGATTCATCTTATATAATTGCATCGGCAGAATCAGAAACTTACGAGCGGTCCAAGTGCATATCGGGAGAAGCATGGGATTCGGAGTTCCTCAGGATTGCCGATTATGAGCTGCCATCGATCCAAGCAGTCGGTTCTGAAAATGAGTTGTAAATGGATAGGTTTGCCGATGATGGAAAACTGGGTCATGGGTTTATATCGGCAGATGACTTAGTTGAGGTAGATATCGGTAAGGACGACAGACCAAGGCCGACTTTTGTTAGTGCTAAGTTAGATCTCCAAAGCAGAGAACAGTTGATTGCTTTATTGAAAGAATACAAGGATTGTTTTGCTTGGGATTACACAGAGATGCCCGGGTTAGATCGATCAATTGTTGAACATCGGTTACCTATCAAACAAGGATTTCGGCCACATCAGCAGCCAGCACGCCGATGCAATCCTAAAGTGCTGCCTAATATTAAGACCGAAATAACAAGGTTGATTGAAGCAAAGTTCATCCGACAATGCCGATATGCTGAATGGATTTCTAATGTGGTTCCTGTCTACAAGAAAAATGGGAAACTTCGTGTCTGTATTGATTTCAGGAATCTTAACAAAGCTACACCGATGGATGGCTACCCAATGCCTATTGCCGATTTATTAATTGATGCTGCTGCTGGACATCGGATTATTAGCTTCATGGATGGGAATGCCGGATATAATCAAATTTTTATGGCCGAAGAAGATATCTCCAAGACTGCCTTCAGATGTCCAGGTCATGTGAGGTTATTTAAATGGATAGTCATGACTTTTGGTTTAAAGAATGCCGGTGCTAATTATCAGAGAGCAATGAATTACATTTTTCATGAGTACATCGGCACATTGGTTGAAATTTATATAGATGATGTGGTGGTTAAGTCTGGAGACTTCGAGAATCATCTGGCTGATTTGCGGAAAATATTGGAGTGCACAAGGAAACATGGGTTGAAGATGAATCCTAACAAGTGTGCATTTGGTGTATCGGCAGGACAATTCTTAGGCTTCATGGTGCATCAGAGGGGTATTGAAATTAGCAGGAAGTCCATTGATGCCATCAACAAAGTGATTGCTCCTACCGATAAGACTGAGCTACAATCTCTGATCGGCAAGATCAATTTTATTCGAAGATTCATATCTAATTTATCAGGAAGAATCAAAGCTTTCAATCCATTATTGAAGCTGAAGGCCGATCAGGAATTCATGTGGGGAGAAGAACAGCAATTGGCTTTAGAAGAAATTAAGATGTATTTGGTGAATCCACCAGTGCTAGTTCCACCCTAACACGGGGAACCCTTCAGGTTGTATCTGTCGGGTGATGAAGTCATTGGGTCAACTCTAATCTAAGAGTTTGAAGGGAAAGAACGTATAATCTATTACATGAGCACAAGGATGGTAGATGCTGAGACCAGGTATTCGGCTATTGAAAAGTTATGTTTATGCTTATATTTCTCCTGTGTTAAATTAAGGCATTATCTGTTAACGGCCGAATGCACGGTTATATGCAAAGACGATGTGGTCAAATATATGCTGTCAATGCCAATTCTAAATGGAAGAATCGGCAAGTGGATTTTAGCGTTATCAGAGTTTGATCTGCAGTATGAATCGGCTAAAGCAGTCAAGGGCAAGTCATGGCTGATTTTGTTACTCAGCACTACGGCACGGTGAATTCTTTGGAGATTGCTCCGTGGACACTCTTCTTTGATGGTTCTACGTGTGGAGAAGGAGCAGGCATCGGTATTGTGTTGATATCACCTCAGGGGAAGAAATATGAATTCTCATTGCCGATTGCTACCACATCGATAAACAATCAGGCTGAGTACAAGGCTGTGTTGAAAGGTTTGGAGTTACTCAGGGAAGTCCGTGCCGATGCTGTTGAAATCTTCGGTGATTCGATGCTGATCGTTAATCAATTAGCTAGGGTATATGAATGTCGAAGTAAGGTTTTAATCTCGTATTACGAGAGATGTCGACAATTATTGAAGGAGTTCAAAGATTTTCGCCTTGAACATATCTCCAGATTGCATAATGAAGAAGCTAATCGGTTAGCGCAACATGCTTCGGGGTATCAGCCAATCCGCGAAGTGTTGACATCGGCAACTGATGCCGGTGACTGGAGGAAGGAGATTGCCGATTACTTAAAAGATCCATCTAGGAAGGTCGAGAGACGTGTAAGATTTCAAGCTACTAAATATGTGCTCCTTGGTGATGAATTATATTATCGGACAATGGATGGAGTTTTGCTCAAGTGTCTTGGCGAAGAAGAATCAAAGAGTTTAATGGGCGAAATCCATGAAGGAGTATGTGGGGCACATCAATCGGCTTTCAAGATGAAGTGGATGATCAGGCGAAATGGATATTACTGGCCGACGATACTCGAAGATTGTTTCAAGTATTTTAGAGGGTGTCAGGAGTGTCAGAAATTCGGCAACATTCAAAGAGCACCTGCATCGGCAATGAATCCTATCATTAAACCGTGGCCCTTTCAAGGATGGGCTATTGATCTCATCGGTCAGATATATCCACCATCAAGCAAGGGGCATAAATTCATACTTATCGCTACTGATTACTTTACAAAGTGGTTCGAAGCAATTCCTCTGAAGAATATGACATCGGCAAACATGATTGATTTTGTAAACGAGCATATTGTGTATCGGTTCGGTATTCCTCAAACTATTACGACCGATCAAGGAACCATGTTCACGTCAAGGGAGTTTGATAGATTTGCCGATGAGATGGGGATCAAGGTCTTAAATTCCTCGCCTTATTATGCTCAAGCCAATGGTTAGGCCGAAGCCTCTAACAAAGGGATTATTAAACTCATCAAGCGCAGGATTAAGGAAAATCCCAGAAAGTGGCACACGGTTCTGAACGAAGTTTTATGGTCGTATCGGATGGCATGCCATTGTGCTACTAAAGTATCGCCTTATCAGTTGGTATATGGACATGATGCAGTTTTGCCTTGGGAGATCAAGACTGGTTCGAGGCGGATATTTCATCAAGATCAGCTGTTGGCCGATGATTATAATACACTCATGAAAGATGAGTTGGAAGATTTGGCGAGTTATCGGCTGAAGGCTTTAGTTAGCATCGAAGAGAACAAGAAGAGAGTCGCTAGGTGGTACGACAAGAAAGTGAAGACGAAGGAATTTGCCAATGGTGATCTAGTCTGGAAATTGATCTTACCGATGGGGACTAAGAGTACAAAGTTCGGTAAATGGTCTCCTAATTGGGAGGGTCATTATCGCGTCAGTCGGTCCGTTCCTGGTAATGCCTATATCCTAGAAACCCTCGAAGGAGAAGTATTTCCAAAAGCGTTGAACGGTAAATATCTGAAGAAATATTATCCTAGTATTTGGATAGACGCTTGAAGGAACAGGTGCATTTACTGATTCAATAAGAACGTATCGGCATTACATGAATATGAAGTTCTACAATTACCGATGCATTGCGACGCCGCTGGAAAGAGAAAGGCTAGAGTTGAATCAAGGATGAAAAATGGGCCGCGGCGGAAGAAGCGTTATATGGGCCCGTTGGTACAGGATTTCCACTACAGTGTGCGCAACTCTCGAGGAGAAGTTCAAGCGGCTTGGGTAATCATGATCTGGAGGAAATTTCGGTGCATAAAGTATTTTATACTCCGAAATTGGGGGGCATGTGTTGACACCGTTTTTCGGCACGTGTCAATAAGGATCGAGAGACTAAACTAGATCGGCAAGAGGGTGGTTTTTCTTCAGCATTGCTTCCGAGTTACCGATAGGTGATTGCCGATGAAGGACATGTTGATCTCGTACATTGCCGATGAAGCTAAAGAGCTGTTGCCGATAAGATAGGCAGGGAGACTAGAAGATTGTTGCCGATGCCGGGGATATGCCAATGAAGAGATAACGTCGTCATGACAGAAGCGGACAGAGGATCGGCGACACGGAGCTTACGATTTTCGTATTATAGTTTAAGTCCAACTCCTATACGAGTTTTATTTCTTTTTTCTTAAAGAAATAGAGTTCGTATAAGGAATTAATTTATTTCTTCTTTATTTGAGCTTTGCGTGTTAAATTAGGACTCTTCGATTAGCGGAGTATAAATATATGCCGAGGAGCATTGTAATAGATATCCAAGCATCAATAAACAAATCTACTTTTTATCGCAATTTACCTTTACCAGTACTTTACTTTTCGACGACTTCGTCAAGTATCTTTTCTTTTTCAACGAGTTCTTTCAAGAATCGACGGGCTGCATCAACTTGATCTCCGGCGACCTTGCAGGTTCCGCGTCTACCGAGCACGATTCAGGCTTTGACTTCCGGGTGTATCGCTATCGTCTCGTCTGATCTGTTCAACAGTTATCGAATACATTCTGAGCCTTGACGTCCGGGCGTATCGCTATCGTCTCGTTCAGTTTTTATTCAAATTATCATCTTTGTCGATTAACAGGTCAAATCGACTGGCACGCTTCGGATATCGAATTTGGGTATTAGCGCGGTGTGTTTGCAAATAGAATTTTGCATCAACACTTTATGATTGGGAAAATTGCAAAGATGCCATCTTAGAGTAAAAAGGGCGTACCCAGTGCCGTAGGCTCCCGCACTGCAGGGTCTGGGGAAGGGAAAATAGCCAGCAGCCATCCCTGCACAAATGTGCAGAGGCTAGGGCTTGAACCGTGGACCTCTTGGTCACAGGCGGTAAAGCTCTACCGCTTGCACCAGAGCCGCCCTTCAGATGCCATCTTAGAGTACAAGAAATAAAATTGAAATGAATAAATTGAGCAAACAAAAAAAATTCCTCACCCAATGTGGCACCCACTCTTCCAATGAGTAATGCTCTGGCTTAAACATTGGACCAGGATCACAATAAAGCCACCCAGTCGACAGATCCTGAAATTATTTGTACAAAAAATTTAGCAACACAACAGCAACTTAGCCATACAACAATCATATTCTGAAGAAAATCTACAACCTTTCTTGGGCATGTCAACCATTGGGAACGGCCCATTACATTTGCTAACTGCCACAGAAAAAAGGAAAGTAAGCAACACATCATCTTGAACTAAAAACAAATAGCTTTTTTATAGACAAAAAGTAATATGTATTATTATTTAAAAATCAATCCCTTAAGGGTTGTACTCAGGTGTATTCCCAGGAGAACATAAGCCATGAGTAGCCAAATAAGTCTTCACCTTGCAACATGTTTTAACTTGTAAGGTTGATAATGAATTGGTTTTGTCCCACAAGTCATCTTTGGATCAAAGGCAGGTCTAGATTAATTGCAATTCACCAGGTTCATTATCAGACTGCAATAGTTCGTGTGTCTCTGACTTTCAGTGTTTCTACCTTTACCGGTTTGGTAAATATGGAGGCATGAATTCAACATTGACTCACAGAAAATGCGCTGAAGGTTTTCTGTTTTTTCTCTATGTAATAGACAAAAATATCAAAGGCTTCAATACATATCAAGTTTCTGTGAGTTCCGAAAGGGAAAAAGCACCTAGTGCACAAGAAATATATGAGTAACATAATTGAAGTGCAAGTGATCAATGAAAAGGGAGATCAGAGTCTCACCAGAAACGCAGAGATGATAGTTGTCACTGATGCACCAATAAAACCCTCCCAAGTTTTCTTAGGGGACAGCTTGATTAATGGTGTTCTCCCAAGAAAGAACCCAAATAAATAAGCAAAAATATCGTTGATGACAATAAGTGAAGCAGGCAAAAGAAACCTGAGTAAACATAAGACTGTAAGTGCATGGAGTTCATTAATTGTAGCATAATACAAATTACTTGTGTAAGTTAAACAACCAGGACAAATATCTTCCACAATACATATTTAGAGATATGCATCACTGACATAGTCCCATAGAATAACCCAAAGTCAACTCAAATTGAAAAAATAAAAGAGAAGAATAACCCAAAGTCAGAACAGACAGGGGCAGGGCACACTATACCATAAGATATTCTGCAACATCTAGTGTTACTAAGTTGTCCGACAAATCGCAGTTAGTTGCAATTAGTCAGGCTTATTGGTGTGTTCAAGAAAAGTCAGGCTTATTGGTCCATGTCCATGGACCACAAAAATCCACAATTAGGCACTCCAAGGCAACTAGTGCAATTAGAAATCTGATCGTCAAATTAATCAGAGATTAATCATGATTAGTCATCTCATTAGCTCAGGGACATCTAGCCAGGAGAGAAAATTGTGAGCTCGCCAGCTGGTCTTGGGGTTGGGCACTGGGATATTTTATTTTGGCCCACAAGTAAATGACCATGCTTGATGCTTGCTTTGTTTATCAATTTATGATAGTATATCCCTGTGCAGTTTGCAGTTGTGCACTGGTGCTATAGAGTAAAGAGGCACATAGTGTCGGACAATGAGGTGCAAAACTTTCCTCTTAAGTTGAGAGGCTCAAGGTTACTATACCTTTTACAGCTGTATGTAGAAAAAAAAATAAGGCAGAATTAAGTCCAAAAATTCTAATGAATCTGCAAGTCTAGAGCAGATGAAAGACAAATTTGCACAATTCCTTTTCCAGAAGAATGAAATTTTCAGAATATGGTGGAAATACCAAATAAATACATGTCTTACCTAAACTGAACAAAAATAGCTAAGCACTCCATATTTCCCAAAAAGTTGAAACTCTAACAGATTATTCATAAAGAAATGAATCACTTACCAGAATATCCCTTCAAATATGTTTGCGACAGTGAAAGCAGACTGTCCAAAAACCGTTAATAGTATCATGTGCGTCCAGGCATACTGTTTAAACTGATACTTGTATGTCTTTTTCTTGAGAGTCAAAATAAACCATACAAACCCTGGATCAAAGAAGACATAAATACTAACTTTTTGCTAGATACGAACCAGAAATTCATGATAAGTAGGTTATCTTTTATTAAAGTATGAATGTCAACACATGCAATCAAGAGAAATTCATGATAACCAGAAAAGCATGATACTTCCAAGATAGCTAGCATGCATGCAAGTATGTAACAGTAATCACTTAGGCAGGCATGTATGATCACTTAGACAAGCATGTAGGGGGTAGGGGGTGGGGGGAGGCAGACATGTGCAGACTCAAATCCCCAGTATCCATCTGGAATCCATCCAGAATAAGTAAAATGAGGTGATATGTTCGATAATCGAATCTAACAAACCATGAATTCTCCCATTAAAATAAAGTGCACAACTATTGACCGAACAATAACTAGCACAATTTGCGGAAAAACACTGAATCAATTATGGTATTCCTTGAACTAAAATCTAGCATAGTAGACTATAATATGTTAAATATTATTGATAGGAATTATGTCCTCATCCACTCCAAATTGTAGGTTGTTTTTGTATTGTCCTAAGTCAAACTTCTCTAACTTCAACAATTTTTTTAGAAAAATGTATTAACATCAGCAATACCAAATACTTGAAATAGCAAGAACATTTCATGATGAATTTTACGCAAGTAATTTCACTATTTCTCTATAAACTTGGTCAAAATTAGAGAGAATTGACTTACGACAAAACGAAAACGGCCTACATTTTGGAAGGGGGAGTAAGACCTTTTAACACAAGATCAAACTAGAAAAATAGAATCACTTTGAATACCAAATTGAATATGAAGTTTTTTTTAACATATTTACTAGAGGAAATTATTGCATGTTTGATGGGATACTGAGCCTACCTGCAATATAAAGAAAATAGCAGATAAACATCTGATACTTTATTAGGCCACTGACGACCTTATAAAGCAAGTGATCTGAAGTTACTGTATTCACAAGCTGTCGACTAAGAAACCGCCCATAAGTGTACAGCATTGCCGTGAAAAAGAAATGCCTACAATAGGAAACAACACTTATGCATAAATGACACAAGGAAAAAAAATACTGTTGAAAAGCATGGCAGCCGTGAGACTGACAAATTTCTGCTTAAACTTAGTAGAATCAAAATGACCCATAGCTTACCAATTCAGCAGCCTGAACCCTGGTAGTTGTTTCTCTTCACTGGATTTTCTGAGTAGGTTGAAAAGCTCTCTTGCCATGTATATTTGAATCACAACCACCATAGCCCAGATATATAGATGACCCATATAAATAATAAAGGCAAAGCCTCCAATCATCCATACTGTAGAATATGTACGTATAAGCATTGATTTATACTTGTTCTGATCATTGACAAGCAACGGCTGTCCATTAGCTCTATTCCCATCTGTGGTAGACTGAAGAAAATGATCATGATTAATTAAAGAGCACCTGAACCAGGCTGTTGCTCTAGCTTGACCCAAGCTTCAGTGTATTACCTGAAAACTAGAGAAAGAACAGAGCACAACAGAGAGCAAAAGGAAACTAACCTCAGTTGGATGTTTGCGACGCCTTACACGCCCCACATGAGAAGCAGAAACTTCGCTAGAGCTAGTGTCAGGCATCACTGGTACTCCAGCTAAAAAGAAAAAGAAAAAGAAAAGGCAACAGTCAATCAGACCAGATTTGATTATAGATGAATATGAATTGTGTAGAAATCAACACACATACAGATAAATCAATGGGCACTAGAATCGATTAAAGTTCCTCGGAACAGAACCCTTGATCGATGCTCTGCTAAAATCCAACGGTACACTGAGTGAAAGCAAAATTCGTTCGTTCTAACAGTAAATCCGAAGACTGTATCAAACACAGAGTGTATGAGGACAGCCGGTTCAGCTGAAACTGAACCCCAGGCAGTTTCGGCAAAACGAAAACAAACAGGTACCCCAAAAGGCGAACTACTCACCAGTCCCAGCAAGGTATGTAGTATGTTTGGATTTCAGGGACAGCAAAGGAACGTTACTCCAATCAATCTAGGGTTCCTCACCCCCGCCAGCAAGGTGGGGTGTTTTAAACGGAGGGGCCGTGCAAACGCGGGCTAAGCGCGGCCCCGCCGCCGCCGGGCCAGGGGTACGGGAAGAGGAATGGAGGAAGGGGATTGGTGAGGACTGAGGAGGGACTGACTTTGCCGTTTAGGGCTGCCGAGGCGGGTGAGTACACACTTTTCCCTCAGTACTCGTACAGTCTTCCGCCGCAACCCAGAAAAAAATACGTATTGCTTCCTTCCTGGGACAACGGAAGTGCTCTGTCTAGTCTACAGGGGGGCCTTGCTTGCCTTGTTGCCGCACCGGCGGCGCAACAGACAAACACATCGCTCTCGCGATTGTTAATGGCTGCGCGCAACCGCTCATCTAGAGCCGTCCCAAATCGTCTCAATTAACAACCGAGGCAGGCACCCTCCAGCTAACATAATTCGACGGGTGGATAGCTGACAATTGCAGTCCGTGATGACATATTCCCCGAAAGCGACGAGTCGCCGGCGGCGCAACAGCACCGCCGTGAACTAACCACCTCGGCGCTAACAATCGCACGACATAAGCTGAAGACTGAAGTGCTGAACCGACACAGGAATCCTGCTGGCGCAACAGTGAGACGGAGCATCGCTGGGAGACGGAGATACCTCGAGGTCGCGGAGCAGGAGAGGGTGGCTCCGGAGTGGGGGGACCAGGGGAGTACGCGGCAGCACCGCCGCCTCGCCGGCGACGGGGGCGGCGCGCGTGGAGCGGGATTCTCTGGAGAGAGCTGCTTCGGGAAGGGCGGAGCCGGGGAGAGAGAGTTGTGGCGCTCGGTTCCCCAGCCGCTGCTTGTCTGTCGCCGCGGGAATTGGAATTCCTTCCTTTAACGAGCCCCCTCGGCTTGTGAAACCAAAATGCTTGCAAGCTGTCCCAACCAAGGCAATCCAATTGAAAAAGAGAGAAATGTTTTTTAAATAAAGATCATGCTTACACAATAACCAAGGCATGAAGAGGTGTGTGATGGAGAAGGAAGACAGCAAAAGATAATAGTTTGTGCCTCTCTATTTCAAATTACAAGTCAGCTCATTTTAATTCATCAACCATACATGTCATAAGCCAATAAATACCCTTTGTAAATGGTTAACTATTTTTAATTTTGTCAAATATATAAGAGAGTTTATATATGGTGCATATTTAATATTATAAAATTAAATGTTGATTTTTTTGATAATATTTTCTATAGAACCTAAGAAAGTTTGTCTAACATAAAACACTATTGACACTCTTTTGAGGATGGAAGGAATATGTTCTACGAATACAACGGTAGAGAATAGTTTACTAAAGTTAGACGTGGTAAGAAGCCACCAGTTATTGGTAAATTTCAAATTTCTCAAGACTAATCTTTGGCGTATATTTCATATGAAATCACATTATAAAATAACTTATGTATACAATCAAGTTAACACAGGCGAGGACACTGGATATTTGACATTTTCTACTCATTCATTATAATGCTTATTGATGCAGAAGCCATTTTGACGAATGATTTTAGAGGGTTTGTGCTCAAAAAAAATATTCTTGGACAAAGCCAGCAGAGCCCTGCAAAACAAAGAATCCGAATGATTTCGCTTGGCTTGATAAAACGGGCGGACGGCAGGAGATTAAAGTACATTTCATCAAAAATAACCAGTACACGTTCGTCAGATGCCATGGGAAGTGGCCCCCAAGGTCTCCTTTTGAAATGCACATATTCGTTCGGCTTGTTTTATGCTGTCTCTGTCTCAAAAAAAAAAAAGGCACGCAGCTGATTTGCGTTGGTTTTTGTTAGTGCACCATCTGCCATGCATGTTTTTAGAAACAGCGATCACATTGGCACACAGCTGCTTTGGGCGCCGGTAGTTCCAAGGAGACCGGCGGGCGGCCTCGACCTCGAGCACGTTGATTAGCGTCTGCAGCCTCGGACTTGTACTCCCTCGCCATCGCTGACCATTGACGTGACGCGCTGGCGCTGCAGGTTTGTTCAGTCAAACCACACGCGTTAGCAGTTTGCCTGATGCGCGATGTGCTCGGCTGCGCCCTCGCTGTGTTTCAGAGAGTGGATCGGTTATCGTCTTGCGATGATTACAGCGTACCACACTAACGCCTGGGGCTTGACACCTGCTATACTGTGTTGGACCCTAGTTTCTTTGCGCCCCGTTTTTGTATAAGGAATAAAGAGGCCAAGCTTTCGTTTCGTGCACACATGGGACACGCGCTCTTCCCACAGCTCAAAAGCGTGCCATTATCGGGGGTGCTTAACAGCTTAAGGAAAGTCCTCCCAACAACTTATGCTGTGTGCGTCGGTTCTCGCTTTCGGTGCGGGGTGGTGGAGCACGAATATATGGGCATGTGGCCAATGCCCGTGGGACTTGGGACACGTGGGAATAATGAACAATCGAATCCATGCCATGGTTTCCTTTGTCACGTGACGAGGCCACCTTTGGTGTTCCTCCTGCCTTCCCCAGGTGGCGGCCGAATGGGCAAGCTGTGGGCCATGAGAGGTCGTCGCGAAAGGCAAAGTCGCAACCCATGAACGACGTGACAATCTCACAGGCCATGGAATCACGAAGTGGGCTTCGCCTTGCACGGCCTTGTTCACACTTCACGAGCCGGACCAGCCCGTTCCGCATGTCTTGTGCCGGAACAAGTCGTTGGCAGTTGGCACATCAAAAATAGCCTGTGGGACCGAGCTATCGTTCGGTGGGACTTCCAGGTGCGGAAGCCACCTGGTCTGGGTTCGAGCGCTGCTTCCCAATAAACAGTCAGCGTATGCCTCTTTCGCGTGATGTCACAAAAGAAACATAACGTACTCGTCGTTTACAGAGTCAGAAGATTCTGAAGATCTTAAGAAGAACATGGTCTTCTGTCTATGTATAGTTATAGATCTGTTTATACTCATGTGGTGTGTGTGGTGTACGTGTGTAGTGTGGGTGTGCGTATGTATGAACAGATACTTACACCTATACCCAGATAAAAGATATTAAAATAAATCAAAAATAGCGTGTCGATTTAAAAAAACACTTTTTGTTTTTCCCCAACTTATATCGCTTTTGTCTCATGACGTGTTCGCCGTCTCCTCCTTATCTTTCTTCGTCAACTTCTGACGGCTTATCTAAGCCAATGAGAACGATGACCTTTTGTAGCAATGCGGTGTTCGCCTGACAAATAACCAGAGGAGCTATTGGCTCGCATAGTTCACGACGAAGATCTGCCGAGTGACGAGGGCACCATGCCACGCGGTAAACAGCTCGCTGAAAAGAACACGTCAAGCAAGGAGTACAGTAAAATAACCACATTCCTTAGATTTCAATCTTGTCAGCATTTTTTGTTTAAAAAAAAAGGCTTCGCGCGGAACGATCTATGTGCTCTCTGGAAATGCTGGTGTACATGTCTGCTACAGCACTAACCGACAGCTGTTATTCACAATGCAAGTGCGCGTGAACGGCGACTACTGCATGGTACAAGTGCCGCCTGACCAAAAAGGAAGGAACTGAAGTAAACAATTGGCTGTCTGACGAGGATCACGTACGCTAATTAATTAGCGGCACTGTCATGTCAAGTATCGCGAGCTAGCTAGCTACTCCGTATTAAGCTGGTAACCGTAGCTAGCTAGCAGGGCTCCGGCCGCTTCGATCATCACGTAGGCCTGGTTTAGATCGCTAAAAAAGTTTAAAAATTTCACGCTCTCTCCGTCACATTAAATACTGTGTCGTATGTATAGAGCATTAAGTGTTGATAAAATAAATAAGTAATTACACAGATTAGTTGTAAATCAAGAGACGAATCTTTTAAACCTAGTTAAACTATAATTAAAAAATATTTATCAAATATAAATAAAATACTATAGTATTTTTCAGACAAGTTTTTTCACCGTCTAAACAAGGCCCTAGCTTTTCACTGGCCGGAAGCAGTTGGGCTCCCCCAGCTTTTCGCCAAAACGCCACCATTCAGGCACATGAGCTCCATCCGACTGGATCGGCGGACGGGGAATTGACACCAAAAGGTGACCCGTCGAGGGAGAGACATGCACCTAGCTATAGCTTTGCTGCCGTCGAGCTTGCATTGTGCGCCGGCAGTGGATGATCGGCATGATGGTGCCTGTGGTCCTCCCCTCATTTGCGCACATATATAAAGATGGTTTGGCCCACTTGGAGCCCCAAGATCAGCACTACTTTTGAGCCACGGCCCACCCACACACCATGCATCTACTAGCACACGGCCTACAGTGTAAGCTATGCCATTAGCTAGGCATCTGAGTTGGCAATGGCGGTCGCTAGATTACAGCCGGCCTCCCAAGATCTCTCTTGGAACTTGAAAGGGGGCCGGCCAGCTAATTAGGTCGATCGATCTCGACAGCTTCACGTTTCCGGTACATGTCGATCGTTGCAGGCACACGAGCTAAAAGCTAGCAGGGCCAAAGGCCAAACCCTACATATATTGGCTATTGGGAGGCTATGGTATGGCTGTACAAATAAAGGGAGCCTACTGCACGGCTACACAACAGTTCAGTTAGCACGTATCCATCTGAAAAGAGCCCCGGCCGGGACACATGCAAGCGCCCTAATCAATTCTCTTTTCTTTCTTTTTTATCAGCAGCTTGGCAGTTGCTTGCTTAAAGGTCCCCCTTTATTAATCTGCATATCAAGCTACCACACCACTGCTCCTCCATTACAAAACTAGACAGCACAGCTGCAGCTTCATCACATCAAAGGGAGCCTACTATTGATGGACCAACTATTGTTAGTTCCATCAGAACTTGTCAATTAGTTATTCCAAGATCATCAGAACTCTCCGCGTTATACTAGATTAGTAGTCACCAGTTGGTCGATGTGAGTTTGGTTACCAGCTATTGCTCGATCTCATCAGCACAGCAGTGGAACAGAAGGAGGAGAAAAACGAAAGAAATGCACCGAACTTCCCTCCCTTTCTTTCTACAGAAGATTGATTAAAAGGTGGCTATGTGATTATTCGTGAACTGGAGTTAGTGACGGCCAATGTTTATTTGATTTGATAATCATTATATTCCACGAATTCCAGAGCAATGATCATGCAAAGATTTTTCTGCATTTAATTGGTTCATGAGCAGGGGGGCGACGATCGAGCCGAGGCAGCTTGGCGCGGCGCCCGCCGGTCGACGGCGTCGTGCCTACGGCAACAGGCCGGGCTTCTTTTCCGAAGCTAAGGCGCGAAACTACTGATTATGCACCCCATTAGGGCAACAAAGCGAGCTTCCAAATCCAATAGTAAATCCATCAAGTAGATAGCTAGCACTTCCCCTGGGGGAAATTGAAGGATTAATAAACTCGGCGAGTGCGTGTGTGTGGGGATGGTTGAGTTGCTGCGAGATCGATACAATCATGCAGTGGTCGATCGACGCCGGCCGGGCCACAGCAAAAGCAATCTCCATTTGGGCCTCGCAACATGTATTATATTATATTATATTATATTCTAGCATGTGTATCCATCTCCAACTGCTAGCTCGCATGTCATATCATATTCCTATACTATGTATACTATATACTTAGCTACTTTGTTGGACTATGCTTTAGCATGAATTAAGTAGCCAGTAGTAAGCAGGGTGATTCGAAATCATATAGCTAGGAGTAGTACTAAATATGCCTTCTAACTAATCCATCGATATCATCCTAAAAAGCTAATGCATGGAACAAACCAATGCATTGCAAGCTTCCCTCTGAGTTCAGATAATGCAGTGTGTTGAGTGGTCTGGAGACGTTTGATTGAGAGAAAGACGGAGGCGAAGCCCATTGTACGTGCCCATCTTTACGTCAAATCCATATAAGGACTCCATTGGCCCTTTATACTTTGCCACTTTTTCCCCAAGTGAAAAACTGAAAAGGGCATCGGCACTAGCTATATCTACTCCTCTGGAGTACAGCTCTCTATCTATAGGCTAGCCCAGCGAAACAGAGACAACCCTAAAACCCTTGCGGAAATGAAATGAAATCATTATTGAAGGCAAATAAAGCGAAGCTCCTAACGCATCAGCGAGATTATTGGGGCCAAGGCCAAGGCAGAAGAATTTGGATGCAGAGATTAATCCATATACGCAGGCACGCAGCAACGATCATGCATGCCAGCTCCACTAATAAAGTGGATCGGAGAGCCGGGCCCGGGCGAGGTTTATCCTTAATCCCCCCCCGGCCTAACAGTGCTGTTCAGTCTTGAGCTGCTGCTGGTCGCTGCAACGAACGAACGACGGTTGTTGGGTGATGTGCGTCAATGGCGCCACAGCACCGCACGGCACCGGGCCTAAAGCCGGAGCTCCGCCCATCGATGCTCTCTGGACGAGACTCTGGTCTGGTGGTAGTGGAGGACTCTGGAGAGCGGATGCATGGGGCCTTGCCGGGCAATCATTGGTCTACTCATTGATTGCTAGCGCCTCTGAGAACTTTCGTTTGCTCATCAGTCATCATGCACGGTAGGATCGGATGGCCAGGCCTCACAACCTGCACGCACTCGCAGGCCACAGGCCAGCAGCAGCTCTGCTCGGCGGCCCTCCCTCTGCTACCCGTCTAGCAGTTGCAGCAGAAAAGGGGAGGGAAATATGGAATGTATGCTGCCGCACGGAATTCTAAAATTTTTCAGAGGAATTTACAAGTCGGAGTGCACCGATAACTAGGTTAGAGCTGGTGCTACTGGTACTAGCAGAGTAGCACTGCTACTGCTCCACTTTCTAGAACAAATGGAGGAAAAAGAAGAATGGATCGGAGCTCCTATCCTTGCCCTGTTGTGAAGAAAAGGGCGGGAGAAGATCCATGTATTCATGCGATTTACAGACAGTACACCTGTTCTTTTTGCTAGATATTTACTCGCATGCCCAATCTATGAACAACACAGGATTGATAATATACACTTCATCACCTAAACCATCAATCGCTGTAAAGAGAAGGAACGAACATGGCAAAAACTGTATCTTTTTCTTCACAGGGACATGATTCATCTTGTAAAGGAGCCAGGAGCAGGGGAGATGAGGACGGTGATGATGGTGGTGGTGCTCTAAAGGAGACGGGCCGGAGAAAAGATGGCAAAAAATAAGGGCCAAAGGGCAGCAAGGAGGCAGCAAAGCAGGAGGACTTAACAAAAGAGAGCCAGGGAAACTACCATTACTGCTACTACTCCAGTACGTAGCAATGAAAACCCAAAAGAAATGGAGAGAAAGAAGAAAAGGTGAGGGAGCGGAAAAAAAATGAAACAAAGACACCTTGCTTGCTTGCTTGATTACAAGTCATCCTCGGTGATGCTCTCCAGGTGCGGCCGCCACACGGCGACACGCCCCCGCCGCCGGTCCCTCGCCGTGGAGGCCTTCTCCTTCATGATCTCCGACAGGTACCTCTCGTTGGCCAGCAGCCGCTCCTTCTCGTCCTCCGCCGGCGCCCTGGACCCGCTGCTGCAGGCGGCGCCCGCTCCTCCGTCCCGTGCGGCGGGATGGTCTTTCCTCCGTCGCCGCCTCCTCGCCACCGAAGCAGCACCCGACGCCGCGGTTTGTTGGTCCGAGGGCGCCGGCGGCTGTGGCTTCGCGGCGGGCTTCTGCTTCTCGGGCGCGGGCGCCGCGGCAGGGGTGGCCATGACCGGCATGAGGAAGTAGATCTTGCCTCTCTGCAGCTCGGCATTGGGCGGCAGGATGACGGGCTTCTGCACAACGATGCCGCCGCCGCCGTCTGCGGGGCACGTGGACGGCGGCTTCCGCAGGACGTGCTTCGGGTACGCCTTCATGATCTCCCCGGCCAGCACGGGCCCCCCGCTGATCTCCTCCACGCGGCCGTTGGAGTGCACGATCCGCACCACGTCCAGCGCCCCGCACGGCAGGATGCACGCGATGCAGCACTTGATGGTCTCCATCGGTCGACGATCCCCTGTACGTGGCCGCGCGCGCCGCCGCGGACCTCACCGTCACCGATCCCTCTCGCCTTCCTTCCGCTTGTGGCTAGGCCGGCCGGCAGCTGCTGTGCGCGCTAGCAGTTCATGTATGGCCACAGCAAGGAGAGGTCGATCGAGCAGGAAGGAAGAAGGAGCTGGGCGATGCGCGCCGCGCGCACGAGCGAGCTAAGCTTTGGTTCGCGAGGCTCGATCAGCTCGGCTGGCCTTTGAAAATGTTGGGTCCGGCCTTTTGATGCGGGTATGTCCGAGCTGCTTCGGTTTTATATAGCTTCACCTTGTTAGGAATTAGGATACGATACTGGCTCCTGATGAGCCCGAGCTAGACGGAGAATGAACCAAGGGGATGCGCGTCAGACACGGGGTATTATTTGTACCAGCCGATCGAGACGAGCCACGGGCGGCGAGGGAACTGGTTATTGTTCGATCATTTTTTATTTATTTTTTTTTATTGAAGAAACTCTTGTTCGATCAGTCGGCAGCTGCCGCTGCTCAATGCTGTAGCACACTAGCACTACTACTGCCAGTCCACTCTACAGTCAGCAGTGGCGGCAGCCCCAGGCGGTCCTCTTCCCCTGTTTATTCTACTATTTCCACTGCTGGCTCTCTTGTTGGCTGCATTCAAACGTGGGGTGGATGGGAAGACGTAGAGTACATAAAGAAGTGGTGCCACGTGCCTGTGTGGCAAAAGAACCGAGTAGGAACTGTGTAAAATTGAATCCGTTCATTTCATCGCTGCTGTTCACTCTGTTTTTCGCCTTTCATGCATGTTTCTTCTTATCCTCCGATCCTCCTTTGCGCCGCACGCTGATTCATAGCGGTGGTGGTGGTGTCTGGTGTGGAAATGTGGAAGCGTGGAACCCCCCTTCCCTGGTCCAAATCATTGCCACTCCTCGGCCTTGTACTTGCGTTACGCAGTGGCTCTCGTGGGCGCATCACATGCTTGTGCTTAGGTGAACCGGAGAGGATGGCCTGTAAAAACCTGAGCCTGGACCACCGGGAACGTAGCAGTAGCACGTACGAGAGAGGCAGGGGGCGATCGACGAGACGAGGGAACAGTGCAGGGAGCAGCAGTAATATACGTGCCTGTCCGTGGTGACATATGAATGTGCTGGCCGGTTTGGGCATGCATGGACCGGGACCGCGCGCGCGGAGCTTAGCTAGGCGCAAGCAAGAAAGCATATCGGATTATCGGGTCGTGCCGTCGCTGTTGCGATGAATGAAGGCCAGATGATGGTGTTTCCTGCTGCAGCGACCTGCATGGGGTATTGGGGTGGACGACAAGTACGCGCGCCGCTGGTTGGGGGGACAATTAGCATCCTATCGCGCAAGAAAATGATTGTGCTCGCGAGAGTCTCTGAACCCAGATTATGCACGTCTTGGGGTCATTCATTCTACTACAAATGCAGGCCGGGACGAGCCAACCATCGTTACTCAGCAGAGAGGGCCCCGGCGTGACAGGCTCATCCGAGACTCGATAAGTTAATCTCTCCATGCATGAGGACACGTATAGTACTAGTAATCTATGACACTACCACACAGATACGTCGCGGACCGTGATTGGTAGCTTATACTATAGTAGTAGCAGCAGCTAGAAAGGATATACAAATATACAAACTAAAGCTATCGCTAACAGCCAATACGTACATCCATCCACGTACGAACAATATACTAGTAGCCATAGCAATCATATGATATTCCGATACCGTCCAATATTTATCGTCTGTGTAGTAGTGTTACTAATTAGGAGGGGCACACGCAAACGCCGTCAGCGTCCATATACGTGTAGCCAGCCATATCATACAGGCTCGCGGGAACAGCTGCGGTCGTCGTCCATCTCCTGCTGCTCGTGGACGGACAGCGCTCTGGGTTAGCGCGACGCCGATCGGCCCGGGCGCGTCCGGCAGTGGCACGGCAGAGAGAGCAGCGCGGAATGTGACGGCGAAACCGCTGCTGAGGGGGATGAAACGGAGCAAGATTCTCTGCGCGCGCGGAAGGCTCACGTGCCACGGACTGATACGCTCCTGGGCGCTTTGCTGGGAGCCTGGGACGGACCCACAAACTCTCTGTACGGCCCCACAAGGCAGGCTGATTCCAGATCGACTTCGCCTGGTTTAGATGCTGAATTTTTTTTAATTTAGCTACTATAGTACTTTTATTTATATTTGATAATTATTGTCAATCATGGACGAGCTATGTTTAAAAGATTCGCCTCGTGATTTCCAAAAAAATTATATAATTAATTATTTTTTATCTACATTTAATACTGCGTGCAAGTAGCTAAATATTGATATGATGAAGAGAGAGTGAAAAATTTTAAAATTTAAGATGCATGTCGGGTACCTAAAAAAGAGGTACCCTTAACCCTCGACTAAGAGGATTAACCCCTGACATCAACAAGCCAAACCCGGTATCATTAGCCCTCGCCTAGCGTAGAAACGTAAGTGCCAGGTCATACTATGCCGGCCCACGAACGGGCCTCGGTGGTCCGAACGGCTACCTATCCGACGTACCCCGCTCGAGGCAAAGCAGATCACTCGAGGGTGCCACTCGACCTATCCCTCGGGGACGGAGATTCGCCAAAGCGAACGGGCACCCCTCGAGTGCGACGCACCCCTCGAATACCTACCTCTTGTACGAACCCGGGAGCATTTAACGCTTCTACCTACTCCCGCCTAACCTCGTGGCCACAGTAATGATAACAGTCATGAGTACACCGGTCAAATCTTCCTTTTACCTCCCATACCCGGGAATCGGACGGGTCGTAGCACACTGTAACTCCATGTCGTGCCCTGTGCCCTGTTCGGCGCTCCCTCGAGGCACATTTATCAATATTAGGCGACTCCTCGAGGCACATTTACCAGTATCTGTACCGCATTTTTCGAGGCTCGGCCTTATCCATTCGGGCCTCAACCCCCATCGACCATCTCTCGAGCTGGACTCCGTCATCGCCGGTCAACACTCCAACAACTCCCGACGCGACGGCTACAGGGATCCGCACGACCGTGCTTGGACATCCGTCTATCACCGACCATCAGCTGCGTCACCTTACGCACGAGAAGGATGATTGCGTCAACTCCGAACACGTCGCTACAGAACACGCCATACCCGGCGCACGCCTCTACAGCAACACCGACATGATCGGCATCACCTTCTCGACGTCAGCAGCCACGTCCGCCCTAAGATCCATGTACCCCTGTGCCCCTCCTTCGCCTATAAAAGGGGACGCCAGGCCCTAGTCTAGAAGGGGGCATCGGAACTCAACCAAAAAACACAAGGCATAGAAAGTAACCAGAGCCCGTAGTGCTTAAGTCCTAGCCAAGACATATCCGCTCGCTTGTATTCTCTCCTGTACAAGCACTTCGGTGCAAGATAATATAAATTTTCCCTCCCCGCTGGACGTAGTGTCTTCTATTGCCCGAATCAGGATAAACCTCGTGTGTTCTTCTTGCATCACCATCCGGATTACGGAGCACGCAGCAAATATTCACTCGTTGGTGCTAGACCCCCTGGATCAAAGCACCGACAAGGCATCTAAACAAGGCCTTAATACTTGATGATACTCTGCACATGAGATGAGACCGTCGTACAAGTACTCTAGTAAACTTCGGTTGGTTTTTGCACGGCCAGGCTGTTCAGAATTTAGGGCGACTTTGACACCTGTTCAGCTGTTCTTGGACACGGATTAGAAAATGTGCGACCAAAAGCTAGCTCGATCCTCGTGCTGCCTTGCGCTTCGGTCGGAGGATGTCGAGACACACACACCAGATGCTGTGGGGCTCGGGGCTGGGGCGGTAGTAATTTGCAGAGGAGCAGCCTCTCTTTCATGACACGTGGCGTGTTAATCGGGCAGGTCTGTGCTCGGGCACCGTATAGTACCGTACCGTACTGTACTGTACAGTATAGTAGTATGAGCGTGCGTGGCGAGCGCAGAGAGGGGACGGTGTGCAGGACACGAGAGCCGCGCTTTGGCGTGGTCGGAAGGCAAGGACAAACCCCGCGTCGGTCGCGGCGCGTGGATCCTCCGGCCGCCGTCCTCTCCCCGTGCCGGGACTCGCCAACGTGCAGCTGCTCCGCTGCTGCCGGGCGACTCGCCGCCTCTCCTACTCGTCCTTTGGAACCGGGCGTCCAGCGAGTAGGCTTCGGTCTTTCAGCAGTAGGCGCTTGACGGATCGGATCAGATCACACACTGGCACTGTGCGCGCTTGGGCTCTTTGGCATGTGCTTCACGACAGCGACGTCAAATTGTTTTTCGTTTCTATATTTCTTCGTTCACGGCGCCGGCCGGCCGACCGGCCGTGGTGTCAAAACTCTACAGTCCGCGGCAAAGGCTCTCTCTTGCCATTGGTCTCATGGTTCGCGAATGAAGCATGCATCTGGCTAGCGAGGCGCGATTTGTCACCAATTCCAGGGGAATATAAGTATTTCTCGCTTTATTTAGGTGTAGCGCGACGTACGCTTGTGTGAGACGACGAGACGTACGATCAGACGACACGTTCGTTGGGGGACGGATAATTCGGCCGACGGGGGATTAATGAGCACAGCATCTGTCACGTCCTGTGAAAGGGGGGCAGAAGAGGAGAGGGGGCTTCATCCATTCCATGTCAGATACCACAAAGCACATGTCACGCGTTGCCGATTACAGAAAGCTAAAGACGTGTGCGTGCGGTGGATTATTGGAGGCGTTATCCGTCGTCCGTGATCGTGCAGCCATATGCGTGCATGCGTCGAGTCGCCACAGCGAGAACTGCTGCTAGTAGTGGTAGGGGCTAGTAGTTAAAAAGAGAAGAACGAAAGTGATTCTCCCGTCGACACGATAAGGGCGGAGAAAGACAACAGTAAAGAGCACAGTTGTGACAAAGAAAATCAACGGAGATCATGCATGATCTTGACCAGACAGCTGAAACTGCGGCGAACCCAAAGTACGACTAAATTAATATTAAAACGCGCGCAGACATAGCTATATATAGAGGTTACCGGCAGATCAGTCCAAATAAACTGCACGTTGTAAATGTCGAGCTGAGCAATCGGTAACGCTGCATGCATCAGTGCACAGTGTGCAGGACCTTATCGAACGATCTGGCCACACAAAACGTTCTTACGCCGCCTCGCGTCAGCTGGCTGAAACGACAGGGTCCGAACCGATAATCGGTGTCTCTTTTGGACCCCGTTTAATTTTCTAAATTTACCACCAAATTTACTATACAGAATTTCTATTCCCCGTCACATCAAAATATCGATATATGTATGAAGTATTAAACGTAGATAAAATAAAAACTAATTATACAGTTTTATTATACTTTACGACACGAATATTTTAAATCTAATTAGTCAAAATTTAAATAATTTTTACTAAATACAAATAAAATACTACCGGTCATTCGCTTTATCTCCTGCCAAGATCTGCCGTGGCGAATCGCAACTCTGCCCCCAGTTACGCTGGCTGCTTCCACGTACGCTTCTCTATCGGACCGTACAGATTACATCTCCTGAAACCTTTTTGTTTCGTCGTCTTGACTCCTGAAGATCCTGAGCCAAAACAAAATTTCGCGGAAATGCATGGTGATTGCAAACGAAGCACTACTGTTTAGACCAAACGAGTACTCTTGATTAGCTCAAGTCCTCCTCGCTGAAGAACTCATAGTGTCCTGTAGCATGACCACTGTTTAGACCAATCGATTGGTTGGTGCGCTGTCGTCTGTCGATCTGCGAAAGCTGACAAGACGATCTCTGCATGAGCTTCATTCTTCGTTCTGTACTCATAGATGCGACAAATAAAGGGCTCAGATTAGAATGAGATGATTGTGCGTGTCTGGTTTTCTTTTATATATATCCCTTCTCTTTAATTTCGTCTTTTCTTGAGCAAGTTGTCTACTACTACTACGGTGTAATACTTTGTTGCCTGCCCTCGTTTTCTTTATTTAATTTGTTTCTCTTTCGAAAGCGATAGCACCCCTAGTAGGCCTAAGCGACTACAGTAAGCCATTGATGCTCCTGTCATGCATCCAACGTGTTGTCCATGTCGATAGAGAGCTCCTGCTTTGAGCCAGTTGTGGATCGCTGAATCATCCATGCATCTCATCAGCTCTAATAATCGGCACCCTGATGCGCTTTAATTTACTTTATTAGACCAATCGCACAAAGATACTTTATTATACGTTGTTAGTCTCACCTAATTAATGCGAACTGACAAGATCGAATGACAATCACAGGTGTGCATGGCACAACAAGCTGCATACGGACCACCGGTCTGTCTGTCGATCGGTACGTATATCGGCGTGCGTGCGTCAATGCGTGCATGTATGTATATATGTACGCATGCACGAAAGCAATACGTACTGTGCTGAAGTCGTGGCGCACAGTGCAGTCTGTCCCTGGGGCCTGGGGGACCGGACCGGGAGCTACGAGTGGCTTAATCAGCCAGTTAGGTCTCTGTGGTCACAGGAGGAGAGACCCAGCGAACTTCTAATGACAGACTGGTTGCATCCATAAATCCATTCATTTCGATCGATATGTTCCTTTTGCGCTGCGGCTGCAGGCCACGGGAAGCTGTCTTTTTATTTACGGCCTATTATCCAAATAAATTGTAATATCTGTTTAGATACAAATACACATCATCATATGTACGGACACACACAACCATACACTGTATACAAACAAACCTATAACTATACTTAGACACTGAAACACGACTGAGAGGTACTCGAACCGAGCGTGACGGGCACGTCACTCGACGCCACGAGAAGCTGTCGATCTTACGCCCCGCAACAGTTTGGGCCTGCGTGTTCAAATGCCTGTGGGCGTCTTGGAACCCTATGAGACGCTCAAATTCGCTGAAGCTTTTAAGCGCGTGTGGTGGATCGTCTCTCTTGGGTCTTTGGCCATGCATGGACCCTGAACTTTTAGGTGAGAATGATCTGAACCTATAAATCTCCCCACCCTGGATGTTACTTTGCCTCTTTTTTTGACGCTGACAAAAGTTGGAATATAACACCAACTTTTTCTGGTCTGATAAAGAAAAATAAAACTTCATGAGAAAGTGTATATAGATATACGGGGAAAAAGAGACAGAAAAACTGAACGTACACCACCAGCAAGTATAATTAACCTGAGACCGTAGACGTACGTGAGAACGAATCTACTCTCTCCTTTAGCATCTTCTGGACATGATGAGGTTACAGTACCAGCGTTCCAAATCGTTGTACAGTGGACCGGGATTCACATCTGATCTGATACCGTCCGCGTCATTGCGCACAGCAACCTGAACAGCAGAGCATATCCATTCTACCGCCGCCGAGACGAAGACGATATACACCGGGCAGCAGCAGCTCCTGCAAATCAGCACACTCCGACGGCAGACCTGATGAAACGTTAGTCACGTCCGCGGCACCGCGGCATGGGCGAGCCTGCCGAACGGCACGGGATCATCAGGTGGTGCCGTGGGGGTGTTCGGCTATCATCACTTATAAAACTCTAAATTCAACCTTTAAAAAAATATATTTCTTCTTAATCATTAAGATTTTTCTCTCTATACTAATTTTTTCTACACCTATCCATACTTCAGTATCAAACTCTATCCATTGTGTGACCCATTTGACAAGATTTTTTTTCTTTTTTTCTTTTTCCTTTTTTCTTTCTTTTCTCCTCATCTTTTCCTCCGCCCGGCCCTATCCTCTGAGCCTTTTACTTGTGTGCCATTAAAAAGTTTCACCCGATCTGTGTGCCACTGAAAGATTGGTTCGCACCTGTGTGGCATGACTCAAACTTTCTTTTACCCGTGTGCCATTTTAGACGGAATGGACACTAACAGAGCCTAACGGAGTTAGACTTTTACCATTTTACCCTTATGTTACTCAAGCTGAAAGTGGCTGGAGTCACCGTGAGGACTCAAAATTTGGTAAAGTCATTTCATTTCATTCTAATATTTTATAATGGATACAAATTAAAATATTACTCAAAAGAAATATACGAAGCATGTATCGTGTCCGGTTGCTAAAAAAAAGCAAACCGATGCAACTGATGTAGTAAAAAATATATGGATGCATGAATTATTAGCAAACAAAGCCGACAATTTTTACTAAAAAAGACACATGACACAAAGGCAACAACAGCTAATGGTTCTCATCAGTTTACATAGCATCAACATGGCACAAAGGCAATGGTTCTCATCACACAGGAGTTTACATGAACATGATATAATAGCTAAGTTTGTTCACCAAAAGAAGTAACAACAACTAACTGGTCTTGCCAAAAGCGAGGAAACAATTGTTTTTCTATAAACATCACCACACGAGCAAAATGAAACATGCACTTATTTCAGTTCACTTGCAGCTTCTTGCTTCTAGTATTGGAAGAAGGACTTGATGGGTTGGGTGCTGGTGCAAGCTTTTTTGGTGTGAGCTTCTTCCTGACCCCCAATCTTTTTCCTTGGTGTGGGATGTGGCACCACATTTGCTAGTGCATCAGTGTGTGTGCTAGGAGCCTCTTCCTTCGGGCAAGTTAGAAGCAAAACAGTTTGCTCTTGAATATGATTATTGGATCCAGTTCCAGACCTAGTGAAAAAGAAGCATTTTTTTCATACACATTAGTTGTGATGGTACTGGTGTCAAACCAAGACATGAATAAGGTGGACATACCTGTTAGACACACTATTTGATGTTGTGCTAGCTGAACCTAGATCATTGCCCTTCTGGACCCTTTTTCTCTGCCATTTCTTGTATGTAGCATTCTGCACTGCCTCATGGGTATGAGAATTGCATCACAGATGGAGCAACTACTATGCTAGTCTCTGTGTTAAGGCTTGCTGCCTTTTTAATTATTTTCTTTGGGGGCCCCCTGCATAGAATAAGTTATTGTAGTTAATCCAAGTAATCAAAATGGGCATGTACTAGAAAGTAATTAAGCCAATTATATTACCTTATAGCCTTCATTGCAGTTATATCTTCTGGATTTCCATTCTTGCAAGTGTACCAATGGTGTCCTAACTAAGGGCATATGGGGCACTCATGTCTCTTTCTCTTCTGCTTGCTGCCTCCCTCCATAGATGATTTTATCCTATTCTTAACCCTCCTCCTATTGACTTCAGCAAGGGAGGATGCATGTAGAAGCCATGATTTGAATTAGGCCACACGCTTTTGTCTGGAATGCAAGGGATGGAACCTTCATATGCCTCTTTGAATTTCTTCACTGAGTAGTATTCATCGACATAGTCTTCTAGTTGGGCACTAGGAATTGAGGTGATGTAGGCAATGGCATGTTTGCATAGGATTCCAGAACCTTGCCAAGCATTACAAGTACAGGTCCTTTTAGGAATGTTCACCACAAACCTATACTCTTTACTACTCCCCTTGGCAAGAAGTTCAGCTACACCATCGGGGAGGCTGTGATCAGCTCAATATCAAGGTTGTAACTATCCTCTCTCAATTTCTGCACAATGTGAGAGAGAATCTTCCCTTTAAATGTCTTGGCAACCCTCTTCCTATGATTCCATTTGATCAACACCTTCTGCCTCAGAGTGTCTAGGTTTTTTCCCTTCTCAACCTTAATCCAGTTATTGAATGACTGCCAAATTGTTGGTTACATAGTCCACCTTTGATGTTGTCCTGTACTGGCTCCTGGACCAAAGTTTCTTATGGGTGTCCAGCAAATATTTCATTGCCTTTGGTTTTGCATCAGCCATTGCATTGTAATGTTTGTTAAACATATATAGGCCCCATGAGTAAGAAGCAGCCCACAAGTGATCATCAAAAACTTTTTCACTGTACCTTTTCTTGAAATTTTGTACTAGATGATACATACACTCTCTATGCTCAGCTTCAGGGAAAACTTCACTAATCCCATTCATCACTGCTTGACCACAATCTGTGCAAAAGGTCAACAATTCTGGGGAAATAGGTATTGCCTCCTTTAACCTCTCCATGAACCATGCCCAATTTTCATTAGTTTCTGAGTCAATGACCCCAACAGCCACTGGGTACATCCAATTATGCCCATCTACTGCACAAGCTACACACAACTACCCCCTATATCGGCCATTCAGAAAGGTACTATCTACTGCAAGGTATGGCCTACAACCTCTAACAAATCCATCAACACATGGCTTTAGTGCAAAGAATAACCTGTTGAACCTAATCTTATTGCCCACTGTGTGATGATCAATGACAAAAAATGATCCAGGGCAGGATATATATGGCCATGCGGCCCGTGGGTCGTCGGCACGGCCCACGGCACGGCCTTTTGGCACGGCCCATGGGCGGCACGACATGGCAGGCATCGTGCCCGTGTCGGCACGACCCAATGCACAGAGCCGTGCCTGGGTCACCGGCCTGGCCCATGACACGGCGTGGCACGGCACGGCCAGAGGGGCGGCACGGTGGTCGGCCCGGTGATCAATGTAGCCCATCTAAAAACATCAGTCGTTTATAGGTCAACCAGCCCATCAACAAAAGAAGCCCACCAGCTGCTAACCCTAACCCCCGGGCCCTCCCACTCCATCCCAGGCTCACCGCGCGACCCAGCGGCGACGGCAGAATCAGCGGCCTCTCCTCTCTCACTCTGTCTCTCCCTCTCTCACTCTCTCTCCCCAATCCCCAGCAGCGGCGGCTGAATCATCGCAAGACGGCGAGGTCGCGCTGCGCCTTCGCAGCTCCGCCTCTGCGCCTTCATAGCGAAGCAGGGCGGCGCCTCTGCCCTCTGCGCCTCCATGCCGCAGCGCCCCCGCCTCCGCCCTGCGCGGCTGCATGCCTCCAGTCTGCGGCTCCAACTCCCCGAGCTTGATGGAGATGAGCTCATCCACGGCTACACCTCCCGCGCGAGCCCAGCCTCCTCCACTGCGGTGGCTTGCGAGTGAGCAGGCAAGGTGACCGCCATTCGCCTGTCCCCGAAGTTGCACCCCTTCCTCCCTCTCTCTATGTGCTGCTGCTGGACGGGCCATGGGCTGGCACAGCACGACGAAAATGGCCGTGGCCCATGGGTGGCACGGCACGAAAAAATGACCCATGTGCCGTGCCGTGGGCCGAAGGCCTGGCCCATGGCACGGAGAGGCATGGCACGGCCGGCACGGTGGCACGGCGCGGCACGACGCAGTGCCGTGCCGGCACGGCACGGCGTACCAACGTGCCATGCTGGCACGGCACGGTGGCCATCTTTAGGGCAGGACTCCTCTATATGGGCCTTCAGCCTAAAGAGGTTGTCAAAACTTTTGTCCCAGGGACCATAAATCTGATCCGTGGCAAGATTTTTACCTTTGTACACTCTCCTATAGGGCACTGTAATTTTCCACACAGCCTTCAGCCTCCTTGTCAACTCTTTGATACGAAGATTCCCATCTTCTTTGAGCCTGTTTCGGCAAAAAAATCACTAGGGTGAATCTCTCTGTGTTTCCGTGTCATACTACTTAGTACTAATTTGCGTAGGCATGCCAGTATACATCCATATACAAATAAAGTAAATATGCAATAAAATACACAAGGAACAAAAATTCAAGGAAACATCACTTTATTATTCATCATGGAATTACAAAGTACAATTTCCCACTTTAATAAATTTTTGCGCCTAGCCGCATCCGACAGTCAGAAGATTGCACGGCTTCTGGTTCCTGGGGCCTCGGGAGGCCACCCAGTTAATTACATCCGCGGCGTTGGGCCACGGAACACCTTCGATTAAGATATGCCGATGGTCATCATTGTCGTCTCTGAATAAATTAGAGTTGTCTCCGTAGTATATGTATAAGCACAAATAAACGAAAATGGTGAAGTACTAGAGCCTCGTCGGCCACTAGCAAAAGTATTCGGCCTCGTCGTGCGGATCCCATAATGAAGTCAATTGTTCGGCCACACCGGTCGCGAACAAAGGAACGTCCCTGCCTTGTCGGTCAGGGGAAGGAAACGACTTCATATGGATCACCGGCCTTGACGGTGCAAAAATGTGATTGGTGGTAAACGTGGAACTTGTGCTCATGAAACACTTGTGATTTCTCCATGCATGAATGACTTGAGACCATTGGCGTGACAGTCAGCTCGCCAATTTATACATGCGCGTGTATTCGAGCGCGTTAACATGACTTGAAATTATTTGAAAGTGTGTATAGTTCAGGTTTGTGGGTGTTCATAGGTTGCATGAGCCGCAAAATCAACATTGGGCCACCGGTACTGGGCCAAGCAATATTACGAAGCTGGTTAGCTTGCCGACTTGTGACTAGCACTACCGGATTCGGGTTCTTTGTCGAGTGCTTGCCAGGTGGCACTCGGCAAAGGCTCCTTTGCCGACACTTTCTTTGCCGAGTGGGCTTTGCCGAGAGCCGCACTCGGCAAAGCCTTTGCCGAGTGTCCTAGACACTCGGCAAAGGCCCGAAATAAAAAATCCCCTCACCGCCATGCGCCCGCCCGTCTCCGTAGAAGTCGCAAGTCGCGGCATTTTTCGCGCGAAAATCGCGCGCTTCGTGTCCGGTGGGATTCGAACTCGTGACCACTCTCTTGCGTGTCTCCTGCCTTAACCACTGCACTACTCTGTCACATGTGTCTATAACTAGTTTCATTTCCTCTTATTCTATACTAAACCGAGAGTAATTAGCTTGTTCAAGGGCCTAAATGAATTCAAATCCAAAAGTGGTCAACTATAATATTTCATAACTTTTCGAGATCTACACTTTTCGTTTAGGAAGTTTTTTTATCCGAGGTCTTTTACGAAATTTGAATTTCAAATTTAAGATATTCACATATGGTTGTAGCATGGTAAGATGAACTCAAATGAAAAAGTTATCAACTATAAAGTTTCATAACTTTTCGAGATCTACAAACTTTATTTTGGGTATTTTTTTATCCGAGGTCGTTTACGAAATTTAAATTTTAAATTTTGAAATTCACGCGTAGGTTTAGCATAGCAAGATGAACTCAAATGAAAAAAAATTAAACTATAACATTTCATAACTTATTAAGATCTATAAACATTATTTTGTTCATCCGATGTGGTGGTTCTAACATAGTTCACAATTCTTATGAAACTATTAGTGAGATGTAGGTTTTATAAACAATATTACTATCGATTTATGAAATAAAAAAATGATCAATATAAACTTTGTAGATCCTAAAAAGTTATACAACTTTGTAGTAGAAAATTTTTTCATTTGAGTTCATTTAGTGCCTCGAAATATAATATTGAAAATATCTTTGCCGAGTGCCAACAGGAAGACACTCGGCAAAGTCTGCTCTTTGCCGAGTGCCGGTGACGTGGCACTCGGCAAAGAGCTCTTTGGCGAGTGCGAAGTCTGACACTCGGCAAAGACTTTCTTTGCCGAGTGCCCGAGATTTAGCACTCGGCAAAGAATATTACACTCGGTAAAGTCGCGATTTCCGGTAGTGTAGTGCAGTACAGACTTGCATGCTACTGTAGCCTTCTACTTGCTTGCTTGCTTTTCTATTTGCTTCTTCGATTTGCTTTCTTGCTGTACATTGTACAAGTACATGTATACGTGTATATATTTTTGGACTGGTACTGCCGAAGGCTTTGCCAAGGTGGGCCATCGTCAGGCCGCACTACTCTGCCGTCACGGTGGTCATGTTTGCTTTTCCGGTCATCGCCGGACTCGCTGCTGCTGATTCTCGTCGAAGGGCAAATGACACAAGGTTGTGTACTGCTACATCGATCGGGCTGCTTTGCTTGCGCCTCTTGCCGAAGTTGGAGATGTGGATGTACCGCTCGCCGGGCTGTACTACTCCGCCGCCACGGTAACCATGCCGCTGCTTGCTGGTTGTTCCGGCCATCACCGGACTTGCTGCTGACAGGTGCCTTGACGAGCCGAAGGGCGCCGTCCTCGTCGCGGACGCAGATCATCATGCCAGTGCACATCTACGCCGGGCTGCCGCCATCGTCACTTCTATGGATGCTAAGGCTGCGTGTACGCCGGGCTGCCGCTATCATCAAGCCGCCGCGAGTCGTCATGGTTGTCGTGGTTGTTCTGTGTTGCCAAGCCGCCGCAGACACCTTCGCCGTCGGGCCGTTGTTGACGTGCTGGGCGTAGTCGTCGCCGCTGTCGTGAGGTCGACCGATCTTGCGTGGCATATGGCTGCCGCCGTCGAGATGGTCGCCGGCGCCTTCGTTGATCTGCCGTCGTCGGGGCTCGCTGGTTGGACGTGAATGCACGATCTATGCCACAGCCATGCACAGATATGAGATAATAAGATAATTAAAACATATAAAGAATCTCAACCTCGAAGTGAGCAGCCATGCGGGCGACGGTGTAGAAGTGTGCGGATGCCGGCGGTGTAGTTGTTCTGTTCGTAGACGTTCGGCTTGACGAAGACGATGTGGACGAACTTGACGGAGACGATGAAGTACTCGGCGACGAGGTTGATGACGAGGTGATCGACGACGACGCTGCTGCGCTTGCCGGCGACGGTGCGTGCGCAGAGCAACGGCGTACGAGTGGTGAGGTGTGCGCAGCCTAGCGGCGGTGTGGTGGTTGCAGCCTGGCGGCGGTGTGGTGGTGTTGGAATGTGTCCCTGGTGATGAAGAGGTGCCTTGCTTATATAGGCCAGCGCTAGGGTAGCAGGGGCTTGAGGCGGTGGCCAGCTGCGCCGCCATCGATCTGTTGCAGAGGAGCGTCTTGCTGCCGAGAAGCGCGGACGATGCAGTATTCAAATTTTGAATGGCTGCCTTCCGAGCGGCAAGGGCCATGCACCGGGCATTTGAAATTTTGAATTGATCTTATCTCCGGTGGAGCTTATCTTTTGGTAGTCCTGCACGTGGTCTTTCTAGAAGCTTCATCACCGTGGAGGCGGTGGCCCATTTATACGTATACGAGTATATGCTGGGCTGGCCGAAGAGACGTACGCGTACACGAGCTTTGCTCGCTTTCAGGAAGGAGCATGTGTACGTGCTTGCATGGGCTGCTCATTGGAGGCCTATAATTGATATTAGTGGCTGCTAATGGGCGGCACTAATCAGCCCAAATAATCTTCACATATCTGGCATTGTGTATGCTAGCACTAAACCGGGCAAAATACGCTTCTTATGCCACAGCGGCAGTACATTAATTTGTACCCGTCTTTGTACACGTATACACCGAGCAATGGGCTTAATTAGCAACACACCAATTAGCAATGGGCTTGAAAGTCTTGATAAGCCACACGTGTGTCACCATTTGGATATGGGTCATATGCATAAGCTCAATATTGTCGTTAATTAATTAGCCTTTGTGCTAATTGATGGTTATTAGATGTGGCAGAACCTCCTAAATCATATGACCCACACGCATGATTATTGTCTAAACAGACTTCAAATAATCAGGAATATGTTCCATAAGACTTAAAAGGTCTGTCGGATAAATCCCGAATAATACACGATTCTCCGAGCAGGATCGATCATTACAAAGAGACATTGCAGTATTACAACAGTTTTATACAAATAATATACATCGGAGTAAAATAGCAGAAGGATTATAATAACATAAATTTATAAACCGTTCAGTTCAAACTTACAAACCATAAGTTGGATTAATAGTAGCAGTGGAGTAACAAGATAACTTATTACAAAAACCTTGATTATATGCCCAAGAGCGAGACATCCTATTCGTCGTCACTTTCCTCGATGACGGTCATGCAACAGGGTACGTAGCACTCCTGCTCATGGGACTCACCTGCAACAAGGGTTCAACAAATCCTGAGTACAAAAGTACTCAACAAGACTGACCCAACGAAAGAAAAGGGGTGAAGACTCAGAAAATGCAGGCTAGAGGGACAACGTAAGGCTTGCAATAGATAAGAATTTTTGCGAAAAAGCAATTACAAATAGGAAAGTTGTCTTGCTCTAGATCCGAATTACCAACCAACCTCATTTTGATACCTTATCTTCATTCAAGTTGTTACTACGATGATGAACAACGATCGAGTCTTCTTCTCCGAGAAGCAACGGCGATTCAAATCCATTTTTATACCCAGCTGGGACCTAGATCACTAGGATACCGAAGATTTTAACTCCGATGCATACCAGATAACAGATATACCGGGATAACAATCACAACCATATATCACCACATGATACACATGAGCACTTCGACCTAGTGTACCGATATACGTGAAAACTTAAACCCACAGTATAACACACTATGACATATGTGGGGACTCTGGCCCACTATATATCACTCCATGACATACGTGGGGACTCTGGCCTACTGTATATCACTTCATGCATGTGAATTTTATAATTTCTCGATATCACCAGATCGCCATCTACACGGGGCCTAGGGCATCAACAGAAGAAAACACTACAGAGGGACTCCATTCCCAATTCAAGTTAGCCGTCCGGACTCGATTTATTAACTATCATCATGTTTCCACAGATAAAGCCATCCTCATCATTTTTATTCTTTTACTTATTGAAAACTTATCTAACTCAGCAGGGCTAAGCATTACTAGGCATATTCCAGCTAACAGGTAACAAGGAATAAGGAAGTAAGGCAGGTAATGCAATCTGTAGATTTTCACTCAACTCCTAATCCCTAATGCAGCATTTCATAAGGAAGCGATAAAACTTTTATAAAATCAAGGAAGGGTTTAAATGCAATCCAGGGCTTGCCTTGGTATTCGAGGTAGACGGTCTCGGGCTTCGGATCAACTCCAATCTCCTGAGTCTGCTCTTCCTTCGGATCTAGGGCGACAACGTTGAACTCTCCGTTAACGGAAACTATACGATAAAAGCATATGCTTCAACATGATAGAATAGTAAACATGATGCTCAATGGATGCATGACCAATTAAAAGGCTTGAGTACAACTTTCCTTCACGATAAAGCTGCAAGCCAACAAAACTTACTAAGTCCGTTAGGGTTAACTACATCTTTAATGACATTATTTAAGCACATGAAATAACGTCGATTAAACCCTAATGACATGATTAAGGTACGCGCAAATAATTAATTAAAGTGCCAAAGGTCATTAGGGTTAATGACCCAAGGTCATCAATCAATCCCAAAGTCAAACAAATCCTATAATGATTAAACTTATTTAAAGGGATTAATTAATTATTTAAAAGCATAAAATAAAGGCATAAAAAATTTAAAGTTGTCTAATTGAGCTCAAAATTTTATTTTGAAAAGCTCCTGGTCTAATTAGATGGCAAAACAATTTTTAGAAATAAAAGCCAATTATTTTATTTATTAAAAATTATTGAAGGTGTATTTTTCAATTAAAAGGGATAATTTTAAATTATGCAAAAAGTGCTCAAATTTGGTATTTCATATTTTTTATATGTAGAGGACATCATAAAGAATATACATAAAAAATTTTAGAATTTTGGAGCTATATATGAATTACTATGATTTTCTAAAGAAAATAGCATTTAAATTATTTTCTGGAAAAAGAAAAAGGAAAAGAAAATTCCTCCCGACGTTGGTCGGCGGCGGCCGGGTTTTGACCGGCGATTGCTCGCCGACGGTGAGGTCTCCGGTGACGAGCTTGGCACCTACGGGCTCTACGCGACGAGGCGAGCCTAATGAGGTAGTTAATGCGGCGGCGGAGCTCTGGAGCACGGCCGGCGTCGGTCATGGCGGCGCACGGACGGCGGCGGCAAAGCTCCCCAGAGCTTCTTCGGCGATGGCGAGGGCATGGGCATCCGCGGGGCACTTTGGCGAACACGCTAAGCCACAAGATGGAGCCGCTCCTGATCTCTAGCCAAGATGGCTACGCGCGCGGCGGCGCCGGCATGGCCATGCCGGCGGCAAGCCACGGCGACCGGACCCTACGTGCAGGAGGGGTGAAATTGAGGGCATGGAAGAACGTAGGAGCTCACCGCGGTTCAGGAGCGCTCGAAGATGAAGGCTCGGAGTGGCTGAGGCGAGCTGTAACCGGCGGCGCTAATGGCGGCAGCGGTGCTCCGGCGGCAAGGTCCACGTCACGGCAACTCCTGTGCACCATTAAGCCAGCCAAGATGCGCATGAGGGGCAGGACAAGATGGAGAACATGATAGAAGGGTTAATGGAAATATATATTCAACCTCGGCGGCGGTGGCCGGCGAGAAAGCACGCGGCGGCTCGGCGACCGGCCGCGAGGAAGGTGACGGCGTGCGGCGCTATGGGTGATGAGGGCGGGCACTAGCTGGCTCAGAAGAAACGCAAGGTCGAGGCGGAGCTTCTGGCAAAAGCAATTGGACAGCGGTGGATCGACGGCAGCGAATTGGAGCGGCGGAGCAAGGTCGTCGGCTGCGGCGGCAGGGGGAAAAAAGAAGAAGAAGTCGGCCACGGCGCCCCTATTTATAGCCAGAGCTCGAGGAAAGGAAGGGCGACACGCGGCGAGGGTGCTTCGAGCGTCGGGGTGAGCTGGTGGCTGTGGCATGTGCGGCGGTGGACGGCGGCGCTGCTTGAGAAGCCGGCCATGGCGGCCGACGATAGGTCTCGGTGCTGTTCTTGAATATTATAAAAATTCCATTTGTTGAAAATAATAAATTACTTCAAAATTGATATAAGAACTTGAAAATCTCTAAAAATAGAATTTGCATAAATTTTCAAGAGCTACACTTTTCATTTAAGTGGCATCCTCAAATTCTATCTAGAATTTGAAATATGAATTCAAATACAAAAGGGTAATAAAACCCTAGAAATAAATATTTGAAATTACTTTTGATTTTTCAATAAAACTTGAAAATCTTCAAAAATATGAAATGTTTACCTTTTCAAACCAAACATGTTTCATATATAAAGTTTTCCTGAATTATGTATAATTTTTGAATTATAATTTTAAAATCAAAGGGGGACAATTGTTGAAAAACTGTATTTTCAAATTCATTTGAAATTCTTTATGGAAACTTGAAAAACTTTATATACCAACTTTGTATCTCTTGTCAAGATCTATAAACTATATTTTTAGAGCATTCCCAAATTCCTTATATATTTTGAATTATAGGAAAGGGGTAAAACTAGGTTTTGAAATAAAGGGTTTTTGAAACCGAATTCGAACTCGATTTGGTTTCTAAATTAATTGGTTGGTCATTAGTGATCACAAACATTATCCAAGGACATTTTTAGGTCAATGACCCAAAGACACCCTTGGTTGACCAAGTTGACTTTTGAAAAACATTTTATAGCTTTCCAATTTGAATTTAAATTTGAATTGCAAGACTTGGAAATAAGCTTTGAAATCCAAATTCAACTTCAAATGTGGAAATCATTTTTAGGGTTGGACTTAGATTTATACACTATGCTTGACACTAATGTAAACACGGTTTACATCTCAAGTACATAGAATATAAACTAAGCATTTGGGATGATATTCGAAAATAAGATTTTATTATTTCATGTGACAAAACATTCCAGAAACACAATCAACCTATGAAATGTAAACTTGTTTTAGTTGATGCATATTAAGGTTGACCTAAACATAAATGCTTTACAATGCATATGATGATATGGCAGGGTTTTAGTTAATATAACACCAGAGGTGTTACATTTGGCAACCTATCTCTTTGATGCCCAAGTATTTATATAGCTCATATTTCATAAGCATCATGTTGTATAAATATGCTATGTATAATATTACAATGTGTCAAAATTTCATCTTACAGAGCCAATCAATCACCGGAGCACATACCCAAAACTATGTGACCCCAACAAAAATACCTTCTCTGTTGTGGCTCTGACAATCATGGGCATGTGGGTTCACCTTCATCTACAAATAAACAAGGACCACATTTATTAGTAAAACAGAATAATTAGTTTACAATAAGCACAACATGATTTATTAGCAACTACCACATTGTCTGAACTATCACACCATCAGATAGTGTTGCAGCATGAATTCTCCATGGGCATCCATATTTCTTGAATGAGCAAACCACCCTACACCGACCTGGATCACTCTTCTCAATGTCATAATGCCTCTCACGGTGAACAACATGTGAAGCTAAAGCAATTTTAAAAGCAGTCATGTTTGAATACATGGTTCCTACTTCCATAGGAGGGTTTTTCTTGTCATAGAATTCATCAGGCATAGGTTTAGGGGCTCTATCTTGAACCATTTCATCCATGTCCTCTACATGAATGTCATCATCAACATCAGCACACAAAGTTTCATCATCATCAGACAAGGACTCATCATCATCAGAACTCTCAACCTCCCTTTGTTCACTAAAATATTTAGGAAATAGGGGGCCTGGGGGCTGTTGGGGAAGCTCAATATACGTCCCTTCCTCATCAATGCCAACATACTCATACTCTGGGTATGGATTAGCAAGGGATACATCTTCACCCAGTTCATTGTGTGTGGTGTGGCTTGGTTCTGGAGGAGTGAATGAAGGTTCTACAGATTGGAGACTACTACATACTCCCAATCAAGAATCTCAAGGGGACTCTCAGTTTTTGGGTGGTGATATGAGATAGTTAACAAGCAGCATTTGGACAACTTATGTTTTGCAAACATATCAACCAAATCTTGATCATTGAAGACTTGGATGTTGGCCTTTCTATCCATACAGAAGTAAAACAGTCGCACTAGTTCACAATTTCACCAACCAGGCCATCGAAGCTGGTGCGGTTAGCATCAACAATTTTCTCAAACTCATACCACCAAGAACGGCAATTGTGAGCCACAATCCGACATTCTAATTTGTAGCTACTTTCTTCATCCATCCTACAGATGAACAAGGAGGGGGAAATCAACACTACGATCGCAGGGCAAGCAACATCAATCACTCAAGACAACCGAACAAGCAAACAAAGGAGAGTTGCACTCACCCGAACAGTCTGTCGTCGTCGACCTTGTTCCCCACTGTGCGTGGCCTATCCTCTGAATCCATGTTGTCGCCCCTCCACAGGCATGCTAGATTCACCTTTTTCTCTCCCCGTCGCCCTCTCGCTGCAGCCACCAGCCGCCAAACCTGCACCTAGGGTTTTGCGGCCGCCAGCGCAGGGAGGGAGAGCGAGGGGGATAGGGTGCGTGGAGGAGTCCGGCCTGGTGGGGGACAACGCGTCGAGGGAGGAGGAAGTCACACCGGGGAGGGGGGGAGTCGCTGGTGGCCGGAGTTGGAGCCGAGTGGCAGTGGCGGCGTCGGGTCTGGAGTCATGGCCGCGCGATGGAAGTCGCGATGCGCTTCTGTCTGTGAAGGAAGCGGTGGCGTCGGGTGTGGAGTCAGGACATGAGAGAAGGGGATGGGGAAAATTTAGTGAAGGGCATTTTGGACAATTTATCGAACAGGTCCCACACGTCAGAGCATCCAACTTCACGAAACCTGGACAGAATGGCACACGGGTAAAAGAAAGTTTGTGTCATGGCATACAGGTGCGAACTAATCTTTCAGTGGCACACAGGTCGGGTGAAACTTTTATAATGGCACACAGGTAAAAGGCTCCTATCCTCTCTATCCGCGCCCCTCCTCCCGCGCCATGCCACGACCTCCCTCCTCCCCTGCCATGGCCGCGCAGGGGGCTCGCCGGAGAGGCGCACGACGGCCCCCTCCTTGCTCCTTCCGGTGGCGGGCGTGACCCCCTCCTCCCCGGCGCCCCTCCCTCCCTCCTCCTCCCCGTCGCCGCGGAGCCAAGCCAGGGTGGCGCGGGGCAAGGTCGGCCGGCTATCCGTGGCGGCGTGGGGCGGCGGCGGACCCCTAACTGCTCTCTCCGGCGGTGAGCGTGACCCCCTCCTCCCCGGCGCCGCGGAGCCGAGCCAGCCTTCCATGGCGGCGTGGGGCGGCGGCAGACCCCTGCCTGCTCCCTCCGGCGGCGGGCGCGCCCCCTCCTCCCCGGCGCCCCTCCCTCCCTCCTCCTCCCCGACCCCGCGGAGCCGAGCCAGGGCGGCGCGGGCGAGGTCGGCCGGCCGTCCGTGGCGGCGCGGGGCGGCGGCGGACCCCTGCCTGCTCCCTCCGGCGGCGGACGAGCACGGCCACGGCGGCGCGGACGCCTCCTCCGGTGGGCGCGGTCGCTAGGACAGCCGCCATGGATGCTACTTCTCCCTCTCCTCCTCTCTCTCAACCGTCCTCTCTCTCCTCGTTGCGGGCCCGCGGCTAGCATAACATCTCCTCCGTACGCACGCGGCAGCCCCCGGATGGGAGCTCGCACGCGATGGTACCGTACGGCTTACCGTTCCCCGCTACAGGGGTTTTCATAGTAAAGTCGCATTCCAGAGTACTGTAGCAGGCGGCTTCCGGTACCCGGTGCGGATAGACTCAGCACACAAGGCGCGCGCTGCTACAGCGAACTGGCTCGCCCCTGGAGCTGCAGGAATCCGCTTCACAAATCAGAACGCGCGCGCAAGCTTCAGGCACGCCAATGATTCCTCGCCCGGCCGATCGATGTGATCCCGGCTCTGCCGTCGCTGTCACCGGAAAGCTGGAGACTCATGACCACCGGTTGCATGCGTCCGCCCAGCCGATCTCGCGAACTCTAGTGTCGCCGATGATATGATGCACACGGCTACACGCATACACGGCACCTGGATCTCCATCGTAAGGCGCCGCCAATTATGGGTTCCATTACACTGGATGGATTGGATCACCTCAAGATCGACTCGACCACAGTCCATCCCCAGGACGGCTGCCGTCACAGCAGTACGACCCATGATGCACGAAGCGATCCAATCTTATCCGACCAGAGCGGCTGAGCCTGTGAACCATGCATGGTAGCTGGGCAGCCGTAGAATTCGTAACCACCTTTCTAGCGTCCTATAAAAAGAGCACGATCGCCGCCTTCGCTTTCGTCCGCAGCTGCCAAGATACGCGGCGAGCGCGAGCGTAGTGCGTGGGAGGGCCATGGCAGAACAACGCCGGGACTACTAACTTTACAGCAGCGGGGTTTAGTGCTCCGATGTCGCGGTCAATTGCCATTAGGCATGCAGCAAAACGGACGGGAGGCTGATGAGCGCCCGGGTGGCTTTCCAGTTTCCATCAATCAACTCGATGGATCGAGGTCCACTTGAGCACTCACCGAGCTACCAGCGAATCAGAGCGCTGCTGCTATGTGTGGCATGCCAATGTGGCCTGCGATGCGAGGAGTTAGCGCTGGCAGCATCTCCTTTTTAGGGCGGGATTGAAGGGTTGAACGGGAGAGAGTTTTTTTTTACTTTGGGGCAACTCACATCTGCTATATATGCTGCTTTTCGCCGAGAGTGATGGCATGGAATGGACCTGGACTGCTTGGCACGGTTGGGTTGAGTAGCTGATGATGATTCCTTCTTTTCCTTCGCTCATCATTCATCAAGGCCTTGTTTAGATGTCTTTAAATTTTTAAATTTTTTCACTCTCTTTATCAGATTAATTTTTAGCTGCTTGCATAGAGCATTAAATGTGGATAAAAAATTAACTAATTACACAGTTTAGTTATAAATCATAAAACGAATCTTTTAAACCTAATTATTAGTTCATGATTGGATAATAATTGCCATAAACAAAACGAAAGTGTTACAGTGATAAAGATTAAAAAAAACTTGCAATCTAAACTAGACCAAAATGTCTCAGCTTCTGTTTACCATAGCCTTTTTTTCATCTTTGCGCGCGGTATCCAGGTTTAGATAGGGCGGTCGGCTTTCTCCTCCCGGCCCCGGCCTGTATGTAGAAAAAAAGGGGCTCCTGTAACTGTAATTGCACTCGACTACTCGAGATCGTGGTGGGGCGCGGACGTGCATGCCCGTGTGCTACCCGCGCGCGCTGGTACGGAGATAATAGACCTGCGCCTACGCGCACGCCTCAGAAAAATGATGAGGTGTGCAATTGGAAATTGGCAGCGTGAGTTTCGGCTTTAGAGTTTCCATGGCGTCGGCCCCTGGCCTACCCAAAACCCAGTGCTTCTCTGGAGTGTTCAGTGCGCTAGGAGCAGCATATATCACACAGGTATCAGTTGGTCCATCTGTATATCTTCACATACCCTACGCTAGGAGTACGTAGTACATCTTATTCTTACCAAGGGCGTCTTTCCTTGTAACTACGTATGGACAAAACATACTTGATTTGGAGAAACAACCGTGCCGTGTGTCGGTTTAAAAGCGTTAAACAGGCATCGACGGTGAGTGCACGCCTCTGCTCCTCTCGTGCCGAATAATTTCAATAATGGGATGGGAGGAAGAGGAATATGTGCGTGGCTACGTAGAGTCTGACTGTGCACGGCATGCCTTCGCGTCACGACCCTCCTTCCTGAACATATTCTTTCTGCTTTGATTTTTCTCCATTTCTCAGTGTGCTCTCTATCCCTTGCCCAGTTGTCCTCCTGCTCGACATATCGGCGTCTACCTAAAGCTAAAGGCAACGAACGCTGCACATCGTATCTGCTCGCGCTGCTCAGGGCCTTTCAGGCTAGATCTGGCGGGGCCTGCGCTTGGGGTCACCTGTTGTTCAGCAATACCCAGGCCTTCTACTGTTGTTGGGAGTCGTTAGGCTTAGGCCACGCCACGGAGACTTGTGAATTTTCCTAGTGCGCATGAGTCAATCCTGGGGCCAGCCTCACACTCAAACGACACTGCAACATGGCATCCCTGACGTAAAATGTCACTAGAATTAAGGTCGCGGAGACGCCATGTAATGTGAACAACCTTGTTACACTGATCCAAATCCAATATGTGATTGAGGAGCAATCAAATGAATCATTAGTCCCGAGCTGATGGGGAGACCTATCCGAGCTGAAAGTATAGGGCCCAGAGCAACTTTTGGGCCAGCCTTTGATTAAACGTTGTTTGCCCCATTTATCAGGCCACATTCCGAAACGTGGTTATTTGGGCTTATCTCGAACCCAAGGCCGCTTTTTTTTTTTCTGAGTTTTGCTTCTATTGTTCATTTTTCTGATATATAGCCCTCCATGGGCTTCCAGTAACATTGGGCCCAATGGAACGGTCCAACTGGTATTAGAACAGTCTCTCTTTTTTTCTTTGTGACCGGGGAGATTCATTCCTCAAAACATTTCTAGGGATTATAGTCTGCCATCAACAGATTCTCGATACAAGTCAGGCACCCGGACTTGAGATCACTTGTGGCCTGCTTTGCTAGAGCTACTCTATTACAATTTCTAGAAATAAAAAGAAAATTTAAAGCTTGGAAATTCAAACTCAGCTCACGGACCCCCCTCGTCAGAACCAAAGACACGGTCTGAGCATGGAATCGCCAAACATCTATGAACTGTGATTGGTCTTCTCTTGCAGACATTCTGATGACTTTTTGGCACTTCGATACTGCATGCCCCGTCGTAAGCTTTAGTACTCAGTAGACTTTCGAGGCCTCTAAAATCTCAGAAACTTTAGACGAGAGATTCCAAATCATGGGACCTTTTGTGGACTAATTTCGTGAAAAGGAAGAGTCCAAAGACCCTTTAATAATGCAGCTCTCTCACACAGGCTGAAACACCAGTATGGCAGTATTAACACACACGGGGGCCTCCTAGCTCTTTGCTTCGACGATACGCCTTACGCGAGTACCCGACTGATGCGGTATCAATCAATGTATGATGAACTCGTCGGGCCCGGGCTGTGCAATGGCAAGAACTGACAAAGAACTGAAGAAGCACACCATGATTGGAGCACACACCTCATCACACATTCACACGTTCTATCAGAAAAAATTTAAAGGTAGACCTGAAGACGAGTGGAGGTACCAACGTCGATTGAGATGATGTGCTGGCATATTTGAACATGGGCCGTGTGACGCATGTCGGCATGACGCCTGAAAATTTTGTAGCCCGGATCGGACTGCTGGCCGGGCACTGGATTCCCTCAGTGAAAGCGCCTAGCATCCTCCGTGCTCTTCTTCGACACCCGGGTCAAGTCACTTGATCAGCAGTGCAGTACCACGAAACAGGGTAGACGAGCAGTAAACGCTTGGTGCCACTACAAGAGTGCCCAGTGGGCACGCAGGACACCTACCCTAGCCAGGACAAACGTAGCTGAAAGTGATGGCCTCAACAACCGATCGAACACCAACACTGGCCGGTGCCACTCGTACCGTACGCCAACGTACGGGCTCCAGCAGCTACTCGTGTCGCATACGCGTGCAGCCGTAGAAGAAACGGCCAGTTCGGAGATCGTCGGAACTCGGAAGCCGGTGGGGCGCGGACGCGGCCGCACATGGCGTGACACGTCCTGCAGTGCCGAGAGAGGCCACTGGCCACGGGACCGCCCGACAAGAGTAACGAGCGCTAGGGATCCGAGAGTCGGAGCCGCGTGTGGGCTTTTCACACGGTCCATGCTGCCCCCCGCCCCGATCTTGAATTCGTTCCCACGCCACCTCGAGCAAACGATCCTTCTGCCCGTGCATGATGCGCGCTCGGCACCGCCCAGCCGGCCGCCGGCCGGCAGGGCTCGTGCGGCCGTGCGCTCGTGCCTCCTCTTCCCATGGCTGCCGCCTGCCGCGCTGCACTGACCACCTCTGCCTGTGCCTATATATATCTACCGCGCGAGCTAGTGGACCGTGTTGGTGACGCCGGCCATCAACACGCGACATGATCTGCTGAGCATACTGTACAATGCAATGCAAGGATTGATTGCCGTGCTTGTACTGCTACGTAAGTACCTAGCCTTTTCTTTTCGTTTATACTATGTTACTGTGCTGCTACGTAGGTGGCCTAGTCTAGTCGGGTTGGTGTCCACTGTCGGTAGACGACTAATGTGGTGCGCTGGTACTATTTACAGCAACAACAAGCATGAGAAGAGTGACTTAAAGCCTTAAACTGCTAATACTGTGTACTAAGTCCGAAGTTAGTACTTGGTAATTCCGTACTTAGATGGGAACGAGCTGCATGTGATCGATTCCCCATTTTCTTGACGTACCTCTCCTCGGTTTCAAACCAAGGCCTTATTTAATTTCACCAATTTGGCCACCAAATTCAATTTCTATTTTCCATCACATCAAAATACCGGTACATATATGAAGTATTAAATATAGATAAAATTAAAAACTAATTGTATAGTTTTATTGTACTTTACAAGACGAATATTTTAAGTCTAATTAGTCAAAGTTTGGATAATTTTTACTAAATACAAACTAAATGTTACAGAAATTCCGCTACAGGAATTACAGACCTAATTTAAGGATCTAAACAAGGCCCAAGCATGAATGCATGGTCAACGCCGATATATTCAAGGCTGGAATTGTCGAGTGTGCAAGCAAAGCGATCGGCCGGCGTTCTCACGATTCGTCAAATGCTACCACACAATAGCGTATAATCTAGTCAAATTAGCCTCTCCTTGAGGAGGAAGGCATGCAGAATCTCAGTTTCAGCACTCTGACCTAGTTATGGTCTTGTGCAATACACTTTTTGTTGCTAATAATAAAGTATGGGAAAAAAATTCTTAATTCTTTTTTTTTAAAAAAAAGAGAGAGAGCCCCAGCTGTGTCGATGGTCGCCGCAGATGGAGTTGTTCCGTGGTCACCCCCATCGACCATCGTCCTCGCGCTGGCTGTCGGAGAAAACGACCTGATTCGACGTGATCTGCATGCTACTCGAGCAGCCGACGACGACACCACATCTGCTCTAACGGAGAGGGACAACGACGCACCTACTGAGTGTATACTGTAGTTAGTTAGCTGCTGCAGTTTTCGCAGTAATGGCGCGAGATCATGATAGAAGCCGATCACCAATGGCGGCTCATAATCGTAGTACATGACACGGCAAGAGGGATGGATCCTTGGCAATCCAGTTGGCACCAAGCCATGGAGGCGCATGTCTCTGTCGCATTCCCCATGCCGTACGGTGGAGCAGAGTTCTCACACTTGTTTGTTCCTCTGCAAGAGCACCCCAGCTGCTCCGTTGTTCTCTAAAATCTTTATATACTCCGTACGATCGTGCATTAGGAATCCATGGAAGGGCAGGTGTTCCTAATGCAGAATGGATGGATAGAAAATTAGTACCAGTAGTGGTGTAACTATACAAACAGTGGAAAATGATAGTATCTCGCATCCTAGGCGAACGAATCCGCTGCCTCCGCCGAACTCGACCCCCCCTTCCCGGCGTGCGAACGCTGATGCGGTCACGCCCCCGTCCGTGTGAAGCACGGCGGCACCCGGCACTCGTCAGTCGCCAAAGGCCGGGCCGTGCCCGACTGCCCGTGCATCGCCGCATTGGTGCATGTGCCGGGTGGCCATAGAATACTACCGCGCGCGCCACCTTTTTAGGCGGATCGCCCCCAGAAAGTCTCGCACATTTCCCCCGCACTCACTCACTCCCGAGTCTTGACGCGAGCACCTACGCCACACGGCCACGCCACGCCCGCACCGCCCGGTGCCCACGCGCCCGCCGGGGTCACCATCCCCACGCCGCACGCGCAGCCATTAACCGGGCCTGCGGGCCGTGCCACTCGCACTCGCACCGCACCGTGCGCCGCCGCCCCACCGCACCGTGTCACTCCGCACTAGTGAAGTGGAGCCGCGGAGGCGCCTCGCAATCGCAGGCTCGCAGCTCGCGGGGTGGTAGTCTATTATTTCCATCGGCCGCAGCAGCACGGCAAGGCGCCGCGCGACGCGGCCAGCGCCCAGCGGGATACAGATCCTTCTCTCTCTCTGCCTCTCGCTTCCAACGCTCGCGACCGGCGCCTGTTCCCGGCGACCGAAGCGAGGTGCGAACCCTTTCCGTGGCTCCCGAGCGAGCTTCCCTCCTACGGTCCTACGGGCGATGCGGGCTGATCGCGCGATGGGTGATGGGGGTGGCAACAGCAACCAGCGGATCGACGTGGGCGCGCCGCTCCGTTCGGCGCGCCTGGCCGACGACGCGCCGCCGAGGTACAAGGCCGAGCTCAACTCCGGGCCCCTGCGGCACCCGGGCGCCGTGCCCTTCGCGTGGGAGCAGCGACCGGGCCAGCCCAAGAGCGTCCGCACCCGCCGCGCGGCGGCGCCGCCGACGCCACCGCGGGAGACTTCTTCCTGGACGCGCCGGCCGGGCGAAGAGGAGATAGGCGGTGGCGGCGGCGGCAGCCCGTACCACGACGCCCTCGCGGAGCTCGATCTCCGGGCGCTTCGTGGCGTCGCTGACCAAGATTCCCGGACTGTCGCCGCGTTGCGCAAGGTGGCGGTGGTGGAAGACGAGGCTGCGGTGGCGGCGGAATCGGCCGAGGTGGTGGAGAAGCACGAGGCGCTCCCGGTGGCTGCTGCGGTGCTACGGAAGCAGGAAGGCCAAGTGGGAGATGAAGAGGAAGAGGAGAGGTTCTCCGACGCGCTCGACACGCTCTCCCGCACCGACTCCTTCGCCATGAACTGCAGCGTCAGCGGCCTCAGCGGCGCTCCGGACCCCGGGCAGGGCGGCGAGCCAGGCGCGCGGGGCTTCATGATGGACCGTTTCCTGCCGGCCGCGCAGGCGGTTGCCGTGGGCTCCCCGCAGTACACCTTTCGGAAGGCCGGCGCCGCTGCTGGCACCGGCAACTCTGACCGCGAGCACGCGCGCGCGGCTGCGGTCAAGGCAGGCACGGGCAATGGAATGAGGAGAGCGCCTGTCCAGCTCCCGTACCAGAACCTGCCGCCCAATTACTTGTCCTGCGCCTATCCAAGACACGAAGAGCATGAAGAGGATGACGAGGACTATGATGTGCATAGTACCCGGGGGTTTTCAGCCAAGGGGTGTGGTTTGCTGCCTAGCCTATGTGTGAAAACTTCCTTGTTGCTCTTGAGTCCAATGCCTGCAATGAGGCGCGGCAAGAAAGCTAGAGGCTGGCAATTGCCATGCAAAGGCAGGGGCCAAATGGCGCAGAGTCCGCTTGCCCGGAGCTCGCAGAACAAGCACCTGGGATGTGATTCCAACGGGGTACTAATGCCAGCGCACATTACATGTATAGTTGTGTTTCTTGTTCTCGTTCTTATGAATGATTGTTCTAACCATCTGGATTTTTTTGTGTAGCAGCAATCCTGGGAGGACGTGTATATGCATAAGTTCCAGCAGAAGCATCTTGGTCAAGGAGAGGATGGTAGGAGCAAGCTGACAAGTGAGTCGAATCAGCTTACTTTCTGGAGTGATTCACCGACTGGGGATGGATCTTCACCATATTATCATTCCATTGCTGGTGGCATGTCTCCTTATCGCAGCTATCCTGTGATGTCACCATCAAGTAAACCAAATGGGTTGCATGGAACAGGAGATAAGTATGATAAGGCAAGTAGGAGCAGTGGTTCTGGTTCGTTTGGGAAAGACCATGATCGAACCTCGTTGGTTGGATCAGATCATAGTAGCTTTAAGGGATCAAGTTCCTTGAGCTCAGGACCAGATGGAGCAGTGCATGAAGATTCAATGGATCACCATGGAGATACTGATTCAGACACATGCCACTTAGGTGTGCTTGTGGATACAAAGGCAGATTTGAATGCAAATATATATGGCTCTCATCCTGGAAGGCAAAACATAGTTGGAAGGGACTCGATTATGAAAGATCAAGTCAATGATCCATTGACCAAAAAGATCTCTGAACCTAGAGAACCCATATTTCCATTGAATGATGGAAAAGACTTGCAGCATGATGCTAGTCATGAGCTACCACAACATTTGGAAGACAATAATGTTGCCAAAAAGGAAACCATACCATTGCAATCTCTGCTCCCTTTACCTGTCCCAAAATCACCTTCAGAGTCATGGCTTTCTCGCACTTTGCCATCCGTGACGAATAAGCCACCTCTGCCATCTTTTCTTGGAATTCAAGTACACTCAAAGAAACAAGATCCCTGGGCTGCAATGCAACCAAAGGAGAATGATCATAAACCTTCCAGGCCACGTCAAATAAGATTTGCAGATGTAAGAGTTATCAACTTTCTTCTACTATGCATATATCTCTATGTTTTTTTTATTAGATGCTTGCACGTCATGGAGCCATTGCTGATATGCGTGTGTGAAATTCTTTGTTTAGGTGGTAGAAAAACCAACTTCAGTGGATTCGGAGATATGACGTCTTCTTGTAAAACCAGTATTTATCCATTCACGGTATTGATGCCATAAAGGCTATATCAGGGTCATATACTTCACCGGCACTTAACAAGCTCCCCAGATGTGCCTCCTCTTTTTACAGATGTGGTAACTTCGATGCAGCAGCTGGTTACCACTTACCATGTTGGCAATTGGAATTCACATGCCATGTTTGCTGGACTATGGTCAGTATGTTTCTCATGGTAATTTGGTAGGTGGTGGTTTAGGTTTGGTGTAAATCTTATATTCATACAAGATGACTTCAGCTTTCTTCCTTACTGTCCATAGTGAAATCTTGTAATAGTACTTCATACCATAATAAGCTTTAGGTATTGCAAAGTGTAATGCATCCCAAAGAATAAAATATCAAAACAGATTAGGCTTCAATTCCTGATACATTTTGTATTCATAACTATATCACCTGGATATGTCAATACTTGTGCTTATAGAATCATAGAACTGTATCTAGTGCTATATTCTGTGTGTAATCAGTTGTGTCTGACAGTAAGTTTATTCAGCATATTGTGTATCTAGTAATTTGCTACGCCTACGTTGTTGTTGTTGGTCGAGATGGAAGATTATATAGCAGCAGCAGCAACGTTCCAACTGTAAAAGCTTTTGATTTTCTCCAGAAAGTGTTGCCGTGTGATGAGCTGAAGAACCTTATGAATTGACGCATGATCTCTCACTTGTCTATCGGATGAGGCTCAACTGCCGAATGGATTGTAGTGCTGTTCAACTAGAACACTCTTAGGCCCAAAAAGAAAGGCACCTCACACAGATATTTTTCCTTGTGCTCTGTAAACATCATATGAATTCTGTGGACAACTTACATAAAAAACAATGTGTAGACAGGTGCTATACTGCTGGAGTTGGCAGCTTGAGTGCTTCTGGAGCTGGAGGTGGTCTATGTTTGAGGTCTTTTGTGTTGTGTTGAAGTTCTTGGTTGGTTGTTTTTCAGCTGTCGGCTGTAGGTCTTCTATGTTTGGATGTTTTCACTCTGCGCTCTATGTGAACTTGTCTTTTTTATTATTGTAATACAGTCGATCTGCCCTAAAACTCTGGGTTGTGCACTAAACTTTTTTTTTTAGAGAATCTAGTCAAGATCTGAAACATTCCAACAAGAATCTCGATCCCCACCAAACTCAGATGTTCCACTCAGTTTATGAAAAAAACATTGATTTTATGACTTTATAAAACTCTAACTAGGCATGTCATGAAAACATATTTCACGATATATCTAATAATATCATTTGTTATTATTAGCATTAACATTTTTATAAATTTAGTTAAACTTAAAATGGTTTTATTGAACACTATTTATGAAAAGGAAGGTGGGGTAGTTCGCAGGCGCTGAAGTCAGCACATAAACTTAAACAAAGTTTTAGGCAATTTTCCCATTTTCTCGAAGCGACTTACTGCCGGGAAAGAAAGAAGGCATGCACATAAAGGGTTAACGGACGTAAATGAAACATGCAGGTAATGCGCACAGAATTGTTTATGGTTCCTCCCGCGTAATTTACAGCCTTGCCCAAAAATAATAATGCTGCTGTGTTACACATAGACGAAATGGTATCCCCACACCAAATTCTTTCTGAAATCACTAAATGGAAAAGCTTGTCCATTGATCTCCCTAGTACATCATAACAATAACTATGCTAGACTACGCTCAAAAGTATGTGCTCCACGGTCTTGATCTGATAAGGGCTCCATAGCTAGGTTAGAGATACTCCAGCAGTGGGATACAATTAAAATGGCAGCCAAACAAAAAAAACATACATTCTTGTCCTGTAAAACTGCTATTAAATTATCACAGATCACTTTGACATGTACAAAGTAAATTGTAGGCTGCACATGCCCTGATGATGCTTGCATAGTTGCAATAGAGACTACAAGCCTGCATCGTCTTTCAGCTGATTTGCAGTTTGGTGGATTCTGTGCTCCAAAGCAAATTATCTCCTAATTACAGGGCCTTTATACAGACCTCTCGCAACAACAAAGCCTTCTGGGGGCAGATGGTCCTCCAATTCCTCCAACCAAATTACTTGTGAGCTATCTATCTCAGCAGGCAAAACAACTGCTAGGCAGGAATTTTAACCGAAGTTAGAAAGGTCAGAAGAAACATATCTGTAAGTTTAAACCTTAAGTTTCAAGATCTCCACATACCAGGTGGTTGATTCATTTGAGACTTTCGGAAGTATGAACAGTGCCGCCCATCCTCAGCGGAGTATGGTGGAGTAAGGACGTCAAAGAGAGCACAAGGTGTGATGGCTCTGAAAGTGTGGATGTTACCACCTGCATTAGGGTAAAGAATAGTTGTCTCCGGAGCAGTCATTTCACAATCTTTAACAAGCTTGGCTGGCCTTGCTGCAAATTCAAACGGGTAAGCCATTACATCATGGGACAAGTAGTACAGAATAATATATTTATAAAGACCATTGCATGGTTAGTCAAAGAAACATAAATAGGATCTTTGTGATAAATAACCATATCCATAACCCATCCAGCACAAATTAAACAAATGACAGAAAATACAGCTTTTCCATAAAACAGAATTAAAATAAAACATGTCTACCATGTCACCATGTGAAATGCACCTCTACTTGTTTAGCTCTAAACTCGGCATTAATTCAGCTCACAAAATTGACCAGGCTAACCAAGTGACAATCTCAAAGTTGCCAGTATCTACGAACAAGAAGAAAGTGTGAGTAAAAGGTGGAGGCAGCAGAGTGCAAATGAACAGTCGCCATTCTAGTCTTTGATGGAATACATAGTTTTTTTTGGCAAATTGGAGCATTCTTAGTGACGCACATTGGCAGAGTGCAAATGAGCTGTCCACCAGACTAGGTTTTGATACAGTTTTTTACCTAAATCAGAGTATTCTTAGTGATCGCAGAACACATGGAACCAAGGGCGTGGGCGTTCCCAGTGCCGTAGGCTCCCGCACTGCGGGGTTTAGGGAAGAGAAAATAGCCAACAGCTTTTCTCACACAAATGTGCAGAGGCTGGGGCTTGAACCCTGGACCTCTTGGTCACATGGAACCAAGGCCAACACTGAAAATACAGAGAATTCAGCTAACAGTTGAATTTGGTGTTTCTACCCCTGCTGTACAGGCTAGTGGCTTTAGCCCGCTTTTTTAACTGCTGGTGGCATTAGCCCGCTTTTTAACTTTGTGATTTTACCCTCGTGTTTTCATTTTGAATCTGCCGTTTACCCTAGAAATAAAAGAATCGCAAAAGGGATTGAAACAACAAGAAAGTTCAGGCAGGAGCACAGCGTGGTGTTGTGCTCGGGCTAGTGGATCCAGGCATGGCGTGGGCCTAGGCGTGCAGCTGCGCGAAGGTCCTGTGGGTGGGCATAGTGTGCCAGCCTAGATGATTCGTGCTATGAAAAGCTTGATTTCGAATTGGTGAGGTTGGGTTGTATGGTGGCGAGCTCGATTTTGATGGTGGGGTCCTACAATTGGTTCAGAGTTAATTTTTATTGGTCACTATGATCTGCTGCTTCTACTAGAGATGCTTCATTTTCTGAAAACCCAAACTACTCTAGTTCCTGCAAATAAAGTTTCTTTCAGTCAATTAATCCTTGTGTGAAAATAATTTTTTCACAGATTTATAATAATAAAACGAATGCATAAAGTGAAAAACTTGTCTAATTTTGTTGCCACCATCCCTACCAAATATGTCATAATTTTGATCTTCAAATAGGGGTAATGTTACAAAGATCTTTAACAAAACAGGGGTAAAATCACATGAGTAAAAGTTAACACTGTTAACAATATTCACAGAATTGGGGCAAATTCTTCCTTCAGTATGAAAATACGGGTAAAATCGCAAAGTTTAAAAAACGAGGGCAAAATCAGCATTTCTATTCAAAAAACGAGGGCATGAAGACCAAAGGCCCAATAAGTTTAAGTAAAATGCAAAGTAATACTTATGCACTATAAACATGAAATGCCGAAAAGACATTCTATAGCATGATATAGCCGAGGCCTACAAAGACGGTAGGTAGTGATATCGGTCTGTAGGACCAGAGTGCTCTTTGGCTCAAATTTGGATGCCTAATTCTTTGTTACAACAACACTTAATTCCATAGGTTGGTCGAGTCTCTATTCACTTATTTTTTTTTATGAATTACGTAAGTACTCTCACCGCCCCTAAAAGAATGAATTTCTACAACAGTGATATGTTGAAGTGTCAAGTTTGACCAACAACAACAACAACATAACCTTTTGTCCCAAGACAGTTGGGGTAGGCTAGAGATGAAACCCAAAAGAGGCATGGAAACAAAGAACACATAAATGGTACAAGAAAAAAGATTACGGTTCAGGCACGTTAATTGCTAGTCTCCAAGCGCTCCTATCCATAGCTAAATCCTTAGGGATATTCCACTCCTTAAGGTCTCTCTTAACCGACTCGTTCCAAGTCAGTTTAGGTCGATCTCTACCGCTCTTTACATTATCGACCCGCTTTAGAACCCCACTACGCACCGGCGTCTCAGGAGACCTCCGTTGGACATGACCAAACCATCTCAAGCGGTGTTGAATCAATTTTTCCTCAATTGGTGCCACCCCAACCCTATCCTGAATATCGTCGTTCCGGACTCTATCCCTCCTTGTGTGCCCACAACACCATCGTAACATACGCATCTCTGCTACACTCAATTGCTGGATATGTCGCCTTTTTGTAGGCCAACATTCAGCACCGTATAACATCGTCGGATGAATCGCTGTCCTATAAAACTTACCTTTTAACTTCTGAGACACCCTTCTGTCAGAGGACGCCTGAAGCTTGACGCCATTTCAACCAATCGGCTGAAATTCTATGCCTAACATCTTCAAGTTTGACCAAATGTATATAAAAATTTACTAATATACTTATCGTACTAAATAGATATCACAGGATTTTTCATGAAACATATTTTCATAATATATTTATTTGAAGTCATACATATATATTTTTACCTATATATCTGGTCAAACTTAGAAATTAGAATTGCATTCTTTTGGGGACGGAGGTAATACCGGACAGTGCTTTGCATCTATAAAATTTATGCACTACGAGCTGTTGGAGTATATGAGGTTTAGGCCCATGAGGCCCATGTATGACTATATAGCTACCCTCCCTAGGGTTAGCCCAATAATGGAAATTATTCACTCTAACATGGTATCAGAGCCAGGGTTTAGCCCAATAATAAGGTCGCCGGATGAAGGGGATGGCCGACTCCCTCGGCGACCTTGGCTGGCCCGTGGAGGACCGCATCCTGGTCCTCAACGTCCTCCGCGGGCTCAGCGACCGCTACGCCCACCTCCGCACGTGGATCACCCGGCAGCGGCCCTTCCCCACCTTCCTGCAGGTCCATGATGACCTTGTCATGGAGGAGCTCACTCAGGGCATCCAGCCTGGGTCTACCTCTGCGCCGGGGCCCTCGACTGCCCTTGTGGCCACTCCTCCACCGCGCCCGTCTGCTCCGCCGCAGTCGTCTCGTCTTGGTCCTCCTTCCCCCGGGCCGAGCGGGGGTGGGGGGGCCGTGGTGGCCGCCGTCGTCGCGCGGGGGGGCGTGGTGCGGTTGCCGGCCGTGGGAGCAACCCGGCGCCCGCGCCTCCACGGGGTACATCCTGGCCCTCCTTCAACACCCCGTGGGCAGGGCGTATCTCCATGTGGCCCTTCCAGGCTCCCGGTGGTGCGTCCCACCCGCCTACGGCCATGCTCGCTGCTCCGGGGTTTCACTCCGCGGCTCCGTGGGCCCCACCTCTCGGCACGTCGCCCGGACCGTCGCTGACACCTCCCGGCGCCTCACCTGGGCCCGTCAGTTGGGACCCGGCAGCCTTGGCGTCCACGTTCAGCACCATGGCCCTGACTCCCCCTGCTGGCCCAACTTGGGTTGCTGACTCGGGTGCTACCTACCACACTACTTCCGACTCGGGTATACTCTCCTCTGTGTACCCTATTTCTCCTTCCCATCCTTCGTCCATTATGGTCGCAAATGGGTCGTGTCTTCCTGTCACATCCGTGGGTGCCGCCGGCGTTTCTGGCTCTTTTCGTCTTCCTGACGTTCTTGTTGCACCTTCTATGGTTCACAACCTTCTTTCTATTCGTCGTTTTACAGCTGACAATTCCTGTTCTGTTGAATTTGACTCTTCTGGTCTTACTGTGAAGGATTTGGCTTCCCGGCGTCCGCTCCTCCGATGTGACAGCTCGGGGCCCCTTTACACCCTTCGGTTTCCGGCCTCTTCTTCGCTGGCTCTTTTGTCAGCTGCTTTCGCCGCCACGCCTTCCTCCACTACTTGGCACCGCCGGCTCGGCCATCCTGGACGTGATGCTCTGATGCAGCTTAGTCATAGCTCTGACATTCGTTGTACTCGAGCTCACGATGAGCACTTGTGCCATGCGTGCCAGCTAGGCCGCCATGTTCGCCTTCCTTTTTACACTTCTTCGTCACATGCGGCTCATATTTTTGACCTTGTACATTGCGACCTCTGGACGTCTCCTGTCATGAGTATTTCTGGGTATAAATACTATTTGGTGGTGGTTGATGATTTCTCTCATTATTCGTGGACTTTTCCCTTGCGTGCAAAATCCGAGGCATTCCCTACTATTTCTCACTTTTTCGCTTGGGTGTCCACTCAGTTCGGCCTTACCATCAAGGCCGTCCAGTGTGACAATGGCCGTGAGTTTGATAACTCTACCTCCCGCACTTTCTTCCTCTCTCACGGTGTTCAGTTGCGCATGTCCTGTCCGTATACCTCCTCCCAAAATGGCAAGGCGGAGCGCATGATTCGGACCACGAATGACACCATGCGCACCCTTCTGCTCCAGGCGTCGCTTCCTGCTCGTTTCTGGGCAGAGTCTGCACACCTCCACCTATCTTCTTAACCGTCTTCCTTCCGCTGCCTGCCCAGCTCCCACACCGCATCATGCTCTCTTCGGTACCCCTCGGTATGACCACCTTCGTGTCTTCGGGTGTGCGTGTTACCCTAACACCACTGCCACCACTCCCCATAAGCTGGCTCCCCGCTCCACTCTGTGTGTGTTCCTTGGGTACTCCCCAGATCACAAGGGTTACCGGTGCTTTGACCTCACTTCTCGTCGGGTCCTCATCTCTCGCCATGTGGTGTTTGATGAGTCTGTCTTCCCCTACTCCACCACCGCCACACCATCCTCCACCCCTGACCCGGACCTCGCCTCTCTGTTTCCCACTGACATGGTGGTCCAGCCACCTTTGCCGTTTTCTCCTGCAGGTACTGCTCCTCCGTCGCGCACCAGTGCTGCTCCTGCCCCTGTGCCCTGCACGGGTCCAGTAGCCTCACCCTCCGGTCCGGCCCCGGCTCCTCCGCCTGACACGGGGTCGGGGACGTCGGTTCCTACGGCCCCGGCGCGGTTTGCCCAGCCGGCGCTTGTCTACCAGCGCCGGGTGCCGGTGGACCCGGCCCCTGCTGCTCCTGGCCCTGTGCCCTGCGCGGATCCGGTGGCGCCGCTCTGGTGCGGCCCCGGCTCCTCCACCTGCCACCGGGCCGGGGACGCCGGTTCCTGCGCCCCCGGCGCGGTTCGCTCAGCCGGGGCTTGTCTACCAGCGCCGTGCACGGGCGGTCCCGATGCCTCCGTCGCCACCAGGGGCATCCTCTCCACCGGCGGCGCGGCCGCTGCCAGTGGCCTCTTCACCGTCGATGACGCCTACACCACCGCCGCCGCCATCGGCAGCCCGTATCGTGCAGCCGGTGTACCACCCACCGCTCCTTCACCGTCACCCGCGGCATGTTCACCCTATGGTGACGCGGCACGCGGCGGGTACCCTGCGATCCCGGGCTCTTGCGGCGATGTCCGGCGACACGCAGGTCTCTCCTGTACCCTCTTCCGTTCGCGACGCCTTGTCGGACCCTCACTGGCGCCGCGCGATGGAAGAGGAGTACGCAGCTCTCCTCGCCAACCAGACATGGGATCTGGTGCCCCGTCCGCCTGGCTCCAATGTTGTTACTGGCAAGTGGATCTGGACGCACAAGCGGCGGGCTGATGGTACCCTGGAGAGGTACAAGGCTCGCTGGGTTCTTCGGGGTTTCACTCAGCGTCCTGGAGTCGACTACGATGAGACTTTCAGCCCGGTGGTGAAGCCGGCCACCGTCCGCACCGTGCTCTCACTGGCACTTGCTCGCTCCTGGCCAGTGCATCAGCTGGATGTCAAGAATGCGTTTCTGCACGGGACTCTCACTGAGACAGTGTACTGCAGCCAGCCAGCGGGGTTTGTTGACTCTTCACGTCCAGATATGGTCTGTCGGCTCAACAGGTCTCTCTACGGCCTCAAGCAGGCCCCTCGGGCGTGGTACTCCCGGTTTGCTGCCTCCCTGGTGACAATGGGGTTTGTGGAGGCCAAGTCAGATACGTCTCTGTTTATATATCACCGTGGAGCTGAGACTGCTTACCTGCTGCTCTACGTTGATGACATTGTCCTCACAGCCTCCAGCTCGTCACTCCTCCGCCGCATCATCAGCTCTCTTCAGCAGGAGTTCCCTGTGAAGGATCTCGGTGTGCTCCACCATTTTCTCGGGGTGACTGTTGAGCCTCGCCCTGCCGGCCTTCTTCTTCACCAGCGGCAGTACACTCTTGATATCCTGGAGCGGGCTGGGATGACTAACTGCAAGCCCTGCTCCACTCCAGTTGACACTCAGGGCAAGCTGTCAGAAGCCGAGGGCCCCTCAATGGACGACCCACGGCATACCTGAGTCTCGCCGGTGCACTTCAGTACCTTACCTTCACCAGGCCAGACATCACCTATGCCGTGCAACAGATTTGTCTTCACATGCATGATCCCCGAGAGCCCCACCTCACTACTCTCAAGCGCCTCCTCCGCTACCTCCGCGGCACTGTCGACTACGGCTTGCTCCTTCACCGGTCTTCCTCCTCCGAGCTCGTCGTTTACACTGACGCTGACTGGGCCGGGTGCCCAGACACTCGGCGCTCCACCTCCGGCTACGCCGTCTTCCTGGGCGGCAACCTGGTGTCCTGGTCGTCCAAGCGCCAGCCGGTCGTCTCCCGCTCCAGTGCCGAGGCGGAGTACCGCGCTGTCGCTAACGGCGTGGCTGAGGCTTCCTGGCTCCGGCAGCTTCTCGTCGAGCCTCGCAGCCCTCTCTCCCGGAGCACGCTGGTCTACTGCGACAATGTCAGTGCTGTGTACCTCTCCACCAACCCTGTGCAGCACCAGCGGACCAAGCATGTGGAGATCGATCTCCATTTCGTCCGGGATCGGGTCGCCATTGGCGATGTTCGGGTTCTCCACGTCCCGACCACCTCCCAGTTCGCCGACATCTTCACCAAAGGTCTCCCGTCCTCGACCTTCGCCGAGTTCCGCTCCAGCCTCAACATCACCGGTGGCTAGTTGTGACTGTGGGGGGGCTCGTGTGTTGTTCTTGTTTCTCTTCATTCATGTCCAGCCTGTAAACTCCGCTGCGCCGGTAGTTCAGACTGCGGGGGGGTGTTGGAGTATATGAGGTTTAGGCCCATGAGGCCCATGTATGACTATATAGCTACCCTCCCTAGGGTTAGCCCAATAATGGAAATTATTCACTCTAACACGAGCAATAAGTTTGTAATGCTGTTCCACTTGACATCTGTTTGAGACACATCCTTGGATCACTATGTCATCAAATCAGCAAAACGAATCAATGAACACAATAGATGTGCAAGAAACAAGAGAGTGAAGTTCCATCTCTTCGGATTCAGGAACAAACGAATCAACCTCAAAATGCAAGTTTATGCCTTTTCGTTCTTTCCCAATTCAACCAAACAATGCATTTCCATTAAGTATATTCTCTGACAAACATATAATACCATAATAAACACATGCAGAAGGCACCAATTCAAATGTCAGAACTCACTTTGTAATTGATCAATTGGATGATCAGGTAGGTCAACCCAGTCATAAGATTCAGCTTGCAGTCTTCCATAAAGAAGCTTGCTAAGTACAGTCATTCCAGGATGATTATGAAGTGGAATAACTGAAGAAGGTGGCATACAAAATATACCCATCTGCAAAATCATATATAAAAACACAGTGAAACCACTTTATCTAACCTCCTGAAAACCGCACAAACTAAACATAGAAATGAAATAACAAATGAATAAGAGATCTTACAGAGAAACTTTCACATTCATGAATGTGCAAATATTTTATTGGAGCAGTGAACTGGTTACCCCCATTACGTCCTCGTCTCCCGTTTGATGGACGCGTAGAACTACTCCAATTGCGTGCAATTTGTGCTTCATTATCTAGGCCGACATCTAGAGGTCTTATCTCATCTGCAAAAAGAAAGAAGGGTCATATTTTAAGTCTATTGATGCTCTAATCTCACAGAACGAATCAGGACTCAATGTTAGAACTGAAATAAAGTTCAGAGCAGCGGCGACAGAACAAAAATCATACATGCAAGCCAAACACCTTAATGAAACCAAGATGTTGCTTCCTTTTGGAGGGAATTCAGCTGTAGTGAATCCTCTTGTTGCTATCATATACCAAATAAACACAAAGGACTGAGTATACAGATTTATTTACAGTGGAAAAGATAAATAAACCCAACAAAAGATTAACACCAGCACCACATTTTTTGCAAAAACTCAGTTGTCTGTTTGGAAAGACCAATTCAAAACTACGAACCCAATTCCCCGTACCTAAAGCTGGCAGCACTCAGTTGAATTTCAATTGTGCTATCAGTTATTTGCAGTGGATTGGAACATCACCATGAAATTTATAGTCTGACCCACCATCAAACAAATTAAATAAATCAATTGACAAATGCCAGCAACTGAAAGCTACTGATGTAGAACAGGAAAGCAATTGTTTATGAAGTAACATATACAAGACAAGATCATAATTCATGAATTGTCTTGTTGCAACAGAAAAAAAATCACCAGCAAAATATGACATCATGGTCACAAATAGGTTGACTTTCCATTTCAATCTCACTATGAAAAACACAACTAGGCAATGGTAAAAGATACCAATTACTTCAGAATATAAACAAATTTGACTCACCTAACAGTGCACGGACTCTCTCAAGCGCCTCTTCAGATATGGGACCTTGTGGAGAAAATGATACTTTACATGCATTAGAGAGATTCTTTATTTTTGGCATCTTGCGCCACGTATTCTTGAGATGATGCCAAATGTCAAGCTTCTTAAAGCTCTACTTAATCCTCAATTGAAAGGCTGAAATACAGGTTAATTGATCCACAGACGTATTGTTGGACACTGGTTGCCTATCCTTGCACCTACAGAAGCAACAAGAGTGCAGTCCATGAGATTATCCAAGAACAGCCTCCTCAAAACAAAGACAATGAAGAAAACAATGGAAAATCTGTATTGATATAGCTATATTTAACAAATGATTGATTGATATACAAACATGTAAAGTGCAGGTTGAGAATGGTATAACAAATGCAGACTTCGTATTAACATGGTTGAAGATTAAGTACACCGCAAAAGCATAACAACCACACATCAAGATCAGGTCAGTTACTGAATTATGATGTGATGCACTCTTAGTAGAATCTGCTATGTATTCAAGTCTACAAGAGTGGACAACACAGAGATTTGCTTGTTCTACAATTTAATGCCTTCCCCCCACTTTGGGAGCACTTACCGAAAAGCTAAAGCCATAGAGCACATTTACCCTAGCAGATGGTTAGCTTTGTTAAATGCTATCTAAGTCTTCTAGTTAAAAAATATAATCATTATAGCCCCCTGATTATAGCTTGTAAACACATAAACTATATCAATACACAAAACTATTGATATCTTAAACAACAATACATGAGGGAAAATAAAAGATCTCATGTAGAAAATAAACGAAATGTGGTACTCCATGAGCATATGGATTAACAACTGCTCCCCCATCTAATTGCCATTAGTCCAAGGTGCAATCACATGTTTGAAATGTCCCACCCAGATAGTTCTAGAGCCCACAGACACAGGACATGATCACCAACACCATTACAACGATTATTGTGGTATGCATGGCTAGCAATTAATCAAAGTATCAAACATCAGACATACCAACAGGATCCCATGGTTATACAAATTCAGTGGCTCAATGTCAGGGAAAAAAAATACTACCACACATTCTCTGCATTACTGATTATAATAACTGGCCAAACTGTAGCAAAATGTTTCCAGACCTAAGCATCAAATGATGTTAGTTGAGTGGAAGGATACGAAGGTGTCGTAATTTCGAAGGGTTTCATCACGTTATTCATACAAATCATCCACCATTTTTAGTCTAATACTCTAAATCCAAAACCCAATCCCTTGTCGAATAAACTCCAAATATAAGGGCACATCAAGGAGAGGAACAGGGGAGGCCGATACCTATAGCCGCCCGCCTGAAGCGGGCCTTCTCTACTTGCACGCTGCCGTCCTCTCTTTGCCAGCGTTGGCGCTGGCCCGCCGCTCCGTCTCCTAGATAGGGTTAGCGTCAGCGCGTGCAAGGGGATGAGCCGACGCGCGCGCTACCTCGTATGGGTCGGGCACTTGGGAAGGTCGACTGGGCCGCTGCTGGAGTATGGGCAGGGCACTTGGGAAGAACGCAAACCGAGGCAGATCCCCACCCACGCACCTCGAAGACCAGAGAGCCTCACCTAGGCAGGACGAGACGAGACGAGACGCGGCCCGAATCCCTCGGGGAGGATCCGAGGAGCAGCGTCGGCGGGTTGGGATCGGCGAGCGCCACCGCAAGCGGCTGGGTGTCGTGGCCGCCGCGTCCGATCCGACGCCGCGAGGCATCAGCAGCACCTGCTCGCCATGAGGGGCGCGCGTCGGGGAGGAAGGGGCAGGGGCTTACTGTGGCTGGTTGCCTGGTTGGGGAGGCGCCGAGGAGGAGCGGGTGAGACGCGCGAGCAAGGATGGATGCCCTGGCCCGGAACGGGTCCTTTCTGCTGCTGCTGCGCGTCGTCTTTTTTATGAACCGGGGGTGGAGAGTGTACTAGGTGGTGGGGTCGTGGGCCCCCGCGCCCAGCGCCCAAGTGCCATGTACTGTACTGCGCGTCGACATGCGACGCCAAGCCAGTGACATGACATGCGGACCCCAGGCGCGGGTCACGCGTAACTCCGTAGGCGCGGTGCTGGTGGGCTGGGAGAGTTCCGGTCAGGACATTCTGCTTGGAGGTGCACGGACCAGGTCCACGAGGGGGAGGAGCCGCTGTTCGCGTCCCGGCCGTCGCGTACGCTGAAAGGGTAGTACGGTGGGTGGCGCACGCGGGGCAGGGCGGCTGCGGGCTGCGGCACGTGAGCCCGCAGTGGCGCAGCGCAGTGGGTGGGACATGGGAGCAGCCGCTTCCTGCTCAGCTGTGAGCCTGTGATTGAATCTGTTATTGCTGCGGCAGCAATGCAAAATCCAGTCACCGCGCACGAATCGTGCAGCTGCAGCCACTGTCGCCGTGGAGTCCATGACATGTGGGGCCAAATCAGCATGGGACCAGCATGTCACGGGATGGCATGAGTCCAAACTACAAAGATCAAGCCATTTCGAACTGTGCCGATGTGCTCTGGGGGAAGTGGGGAACACAACAAAACTACCCATCCGTGCCCATTTTACAATTGGAACGCGTTCCTCGTGCCACCGGCACCCAGCATCGCGACCTGCCGCCTGGCCTGGCCAGCGGGAGCCCGCGGGCCTCGCCTCGTCCTCTCGCCCCGCGCGTCTGCTTCTGCTGTCTTTCTCTCCCTCGACGACGACGAGTCCTCGGTCCTCGGCCTGGCCCTTCCCGTACGGCTCCGAACCCCACCTCCATTGGCCATCACAGTACCTTGTGGTTTTAAAAAAATGACGATATCTAGGCCGGCGGTCTCAGTGGAGCACACTGTACGATGCGAGCTAGAATAGGGGGCACCAGCAGAAGGGCGCAGGCGAACAGGTGTCGCGCGCCGGAAACGGACGGTGGAGGGGCGCTGCGTCGTGTCGTCCCGCATCGGGTGGCGGCCGGCGGTGGTTGCTGGTTGGCCGATTGGGTGGCCGGGGTGTTGAGCGTGAGCTCGAGATTCGAGGGAAAGGAGCGGCCGCGCTTCGTTCATTGAATTGAACTTGAACCTCGCGGTCATGGGTGGCGCGGGACTTCGGAGATGTGCGCTCGGCCCCAGCGGCAACACCGTCTGGCTACGGTGGCATTGGCATGGCACGTCGGGTCGGTTCGTCGAATCGGGATGATGCACTGCTGCATTTGCGGTCAACCCTCAATACGGAGTGCCACGAGGCCAGCAGCGAACAGGGATGATGCACTGCTACCTGCATCTAATCAAGATGTGTCTCCAAGTATTTTAGTCCCGCTTTTGCGCATCCGAAATATACCGCCACCGTTATTGGTAAAGCACTATTATGATATTTCAAACTCTAGTTTGATTAAGTTTATAAAATTACCAATATTTTGCAATAGCATATTAATACCGTGGGCATATATTCTTGCATTATCTTATTTGGTGCCCTAACTGTTAACTAGCGAATATATTTGTATGCTATAATGAGAATTAAGATGGCTAGTTTTGTTAGATTTATTTAGGTTTGACGCCATATTATTTCGATCAAATCAAATATAAATTCTAAATGCCATGATAAACCCCGCGTGGAAAAATGGCTCAACCAAAATGGATAGATATTGTGTGCACCTTGTTTTTAGCTATTTTTTACATGGCAAAGGAATAAGGGCACCCATGGTGGTGAACCGATTCACTTAGGAGAGATCATAATATATAATTCATGTACTGGGAAACTATTTTTTTAGAAAAATGGTTGGACTTCAGAAATATGACGCGAAAAAAACTAGAAAAAACCGAGGGAGTAGAGAAAATGCCTGCATTGCCCCAACAGTAACTCCACAGTAACAAGAGACTTGCGCATTTCTGCTCCAGCGCGGCGCCACGGACCGCGGCGATGGAGTCCGACACCGAGCGAGATGTCCCCAACCTTTCCCCCGTCCCTAACCCTAGCGGCCACCAGCCGCCGCAGCAGCAACCGCTTCGGCTGGTCAAGTCCACGGCGTTCAAGCGGGAGGAGCGCCGCAAGCGCAAGGACCGCAAGCGGCAGGAGCGCCTCGCTGACGAGCTCGCGCGGTGGGAACCTCTCGGCGCCCCGCCGCCCCTCCCGGCCGCCACCGGATCCACATCCCCCAGCGGAGTGCAGCCCGATACGCCTTGGCCGTGTGACCCGCCGCCGCCTCCGGACCCGGCCGAAGCCGACTCCTGGAGCTGGGCCCCGCCCGCCATACCGTCGCCGGCGCCGCCGACGCCGCAGCCAACAGTCGAAGCGGCGACCGCGGTCCCCCTGCACCCTCAGGCCGTCGCCGTAAGGTCCTGCCGCGCGTTCTTCGCATCGGAGATCGAAGATGACGAGGAGGAGGAGGACGCGGGCAATGCGGCCCGATTCTTCAGCGAGCTGCTGGGCAGTGACGCGGCGCTGAGGGGGTTCTACGAGGCGGAGCGGGACAAGGGGCAGTTCCTGTGCCTGGTGTGCGAGGGGAGCGGCGCCATGGTGGGCAAGAGGTTCGCCGGATGCGCCGCGCTCGTGCAGCACGCAGGGTCGATCACCCGGAGCAAGTGGAGGCTGGCGCACCGCGCGTTCGCCGACGCCGTCGGCCTGCTGCTCGGATTGGGCGCAGGCCGGATCGCTCCTAGTACACCGGTAAGCATCATGCTCTCTCGTCGTGGTCCGGCGCCCTTGGATGTGTGCTCGTGTGCCAGTCTGCTAGATTGCTGAATGACTCGGTGTTAATCTTCTGAAATGCAGGCAGACACTGACAGCGATGGCGCTTCTGATCAAGTTGACAGCTCTCAGAACGTAGAAATGGAGCTGTCCTGATTCCTGATAACTGTAGAGTGCAACAAGCTGCGTTCGTAGCATGCTTCAATCATCTTGACCTCGATAGAAATCACATTGCTGCATATCTGATATCCTGACCTGATGGGTTGCTGCCTTGCTTCTGATCTTATTCTGGTACTCCTGTTACGCTTGATACTTCTGAAAGGATCAGGAACTCAGTGTCCAATTTCTTGTGAGATTGCTGGTTTACATTTTTAGAAATTCATGATTTCTCGTCAGCTTGAAAATCTATTTCTGGCTTTTGAAACAAATATTAGATCTATATATATGATATATGATAGATGGATTGGTTAGGATAAGCAAGAGGCACGGCCTCAAGAAGAGACTCTGAACAACCAAATTATGTGGACTAAATATTTCTTGCTTAGTGTCAAATGAATCTGTCGAGCTCTAAAACGAGGCGGCAAAGACTTCACCAAAGAAAAACTCCAATATTCCTCTCCTCCGATCTAACAAACCAAGGAAACACAGTGCTACTAAACGGCAAAAGAGAAATTCTTTAGCCACTTGTGACTTGTGGACGCCACTTGTTCTCCACAACTTGTGACTTGTGGACGCGACTTGTTCTCCACAACAAAATATACAAAGATTTTGTGGTGCGCTTTCAAATGCTACATCTGATTAAATAAACCTCAGTATTCACAGTTCAGATCGCTCTCTTGTCAGAGCTCAGAAGAGAGGAACATGTTTGTTAAATAGAATGATGGGTCAGGTGGGAAACATGAAGGTGATGGCCATCCAGAGAGAAATCAGAGGTCCCATAAGATACAGATTGCAACTTGAGGACATAGCTGGTGGGGCAGATTGCAAATGCTTGGAATCCCGACAGAGGCTTCATCCTCGATTTTTCCAAACTGAAGAATCACAGTCTCATCATCCTGAATGCCCCATGGCGACACACTGTGTCGGTCTTCGTCTTCATATGCATATATGACAGCTCTGAATGGCGGTTAGGACAGGCGACGCAGCAGGCGATTCGGAGGGCGACGCAGGGGACGACGGAGCGCTCCCCTGCGGCTCGCTCCCGTCGGCGATCACCGGAGCTGGTGGGATGCTGGAGCGCTCCACCCCTCGTTCCCGCACCCCTGGGCGGCACTTGGGGGTGGAGAAGCTGCGACTTCACGCGATGGTCGGACAAAGGCGGTGATGGGGATGGTACACCAGCGGGTGGCCGACCTCAGACGTCGCCGCCGATCGTTGGTGCGGAGGGGATCACAAGTAACACACGCACATCATTCGTTCACCCGTGGGCTGATTTGGGTGGAATTGTTCATAGTTGTTCGGCAGTAGCTAGAAGAGAGATTATGAATGCGACAGCGAGCGGAGAGAGATGCGCTTCCTTTGATCATCCATGGGTGACGCTGGGATCTAGGAAGATGATGAACCACAATAGGTGTGAGGTTACAATTCAGGCTCAATCTATACATCATGATCAAGAACAGCAGCTGCATAGAAGAGACAGAGCACCACTTTGACTATCTGATGTACTTGTAGAGCAATATGGTTGTGTCTCAATTGCAGGGAATCCAATCAAGGCACAGGGGAGGAATGAGAGTAGGAGAAACATAGATGGAGCTATGCAGATTGATTTGGGGTTTGAGAAGGACCTGCAGTAGGAGAGCATGACAATGGCGGCATGCGAACAGGAGAGACAGAGTTTGGACATCTCGTCAGATAACAGGGCAGGGACAGTCAGCAAATGCTCTAATCTGGGAGGTAAGGACATAACTGCAATTTCCACAAAAGAGAGGTACCCCTTTGGCACTTGTGTGGAGGATGTATACCAGACCCACTCCTGCAGAGAAGAGATAGGGGGTGGTTTTGGGTACCAAAGAAAGCGGCGCTGCAAACCCTAGACAAGGGGAGAGGGTGCTCGGCGACGGCGGCGGAGGTAGAGAAGAATCAAGCCCAGAGTAGACAGATCTTGAAGGCGACACCGAAGAAAGTAGACGGTAGATCCTTTGCGGCAGTTCTCAAGGAGGGGGTGATGGATCGGGGAAGAGATCGGGTGTGCAGGGATCAGGGAGATCAGAGAGGACGTGCAAACTCAAGGGATGGGCAAATGCGCTATGAGGACACCAGGGATTGGCGAGAGGAGGAGAACAAGAGGAATCAAGGGGGGTACAACAGAGAAGAAGAGCGCAGCAGGTACAATTCATAGAGAGAAGATCCTAGGCAAAGTGGCTACTATGAAGACAATCCTAAGAGAGAGTACAAATCAAACTATGGTGGATTTCATGATGCTGACTTGTAGAGAGGTGGTTATAGAGATCCAGAGCAGAGTGGCTCAGGGTATGAGGGTGACCAGAGAGGCTATGCTAGGGTAGAAAGAAGAGATGATGATTACGACAGGCCAGGAACTAGAAAGAGGAGAACAATGGACACAGAAGACTGGCAAACAGAAGCTGCACTGAGACAGAAGGCTTTAAGGAACCAAGAAGACAGGGCTAGAGCTGATCTTAATAGAGGATCTAGAGCAGAAAGTGGCTGGGATGTCAAAGGAAAAAGGTAGTCAATACAACAGATATACATTGTTACAACTGCAATAAGAATGGGCATTTCCAAAAAGACTATACAAACCCCCCACACTGTTATAGTTGTGGCAAAGATGGACACAAAAGTGGTATGTGTCCTAAAAAAGGCTTGAGAGTATGTGGCTTTGGGCTGCCAGGGCAAGGTTTCTACAACATCAGGTTCTAGTGAAAGAAGAGACTAAGAGAGGAGCAAAAGGAGTGATGTCAATCTTACAGGAATCAGCTACTGTGGAGATGGTGAGGAATGAACTCAAAGCCTTCTTTAGGCACAATATTACATGGGAGATAATAATGCTGGTACCAGAGAAACAATTCATGATTATGTTCCCTAATGAGAATAAGAGGTTTGAGATGTCAAGGGTCACAAACTTTGAGTTTCAGACTGCTCCAATCAGAGCTCAGGTGAGAGCAACTTGTCTAGACCCAGGTTCTGATGGTATTCTGGAGGTAGTATGGGTCAAGGCACATAACATCCCAGATTTTGCAAGATCACTTGAAGTGGTGATGGAGATGGCACACCTAGTAGGTGACCCTGAAGAAGTTAACATGGCTAGCCTGGCTTGGGATGGGCCAGTCAGAATTAAATTGGAATGCAGGGACTCCAAGGAACTCAAGGGAGATACACAGGTTTATTTCAATGGAGAGAGCAGGAGAGTAAGATGGGTTGTTGAGACAGGGAAAGATCAATTTGATCAGGAAGCAAACACTTCAAAGTTTGTAGACATAGAGACAGAGCTGATGGGAGGAAGAAGAAGAGGAAGAGGAGACCCAAGATAAATTCAAACCCAATCAGAAGCAGGACAAGAAGGATGTGGCCAACCATCCAATGTTATACATGGATCAGGATCAGCAGTAAAAAACAGAACCACCCAACCTTCACAAGCAGTGCATCATGACAGCACTCATAAAGGAGTGATGCTAGGCCAAGAAGATGGAGAGATTGATCCAGGATCTGCTAAAAACCAATTTCTCACACAACAGAGTGAAACAGATATTCATCTATCATTACAAGGGGAACTGAACCAAGATAGCTTAATACAATCCCTGGAGAATGCAGACCAGGATACAGTGATACCACATAAGGATAACCTAGGTGCAGGTTATCTGACAGACCACATGTCAAACAGTGTGGATCAGGCAGTGAGGAGTGAAGAAATGGAGGAGGAATTGTTAGATTATGAGGATAATGAGGAGACAATAGGGCAAGGTCAAGATGAATTGGACAAAGTTGAACATATTCAGAGTGACAAGGAGCTGGGGCAATAGGAAGATGACCTAGCTGAACAAAGAGCACAAATGCAAATGTTGGAGAAGAAGATAGAAGAGAGAACTAAAAGATTGGATCCTGTTATGAATTTCTCACAAGGGGTAAACTCAAATATGACAGAGGGAGAGGAGCAGGTGGATAGTGAGGAAGAATTCACAAAGAACATTCAAGCAATAATTGGAGAAACAGGGGTCAAAGAGAAGGGAGACAAGATTGAGAATACTATCAAGATAGGGAAAACACAACCTCCAGTGGCTCAGAGGAAAAGCTCAAGAGTTATATCTTCTGTCAATAGTCAAGAACAAGCCATTAAGCTCAAGGCACAGAGAGATGAGATTTTAGGTAAACCCTAATTTACTGCTTTTTGCATGCAATCTAATGATCAGCTAGCTAAAGTAGCAAATAGTTGTAAAATTAAAATGGGTAATGAAACAGAGGCATATTTAGCAATTGATAGATTAAAAGCTCAGGAAAGAGCAAAAGCTGCTTTACAGGAAGCTAAAAAGAGAGTATAGGCATCCAAGGAGAACAAGAGTTCACCAAATAGATTTGCAGTTCTAGAAATAGAGCCAGTGGCTGAAGCACCTGAGGAACAAAAAGAAAGCAGCTAACAAAGAGAGAATTATCAGAAGAATGAGAGTGACCAACAGGTTCAGGAAAAAGAAAGAGAGAATATAAGGAGCAAGCCCCCCAGCAGGGGCAGACCCAAGAAGATCAAATGAAGATATTTTTTTGGAATATTATAGGACTGGGAGGTACAGGTAGGAGAGGGCAGTTGAAAGATCTCATGAGACAACACTACATGAAAGTGATTTGTTTACAAGAGTAAAAAGAGAGTTCACACCAAATGAATTAAGAGAGTTGGTCAATAGACAAGATTTTACATGGTATGGACTCAAGCTAAGGGACACTCTGGAGGTACACTAACAGGTATTAAGGAGGGGGATATAGAAGCTCTCATCGTGATCAGGGCCATTTTCTCTCCAGCATCAGGGCAAAAAATAGGCAGGATAACTTTGAGTAGGAGATTGTTAATGTTTATGGGCCAGTCCAGAATGAGAGAAAATAGACATTCCTGGAAGAACTGACCACAAAGATTCAAAGTATGGATTGTGCTTTCATAATTGGAGGTGATTTCAACTTGATCAGGTATGCATCAGAGAAATCATCACAGAATTTCGATCAGCAAAGAATGGCCATGTTCAACAGTTTCATTTTAGATAATGGAATTAAAGAGATGGCAAGGAAGGGAGGCAAATACACTTGGACCAATAAATAAGAACATCCAGTAATGAGTGTTTTGGATAGAGTTTTCATCAGCTATGATTGGGAAACCCAGTTCCCCTGGGCAACATGTGAGAGTCTAATCAGAATAGGTTCAGATCATAACCCACTAATGGTGAACACTGAAGATACTAGGGTGAGCCACCCATATGTTTTTAGATTTGAGCCAGCCTAGTTCATGCAGGTAGAGTTTTAAGCAAAGCTGCTCAATAATTGGCCAGTTAGAGGAAACAGGGGAATACAAGATCATTGGAAGAACATTAAGAAGCACATCAGATCTTTCTGCAAAGGATGGGGATGCAATGTTAGAGGAGAATTGAGGAGAGATAAGCAGAATTTAAAGGAACAACTCCAACAACTAGATGACAAAGCATATTCATATGGCCTTAGTTCAGAACAGTGGAGAGAAAGGTATTCTAAAGAGATTGCTCTTGAGCAAATCTATGCATTTGAGGAACTACAATGGCAGGAAAGAGGTGGAGAGAGATGGATACTTCAAGGAGATGTTAATATAGGTTTTTTTTATAGTAAAGCAAATGGAAGGAAAAAGAAGTGTACTATATTTCAACTAGAAGATGGAGATACCATAATCACAAGAGACAAGGAACTGAGAGTGCATATTGGGGGATATTATAAAACCTTGTTTGGAAGAGAAGAGAGAGGTGATATCAATATTGATGAGAGCTTCTGGCCTGAAAAGGGAACACTATCAGCAGAAATGGCCAATGACCTAATCAAGCCTTTTAGTCTGACTAAAATTGAAAAAGCACTGAAAGATATGGACTCTAGTTCTGCTCCAGGGCCAGATGGTCTACCTGCAAGTTTCTACAAGAAGATGTGGCCTCATATCAAAAATGAGATTGCAGAAATGTTCCAAAAGTTACATGAGGAGGAATTTAACATGAGTAGGTTAAACTATGGCATGATAACTCTGATTCCTAAAATTAAGGAGGAAAATAACATTAAACAGTTTAGAACAATCTATCTTCTTAATGTAGATTACAAATGGTTTACTAAAGTGCTGGCAATGAGACTATCTAAACATGCTGCCAAGATCATTAGTACAGCCCAAACTGCTTTTATACCAGGGAGATATATTCTAGAAGGGATTGTTATGCTACATGAAGTCCTGCATCACATGAGAGTACAGCACAAAAAAGGGATCATTCTAAAGCTTGATTTTGAAAAGGCATATGACAAGGTAAATTGAGAGTTTATGATGGAGGTTCTTAGGAACAAAAGGTTTCCAGAGAAATGGATTAATCGGATGAAGCAGATTATTGAGGGTGGTAGAGTAGGTATAATGAGCAATGGTCAACCTGGGAGCTACTTCAGGACTTTCAAAGGACTGAGACAAGGAGATCCACTCTCACCTCTACTGTTCAACCTAGTGGGAGACACTCAATGATGTTGGAGAGAGCAAAACATGAGGGTGTGATTAGAGGGCTAGTGCCAGACTTAGTAGAGAGAGGTTTGCCACATTTGCAGTATGCAGATGACACAGTGCTGTTCCTCAATATGGATGATGAAACCATCTGTAACACAAAATTTCTCTTATACTATTTTGAGTCCATGTCAGGTCTGAAAATCAACTATGAAAAAAGTGAGATCTTTGTGCTAGAGGCCATAATTGAAGAACAGAGAGAGGTAGCAGACAGATTCAACTGTAATATAGGAAAGTTCCCATTAAAATACCTAGGAGTGATGATTGACAGGTACTATATGAGTTCTGCAGATTTTGAATATGTGTACCAAAAGGTGGAAAAGAGAGTTCCCACTTGGCAAAGCTGTATGCTATCATATGGAGGCAAAATGATATTGACTGAGTCATGTCTGAGCTCTATCCCAAACTATGTTATGGGGATTTTTTATATGAGAGGTGAGGCTCATCATAAAATGGAGACAGCTAGGTCCACTTTTTTCTGGCATGGACCTGGACAGAAAAAGAAATATCACATGATGAGATGGGAGGTACTAGCCTCTCCAAAAATAGTTTGGAGGCCTAGGCTTTACTGACACCAGAGTTATGAATCAATGCCTCCTCTCAAAGTGGATATACAAGCTAGAAAGAGGAGATCATAATCCCTGCTGCAATTTACTTAGGAAGAAATATATGGGAGATAAAGGCTTTTTTAGCTCACAGCAAAGAGGAGTTTCATAGTTCTAGAGTGGATTACATGAGGTAAAGTAATGATGTGAGAGAGGGTTGATCTATGTAGTAACGAATGGAAAGAAGGCTAGGTTTTGGCTAGATGTATGGTTAGATCAGTGTCCACTTAAACATTCTTTCAAGAGCCTATTTGAGATATGTAATGAACAGAAAAAACTGTATATGAGATATGTCAAAATAATGAGATTAATCTGTCATTTAGAAGATCTTTTGGAGCAACAGAGCTAAGAGAGTGGCAACTACTAACTGAGAAACTATAGGATGTCAATCTAGGGACAAAACCAGACACTATCACTTGTTGTTTGGAGAAAAAAGGGGCTTTCACTACTGCATCATTATACCAGGAACTAAAATTTCTAGGTTTTGAGAATAAGGAGATCATGTCCATCTGGAGAGCTAAAATACCTCTCAAAATCAAATTCTTTCTTTGGTCTATCTACTCAGATTGTTTACAAATAGCAGATCAACTAAAGAAGAGAGCTTGGCCAGGAGATGAAAAGTGCAAAATGTGTGGATGTATAGAAATTGCGCAGCATATCTCCTTTGAATGCTACCTGGCATACTTTTGCTGGTGGTCAATCAGAGAAGCTCTTAACTAGCCTAATACACCAACTAACCTAGACCAATTTCTATCCATCAGTAGAGGCAAATACACAGTGCCAAGACCAATGATGATTTACATTCTAGCTTGCATTTGCTGGAGATTGTGGCTCATAAGAAATGACTTTGTATTCCATAACAGAGTGGTAACAGGACCTAACGTAGTGTTTCATCGATCGTTAACTTTCATGCAGAAATGGAGTGTTCTCCTGAACAAAAAGGAAAGAGGATGGATACTGAAGACAATGGAGCTAATATCAAGGCATTTGGAGTCAAGCGACCAAGGGTGATGGCGTAACTACAAGAATCGTGGAGAGAGTCAGGAACTACATAAGCCAAAATAAGGAGTATTATGTAGTAGCTACTGTTATGTTTCTTAGTTCTTTGGTAATGAGTGGTTTAGCTGTATTAAGATTATAAATAATCATGCTGTAAAGCCGGTATCCCCGGCAAAAACACTCTATGCTTTCTATAAAAAGCAGGACCAATTGTCTTTGGTCTAAAAAATGCCCCTTGGCCGCCCGGTGCCCCCTGGAGCAATTTACCGTCTGTTTGGTTGGAGTGCTGGAGCCAACCCGGATGGGTTCGACCCCTTTTCTGGTTGTTTGGATGGAGGTTTGGGATGGGTTGGGTTCGACCCCAGAAGAATATAACTCTAATATGCAGGTTGGGTTGGGCCGCTGAATTCTGGTAGACGGAGCCGCTCCACTCGGGTTGAACCTTCACGTGTGTTGCAGTCACCAGTCACCAACCTTATCCCTTCACTCTGACTCCCCATCCACGCACAGCTCGGTCGACCGCTACTGCCCTCGCCCAGCACCGGACCCGCCCTCACCTCGGCCCACCCCGGCCTCACACCGCCCAGGTTCGCCGCTCCGCCCCGGCCTCCGACCATCCCGCCCCACCCAAGCCCGAAGGTCCCAGTGCCGGCCCTCCACGCCCGAAGGTCCCAGCGCCGCCCCGCACTGCCTGAAGAGTCATCGCCGGCCAGAAGGTCCCCCGGCCCCAAGGTCTGAATCTCCCTCCAGCCTGCATCTCCCTCCCGTCTGAATCTCCCACTAGTTGTTCTTGATTGTGCTGCTGTATGTAGATGAATAACAGGCTCAAGGCATTTGTTTTTGCTGTTGCTGCACATTGGTTATTGTGTGTCATGGCAATTGTTGCTCGTTCTAGGAAATGAAAACGAGTTGCAATAAGGGAAGGGATTACTTATGCACCAATATATGAAAGGGATAGAAAGAGAATGGAATACCTCAATGACAAAATCTGGAGGAATGACACAGCTTGTGTAAACATGCTGAGAATGAACAAAGCACATTTCTTTAGGTTTTGTAAGTTGTTTAGAGATCATGGTTTACTTGAAGATACCGTTCATATGTGTGTTAAGGAGCAAGTGGCAATGTTTCTGCATACTGTGGGGCACAATATTAGGAATAGAGTAATTACAGCCAATTTTGGTAGATCCAGAGAAATGGTCAGTTGTTATTTTAACAAAGTACTCCATGCTATTGGTGAGCTATGAGATGATTATATTAGGCCCCCTTCATTGGACACTCCAGCTAAAATTAAAGGAGACACAAGGTGGTATCCATACTTTAAGGTGTGAAGCTCAACCTTATGTCATATTCTAAATATATTTTTTGCCAAATCTAATTGACCTAATCTTGACTTCTTTGAACATCACGTAGGATTGTATAGGAGCACTTGATGGTACACATATAAAAGCCACTGTTCCAAAGGAAATGCGGTGTCACAGAACCACCCAATTTATACAAGATCAAGTACGGATGTCCCCGCTAACACGTTGACAATCACATACTTTCACTTATATAAACCCGGTAGTCCAACGAAATCACGAAGGATTTCAAACCAACTCGCAACAAACCAAGATCATAGTAATTCAGCATAACCACATCATCTGTTACAATATTTCAAAGATAATCTACATAGATTACATACATCGGAGTATACTTTAGTTATTACAAACCAAAATATAAAGTAGCGGAAGTAACATAGTTTTTTTTTAAAACCAAATCCATAGTTTTAAAGATTACATTGCCAGTTCTGGTTCACATCCTACAAAAGCAATATAAGATAAGGAGTCTAGTAGAGACCATGCCCAGTGGTCTAGTCTTCATTCCCGGCTGGGAGAAGGCAGTATTTGCAGCAACCATTATAGAAGATGTCATTTGCAACAAGAGGGAATAAAACCCTGAGTACTCAATTGTACTCAACAAGATTTACCCGTCGTTAACCAGAAATAAAGACTCCAAGGATTATGCAAGGCTATTATAGGTGGAGTTGGCTTATTAATTTTGCATAAAAAGCCTTAAGTGAGGAGAGTAACTATATTATTATTAGCATCAAGTTAATATTTATTAACCTGTCATCTATGTTTGCACCTGTACTAAATAAGCAAAAGAGAAGAGAATTACATAATCATATCAGGTTCATCAACAGTTATCTTGTGAAGCATCATTAACCATCCAAGCAATTTAATATTTTTAAGTATGGAGATACTCACGTCAAGCTTCTCACTATCCAGGAGACGATGGCGATTCGAATCGATTACTACCCAGCTGGGAAAATATTTCTAACACTCTTCCGGCAAGCCCCACTAAGGGTAGCCATAGAACACCGTTCATACAACTCAGGAATCGTGGATCCAAAGAGCGCATCACTCCCAAGGGGGTCACCAAGCCAGGTCAGGAATTTTAACTCACCTGATATTGGACTTACGGACATGACGGCTAGTATGTACATACCACCCCAGTAGTGAGCACTTGATACTCCTCGATTTTTGGCCTGAGTTGAGCTACTAGGCTTCGCGGTGGATAACCTCGGATCCAGCCAGCTAAATGCTAGGCACTGTTCAACATGACAAAAAAAGGCTCCATTCCTTGTAGGTGATTAATCGGCATGATGGTACACTTCATTTAACATGGTCCGTCGATCTTGTAACTTCCATGTTCCGTCTTACCGTCGATTTACATCCATATGGTTATTTGCATGATAGCACATATAGCCAACCGTGAACCATCATCCTAATTCTCGCAAGTGATTAATAATCACTCGACTTCTACCGTTTAAGCATAGCTAAGCAATACTACGACGTCATATCATTAGGATTTCAAGGGTAATAAACTGGACAAGGAAGGATGTAAATGCAACAAAGGTTCCAATTCAAACCCTAGAACTTAATGCAACAAGCATAGCATAATTAATATATTATAAAAGGTTAGGAAGTTAAAATGCTCCGGGGCTTGCCTTTCACGAATGTTGCGGGTTCGTGCAGTGGGCACTCAAGAACGACCTCCTCTCCGGCGTCGGGTTCGACCACCTGAACCTTCTACTCTTGAGGATTCTCCGGCTCTTGCGGACACGTTCCCTAGAACTCCAACAGGGTCACTCCTGCCGGCGCACCTATTGCAATGCATATGCATAGGATGAGAACCATGGGTGCATAAGTTATGATGGTGATGATGATATGATGCTTATGATGACAAGTTGATCTGATCATATCACCGGACACTCGTTTACCGAGTTTCCCAGTCCTATTCGAATCATTAAAAACAAAAGCACTTTACTTTTCTTATAGAAAGTAAACTCACTTACCAAAACTACATAACTCAATATATAACAATTCGTCCTCAGTTAAGGACCTAACACCTGCATCTAAGATCTTATCTTAATGAGTTTAAGTATATAAGACATTATGCATGACAAGTCTTATATAAGGAATACAATTAAACATATCATTTCATGTATTAAAAGAATATGATATACATAAAAAAATAATTAAACATCAAAGTTAACTTTCCTATTAGCTAGAGAATACTAAAACAAAATTAATAAACTTAGTTTCATAATTTTGGATAAATAAACCTCTAGTTATTAATTTTATAAGTTAAAAAGGCTTTTCTTTTAATAAATAAAAGCTATAAATAAAATTTTATCAAACTGAAATTTTTATGACTTCATTAAGTAGATCACAAAAAAACAAAATTAACAAAACTAGTTTCACCATTTTTGGACCTCTCTAGCTCAAGATATAAATTCCCAAAGTTTGAATTCAAATCTAAATTGAAAAACATTTTTAAAAAGGAAAACCGGCACACAGGCCGATTTGGCCAGCTCGGCCCGGCTCGGCCTGCGGCGTGCGCGTGCGCACGGCCCAGCATGGACGAGCGGCCCAGCGGCGGCAGTGCAGCCGCGCGCGCAAGCGGGCAGCCCAGCGGCGAGTGGACGGCCCGGCGGTGAGGCAGCGCGGCGAGCGCGCGGCCCAGCAGCAGCAGGCTGGCTCGAAACGACGGAACGTGCGCGCGCGAGCGGCCCAGAAGCAAGGCAGGCTGGCACAGCGCGGCGTCAGCAGCGCGCGCGAGCAGGCCAACGTGGCGCGTCCTGGCAGACTTGCAGAAAAGTCCTTGTATTTTCACAAAATTACAAACAGTCCTAAACATTAGTTGCCACTATCCACATGAGTCACAAACTTTGCATCAAGACCCCTTTACTTATTCCTATTTACAAAACAATGCCCTGGATGGCTCTCGAGCAGAGCACGACCGGCGGACACTCGGCCGACGGCGAAACTTGCCGACGGCGAGGTCTCCGGTGATGGAACCGGCACCATGGTGCTCCTCTTGACCTCCCGCACACGATAGGCTAGCTAATGACACGAGTTAGGGTTTCGGGCTATAGCGGTGACACGCGGAGGTGGCGGCGCACAGAGCACCTGGTGGCCGGCCGCGTTCCGGCAAGGTCGAAACACCAAAGCCAACAAGGGCTTCGGTCCTAGATGCTATATGGCCGGACGACTACAAAGCACTAAATAGAGGAAGAAAATGAAGACGGGAAGGAGTTGGCCACGCGAGACCGAGCTCGCGACCATGGCGGCCATGGTGGCGACATAATAGGAGGGCTCACCTCGCAACGGTGTAGGGCACGGCTAGGACGGGGAGGAAGAGTAGCTCGTGGCGAGGCTATGAGCGAGGTGAATCGGAAAATGGTCGAGCGGTGTGGGCGAATTTTAGAGGCGACAGTGTGGTGGCTGGTGGCAACGGAGGGAGAGAAAAGGAGGAAGAAGAGAAGATGGAGTGGCCGACATCGGCTTTGGTCGGCGCAGTGAGGTGGCAAGAGCCTTCGCGACGTCATCCACGCGGCTGGTCACGTGGCCGAGCGCGAGAAGGACCATGATGGCCACGGTGTCGGCGATGACGAAAAGGCAGGTGTCGGGTACTGTAGCAGTAAAGGGGATTTTTCTCCTTTTTCAATTGCTCCAATTTCCATATTGAAACTTGAAATTCTTCCAAAATAAAAGTTGTTCAAAGTCAACTGAATTTCACTTTTGCTTTTTATACCATAGTCAAATTCTTAATTTTTTTGAAACTAGAGTTTTCAAAATTTAAATTTGAATTTGAATTTAAACACTTCAACACATTCATGAAGTAATGACAAAATTTGGATGCATGATGCTTATGCACATGTTAAGCAATGCAATTGTGCAATAACACTTGAGGTGTTACATGCGGCATGCTTTTCGTGGTAGATACAAGCATTGTACTCAAAATGTACTGGCAGCCATAGATTTTGACCAAAAGTTCACTTATGTGTTGGCCGGATGGGAGGGGACAGCACATGATGCACTTGTTTTATGTGATGCTTTAGCACGTGAGGGTGGCCTTCGTGTGCCATAAGGTAATAGATTAACCTTGTCCATAAATTTGTTCATCAAACTAATGGATCATTGAGATGTAACCTAACTATGCATCATATGTTAGGTAAATATTACCTAGTTGATGCTGGATATGGAGCCAAACCTATTTTTTACCCCCTTTTCGGGTTGTACAATACCACTTGAATGAATGGGGGAGCAATCCGGTGCAAAATGAGAAGAAATTATTCAACTGTAGGCACTGCTCATTGAGAATTATAGTAGAGCAAGCATTTGGAGCATTAAAAAGGAGATTCAAAGTACTTGATGATGCCTCTCCTTTTTCCCTTATGAAACTCAAGTTGATATTGTTGTTGCTTGCTGCATTATTCATAATTGGGTGATTGAAGATGGGAGTGATGAATTCAATGTACCTATTAACAACGATAAGGACACCCAGAACACCACATATGCTGGGACAGCAAGTGAGAATGCCATTATGGTAGCATTTAGGCAAGGCTTGGCTGACCAAATGTGGGCAGATCGTCTAAGCCATGGAAACTAGTATTGGTCAGTGTAATCTGTGTCGTATTTTATTTGATTGGACAATGTAATCATTGTATTCGATGGCTGAAATTGTATTTGAGGACATATTCCTAGACATATTTGATTGCCACGTTGATTCCTACTTTGTTGATATTATTATTTGAGGACACGTGTTACATTATTTATTTTGTAGGGGAATGGATCCAGAGGGTATTGCAGGGACTAGTGGACATGCTACTTGGACTTCCACTTGGTTAGCCTACATGCTCGAGTACCTTGCCAATTTAGTGGTTAATGGAACCAAGACTTCATCCACCTTCAAGATGGTTCACTACAATGGGTGTGCAAAGGTTCTCCAAGAGAAATTTAGCATTGTGCGCAGTGGTGAGCAGGTTAAGAACCACCTTAAAACATGGCAAAAGAAGTTCCATAAAATATGTGACCTTCATGGTTTGAGTGCTGCTGGTTGGAATGAAGATACCTACACTATAACTCTTGATGATGAGCACTACAATAGTCATATTAAGGTATATGCTGAATTATAGTTGCTAAATTATATTTGCTGAATTATTAAGATAGTTGCTGATTTATATTTGTTGAATTATAGTCATTCATAATTATAGTTGCTGAATTATTAAGATAGTTGCTGAATTACTAGTTCTCTCATTATAGTAGTTGCTAAAATTATACATATATTGTAGGATCACAAGTCTGATGCTGATTTTTTAAACAAGCCTATTCAACACTTTGTAGAGATGAACACAATATTTGGAAGCACCATGGCTACAGGCAAGTTTACAAAGGAATCAAGTGTACCTCTAGGTACACAGGAAGAAAATACAGATGACTGAGACATCGGGGTGCCGAGGATGTAGGTACAGAGTGATAGGGATGCAACTCAAGACGAGAATGCGGCAACTTCATCGGCTACCAAGGTCATCAATCCTAAGAAGAAGGACAAGGACAAGAAGAGGGCCATGACTGACCAAGATCTATTGGTGGCTGCAATTAAATGGGGAAGTGTCAAGTTAGCCAAGGCGATAAAGGAAGCGAGGAAATCTGACAATAATATGTCGTCTGATTTGTATGATAATGTGATGGGTATGACTGATTTTGATTTGACTCACTTATCCTTTTACCATTCCTACTTGGTCCAACATCCTCATATAGCAAGAGCTTTCAACTCCTTGCCTTTTGAACATAAACTCAATTGGGTTGCAAAGCACATTGCTGAAAACTACCTTGGGCAGTAAGGGTAAGTTGTAGCCATGGGATGGTTCTTTTGTTAGTACCACATAGAATTTTATATCTGTGGTCTAAGTAAGCTTGTACCTTGTTATGTGGAAGCCTTGAACTTGCTATATATTGTGTAAGGCTTGAACTTGATGCATTGTGCAAGCATCAGACTTGATATTGGTGTGTAATGTGCCTATGGATATGGCCTAAGACTTTTATTTCTAATATGGCCAAGACTTTTATATGTGACTGTTATATTATTTTGTGTGTTGTTCCTTGATGTATGATGCAAGCATATGAAATATTGCTATGTGTTGAGCATAAATTATATGTTGGTTGCTCAAATGTTTGGAGTTGCTGATGAAATTACCATGTGTGAGAATTATATGAAATATTGCTGATGAAATAATACTATGTGTTGAGCACAAATTATATGTTTGGAGGGTAACCTCACCATTTCAGTGCAAAGGTGATCATATTCAGGTTCTGTTTCAATCCATCCATCCAAATAGAAAATAGGATGGATCCGACCCCATCTCAGTCCTCCAACCAAACAGAAAATAGATTGAACCCATTCTTACAATCAAACAAATCAAGGGTTAGAGCCGTCCCCAAAACATGGGTTGGAGCCACTCCAACCCACTGATCCCACAACCAAACATACGGTTAGCTGGAAGTTCTTCACACGGGCAACCATAACTGGACCATGAAACTTCAAAGACCAGCACTGCACATCCTCATCCCATCGTGGTACTTTATTGTACAGCACCAAGGAACTGGTGCAGGGTTGCTTTACCTTCGGCGGTTCTATTGTAGTGTCCTCATTGACAGGGCACTGGATACTGGATACTGCAGTGTATTCTTCTCGGTCCTCTTGATTTGAGAAGATTGTATTCATAGGTTCTCCAGTTTCAAATTTGCCAGTGGAAACTAGTGGGTTTGTTTCCTTACTTGCAAGCCAGGGTCTGCATCTGCTGATTGACACATTAGCACCTTCATATTGTGGCTGCAGATCATAAATAGTGAACTTTGATCTCGTGAAGTCAGACCTACAAGCACAGGTTGCTCTGTCAGTGAAGCATCTGGGCAGTTTGGTATGGAATCAACTTTTCCTATACCGTAAGAGATAGTTGCATGTATTTTTCCCTTCACCCACGCCTGATACTATGTTTTGGGTCGCATGCATCAAAAGGAGCATGCCAAAAGTACAGATGGTGGCTGGCGAATAAAGTTGTAACTGAGGCAATTAGTAGCACTTACCTATGAAATGCATGGTGTCATCTTGTTTCACACATAAAGGGACAAAAGAAATTAGATGGCTAGAGCTATGAGAATATATTATATAGTTGAAAACTGTTTCTTGAAATATTTCAACAATGTTGCAGGCTTGCAGCAGTCAAAAGCCATTGAAATATTAGATTTAGGCCTCACTTTAGCTTTCCGGCCGACATGGCTTCCATGAGTGAGATCGTTGCGAATAGGGATAATATATTCCATGTGGTACGCACACAAGTTCATACGAGTTGCCAACAAAAACTTCCCTTGACCTATTAATGCTGTTAAACGAAAATCTCAGTGAAAACATAGTGCTAGCTTTGAGCCTTTGATGAATATAGGAATTTTCTCGAGAAAATACTCTTTGGTGCCTGGTTGAAGCATTCCTATGGCTATATGTTGCTCGGCAGCTTAGGAAACTTTTGCAGTGATAGCTTGTTAGCGTGATGGTGGTTGATGAAACAACCTTTTCATTAATGAGATGAAACCATTCAGGTGAAATTCTTGTAAGATCCTCATGAATTTTTTGCATTCCAAAATGACCTCTAAAAGATGAATATGATTAAATTGTTGCTTTACTATTTATACTACATTTCTCTGAAGAAGATGTCCTTATAGTTTGTTCTAAGTTAAACTTTTTGAGTTTTATTAAATTTACAAAGAAGAAGATTGTCAGTTTTTTCTTTCGTGTTTATTTTTTCCTTGACGATTTATGGGCCCATCCTGAAAAATCGGAGCGCGCTGGGCCGTCAAGGCCGGGCTGCCAACAAACTGCACTGGTTCGCCTAAAAAAACGCTGGTCCAAGATTTTTTTTTTTTTTTTTTTTTTTGTAACGCTGGTCCAAGGATCCCAGCATGCGTTTCTCAAAAAAGAAGAAAAAAATCCCAGCATGCACAATGCAGTCCATGTCCACAAGACACATTCTTGTGTTTCTCAAAAAACAAGACACATCAGATTCTGGGTCATTCTGCATCAATAAAAAAAATCTCAGTCATTCGGATATGCATGGCGGCATGGCGCCGCGCCGATCCTGTGGTTGGACACACTTGTAGCTCTGCAGCGACAACTGTTCTCCACTACCCAATCAGTGTAGTTCTGTAGTGATGCGAGCCGCCGAATCTTGATCCGGCCTCGCGCTCAGCCAGATCAGAGAAAATTGTGGCCGTGGGGCTGCGGTGCCGATCGGGCTTTGATGTTGGTGCCTTGCTCAGCGGGAGCAAACGCAGACGCTGGCCGCGGCATCCGGCTGGCTAGGGCTGGGCTCGGTCCGGTTCACCGTCCAAATGCGTAGCCTGCGACGCAGTGCAAAACTGGAAACCCAAAATGCGCGCACACCTCGGACGGGCGTATTATATGGCTTCTGCCGTCTCTCTCTCTCTCTCAAAAGAGCTTCTGGCGTGGGACAGTCGGAAGAGCGTGGAAGGCGCGTCTCGTCTCGTCTCAGACTTCTTGGCCTGGCGCGGTGTCCACACACCGCGTTGGACCGCGCGTGACTCATGCTTACACTCGAATTTTCGGCGCTAGCGGAGCGCCGGAGGTGAGCATGCCAAAGAATAGGGATTTGTGATAGATCCTGTGTCACATACACGAGACAGCGATTCTTCGAGGGCCTCGAATTTGTTCTCTAGTACACTAATAGTAAGAACACATCACTAGTCATAGCACGTGTAAATCCTTATCAGGAAAGATTAGTAGGAAAAAGCTTATACTAATGTTGAGCGCTAAATGCTAGGAGAACTCGACGTCACTGGCAACGTGGAGAGAGAAGGATTTCACATCTCCATGTGCATCTTAAAACCAGAGCGGTTCCATTTTGTTTTATCAACAATGTATTTGCAATTACAGAATAATTACAAAAATAGAGATTAAAACCCATAATAAAAACAATACAATCATCAATAAATATGTAATAATTAAGTATATAAGTATAAATCATGAAATCTTAAATTATAGAGCACAATTTATATCAGTAAATAAATAAATGAATTATTAAATAATTTACAACCAGAAATATATTAGGTTATTAACCGACTTCAAAAAATACTAAAGTGACCTACATCATTCATATCTGAAAAACAAATACGAATATCTATAGCACAAAACTTAGCAGACATCAATGTAAGATAATTCGAATATTTATAGTTTCATTTTTTTTCCATCCCTGGTCTAGGCTTGTACTCAAACGACCATATGGTAGACACAAAAACTACTCCAACTGTTGTCCTATTCGCTTGGTCATTTCTAGCTGGCTGGTTCTGACTGCTGCTGATTTTTTATGAGAGAAAAATACTGTTGAATGGCTGACTGGTTTGGCTGATAAGTTTAAACGAACAAGGTGTGCGTTTGCGCAAAGAGCCACTGCACGCGCAGGCTCGAGCCTCGAGAGACACGAACGTCCGTACCTGCACTGTACTCACCGGAAGCTCTCGGTGCACAAGGATGCACGGCCGCCACCCCCCCTGGTCCGCGGTCCGGCCGCCGATTCCCTTCACCTGCCGACGCGGCCACGGAAAAGGTGAAACGCAGCGCGAGGGCCGAGGGCCGAGGGGAAGGGCAGCCGGTAGCGCCGTTCCATGAGTGAGCAATCCTGCGTGTCATGTTCTCTGTCCTTTTGCTAGCCAAAAGTTTCGTCGCCGTCATTAGATATATAGGAGAAGATAGAGATCCACACCAGATAGGCCCTACACGCTCGCATGCATCCGCACCGACTGCCACATCACACCATTCACACGTCCTACCGCAGAAACAAACAAGCAAAACCCGACGAACCCACCATAGAGTCACAGGACCTGCCGAAAACAGAAACCAGGGAAAAGGTCATAAGAGACATGTTTACATTTTTCTTTTATAATTACTGGGCACGTGCCTAGATATTCACAACACGTAAACACAATCATCAATATTAACATACGTACATAAACTCTAATTTTATGAATACCTTTAAAAGACTGAGTAGCCGAGGGTTAAAGATTTTCGAAGTCACGACTGATGCCTTGTTATTGATGAGAACGTCGCTTATCACTTAACATATAATACCTTAACATATAATACCGATAAATTCAAAAATTTTAGAAAAAAATACAAGTACCAAGATTTAAGATAATATCCTGCTAGACCGTTCTACTGTTGAACTAGAGTCAAGTCAGATCTGCAAGCCAACTCGCAAGGAGGCATGTATACATGAATACGTACAACATATACAGTGGGAACACATCGCAAAATCCAACGAAGCATAGAGATGGATCAAGTCACAGGAACCTGCCGAAAACTGAAACCAGGGAAGAGGTCAAAAGAGGCATGTGTACATGAATACGTACAACATATAACATAGTAGGAACACATCACATATAGGCCGTCCATGTGCTTACTCTCTCGTCAATAAGTCCAGTCCCGGTCGCGGTCTCACTGGCACTGTCGAGACGGGATGGACATGGCGCGGTACGAGTCGTGCTACCGGCACTGGATCGCCGGGCAGGAGGCGGGCCTGGCCGAGCTGGAGGCTGCGTCGGCCAATGCCGCCGCGGGCCGGGCGACGGACGCCGAGCTGCGGGCCGTGGTGGAGCGGTGCATGGTCGGGTACCAGGACTACGCCACCCGCAGGCGCGCGCTGTCGCGGGAGGACGGCGCCGCCTTCATCGCCCCGCCCTGGTGCACCGCCTTCGAGAACTCCGTGCTCTGGCTCGGGGGCTGCCGCCCCTCGCTCACCGTCCGCCTGCTCTACAACCTCTCCGGGGAGGGGCTGGAGGCGCAGGTGGCGGAGCTGCTCGGCGGCCTCAGCCACGGCGTCGGCATCCCGGTGGGAGCGGTGGGGATCACGTCCGCGCAGCTGCCGCTCATCAACGACCTCCACAGCCGGACGGTGCGCCAGGAACGCCCTGTCGGACCGCCTCGCCACCCTGCAGGAGAACATCGCCGACCGCCCGCTCCTGCCCATCGTGAGGCAGCGAAGCGGACTGCTCGCCGCTACCCTCGGAACCTGCGACGGCGGCGTGGGCGCGGTACGCCGGCTCGGGGCGGCTGCCGGGCCAGGAGGAGGCGGCGCGGCGGACGCCGGGGTGGACGCGGCGCTGGACAGCTACGAGGCCGCGCTGTCGCGGCTGCTGGTGGAGGCCGACGAGCTGAGGATGGCGACGACGCGGACGCTGGCGACGGAGATCCTGACGCCGCGGCAAGCGGTGGAGATGCTGGCGGCAGGCAAGCATCTACACCTCGCCGTCCGCGACTGGAGCCGAAGTAGAGAAGGAGCAGCCGCTGGCGCACAGCCACATCTCAACGGGCCGAGCGCCGGGACGGCCTCCACCACCTCCGCTGCCCCCTCCCGCCGCAACCCATGAAAGGCTTGCCCTTCCTCACCCTTACTTTGCCTGCAGCTATAGCAGCATCTCCCCTGTGTAGCCTGGACACCAGTCACCTCTCTAGCTAGTACCGACTGTATGTGTGTCTTCCTATAGACCGATCCATCACCGTGTAGTGCATGCCGTCCATTAATATGTACAGAGTTGGTGCATGCATTTGTCCTAAGAACCCAATTAACCACCGCAACTAATATCCTACCGTCTGTGTGCGTGCATATGAGTAGCTTCATCTCTCTTCTTCGTTTTGCCTTCACCGTTTCTGCGTCTCTCGCGAGTCGCGAACCAGTGTCACACTCTTTATATACAGGCGTGTATCCTTTCTTCATAGAAGAAGCCGTGGACGTCTCATCTTCTCTTTTTTTTTTTTTTTTTTTACTCTTTGTTAATGGCTGCCGCCGCCTGCCTGCATGGTTGGGCTGTCCATCGACAGGTAGTGTATAGCTGTGACCGGCGCTCACCTTTCCCGACCCTTTTCCGTATCCGGCGTAGCTCAGTGCTGCACGAGGCCGGACGGGCCGCGCGCGGCGGGACGATGAGACCGGGATGCGTCGCCTTCAGTGCCCCGTCACCACCGCCGAGCCCGGCGAAACGAGGCAGACTGGCGCACAGCGGCGCCCATAGGCCAGCATGGACCATCGCTGGCGCTCTACCTCATGCCGTTTGGCCGTGGCCGGCCGGCGCATGGGCGATACCCGAGAGTGCCGGGGCAGCCGCCAGCTCTCTGCGAAGCGTGCTTGCATGCGTGACGCGTGGATCCTGCATGCGTCGTCACTCATGGAACTCACTTTTCTTTGCGCTCTGGCTAATTGATTGGCCCACTGTGAAACTGTAACCATCTTGACACAGCAGTGAGGCGCAGACCGGGCGAGCAATGGTCGTCGAGTGGTGTGGAGTCAATAGAGAAGAGCTATTGAGCTGTGCAATGCATTTGCAAGCATTTCACCGTCCATAAATCAACAAGCCTACGCGACCTGCCTCTTGTCTTCTGAAACTAGATTTTCTGACATGGATTAAAATGACCATTTTAATTGAAAGCTCAAAATAAAACCAAGCGTCGAACAATAGTTGAGACATCAAAAGTGGTATTCAGCCTTTCCTGATCAATGGGTCAAATGGGTGCAAATTCGCAACAGCGTCAACAGTTTTCTTCAGCATTTTTAAGCTTCGAGCTTTGTGGGAGGCCACGGGACACAGGAACAAGACGTATAACCAAATCTGTTTCTAAAGTTTTCTAATAAAAATCAATATTATTTTAAAAGAAATTCGTGAAACGCCTAGGTGACGTGAAAGCATTTCTTTCCCACCCATATCACGAGACTAGCTATATGAAGAACATTATGGATTGGATGTGTGAAGAACTTGAGGGATAGACAATTGTGGGGAAGTGAAACTTCTCATTGATGCGCAAGCTAACATTTCTTCGCAACTCATATGCTATGGGAGGTTGGTCTGACGGTGGGAACAAGGTTTTTCTTTCCACGAAAACTCGTATATTTTAAAACGTTATAAAAGCACAGTATAAGAATTAAGGATAGAAATCCCAAATACATGGACATAACCTTACTGAAACCAAGAAAACATCATGGGAGTCCATCAACAAACAATATGATTCTGAATTTCTGAGTAAGACTCTGAAACCAAATCCTACAAAAGTTTTGAAAAATCATTAAGATGCTCCTGTGGGGACAAATCGAACATTGTCATCGGGGATGGTGACAAAGACCCTCAAAGGCCTCCCTTTGTGCATGTCAGCATGTGGATAGGCATGAGAGCAAGTCTGTTAAGGTGTCTTATGTCACTGAAGAATCAGAACAGTGTGATGGTTGGGATAAGATTTAGTCATCGATGTGCCAAGAAACCATCGTATTGGCAGTAAGCTGGAATATGGAACTCCTATGCTAATTAGGCCAAAGTAATGTGTCGTGGAGTAATAAGATTTAGTTGCAGAGAACCTACCATATTAGAGAAGCTGGAAAGTGAAACTTCTAAGCTAACCAGGCCAATGCAATTGTGTCGTGGAGTAAGACTTAGCCATCTATACGAAGAGAGCCTACCATATTGGCAAAGCTAGACTGTGAAACTCCTATGCTTGTGTTTCATCCCAATTCATGCACGACTCCATGTTCCCAAGTCAAATTCTTGGGCCTATTGGGAGCACATTGAACACTATAATTGAGCAATGGTGACAAAGATCCTCAAAGGCTCCCTTGTGCAATGTGCGTGTATGGGAGTGGGTCGGGTAAAGCGTGTCATGTTGTTGAAGGTTAATCAAGACGGTGTGATGGTGGGGATAAGGCTTTTGGTCAGATGCGCCGAGAACCTATCGTATTGCCAGTATCGTCGAAGCTGGAAAGTGAAACTCCTAGGCTAATCAAGTCAACATGATTTTGCCATGGTAGTGAAAAGATTTAGTCATCTATATGCAGGAAAACTACCATATTAGCAAAGCTACAAACCGAGACTCCTAGTTGACATGCTTGTGTTTTTTCCTACCTCATGCACATGCCTAACTGCTCGCGCCACTATCGCCCCGGCCTAGAGCTTACAACGTTGCTCCACTATGCCTCTATCTCGCCCTGCTTAGAGCTCGCCCACCTCCGTCTATGTCGTTCCACCCCATCGACCAGGTCGCGTTACCACTACCACTCCCCTCAATTCATGCCCGTTGCACTCCTCATCTCACTCGTGATCATGCTCACCGACAAGACCCGTGTCCCACTCATCAATCACCAACGTCACCTGTGTTTGAGATGAGAGAGAGAGAGAGAGAGAGAGAGAGAGAGAGAGAGAGAGAGAGAAGTTGCCAAACTTACCTTGTCCGCTTTGCGCCGGACCGGAAGAACGGACATGAGTGGATGAGAGGATGGCGGTTGGGAGATGGGGCTTTGGTTGAGGGGGCGTTGAAGTTAGGTTTAGCTTTTTTTAACAACTAACATATATTGATCGGCAGTATGAAGCTACAATTACACTAACGGAATGTAGGATACAGTGTCCAGTGCATTCACAAAGAGCATTAATGATCATGGCCAATGTATGAACAGACAGTCCCTTAGAGGTCTGAGAATTGTTTACAGGAGCTGAGCTAGCCTAGCAATAGTATTTGTTGTAGTATTGAGAGTCGTACTGATCCTGATTGGAGACACTAGGCATGAGGGCTTTTACATTGGTACAAACATTTTCACCAATAGTCCATGAAATAAATACCAACCTTTGGTGAGCATAGTCTCCGTTTTTACCGCCAGTTTTTGTCACAAACTATTAGTGATGACTAGTTTCACTTCTATATCTATTATGAATAAGTAATGATTATTAATTGTTAATGTCTTGTCACTAGTAGAGGGCCATCTGCCACATCGATCCCTCTAACAAACTAGTGGCGAAAGCTACAAACAAATGAACCCTGGTCTACAGTATAAGTAACTTACACAATTTTATTAAAATACATGGTGAAAATAAGACCATTCAATGGCAAAAAGAAAAATTACCACAAATCATTTGCTGCTCATTTGCTGCTCATCCTAAATACAGGCACCAGGTAACTACAACATGGCTTCGCCATTGTAACAGTCGCAAATCATTTGCTGCTCATCCTAAATAATGGTAATATGCTAAATATTATGTTTTTTAGTAAATAGTTAGTATCGAGTCGTCAATGATATATTGATTATAAATGTTTTGCCACTTTCAGAGGGTCATATTTAATCCCCTCCCACATTGATCCCTCTCACAAAGTGGCAAATCATTTGCCATTCACCCTTAATAATAGTGGCAATTGTTTAAATATTTTGTTTTTAGTGGACCGTGTTAGTATCAAAATGTCGCTGCGAAAATCTTTTATGCAGTAGTGGTAAATCAGGAACGTTGATTGGTGCCCTGCCTCGGTGCTAGCACCGGCTGACCGGCATAGGAGCCGGAGGCGGCGAATCACCGCCCTGCCACGACCACACAATGTCACCTAACGACGGCTTCAGTTCCTGCTTGTAGAATTCCCGGAACTCGAGCGAGTCACCGCCGGTCTTCCTCATCTCCACCACGTGCACCGATGGCGCCACCTCGAAGATCTCTGCCTCGATGGCGAGTGCACCTCTCCGACAGTCCCGGCTGCCCTCCATCTGGACTCTGCCCCCTTTATTTAGCTTGACGTTGAGGTTCCGCGTCTCAGCGATCTCCTCCAGCTTGGACACGATCGCCGCCGTGGTTTCTCTAGAAGTGAAGCGTGCCTCCAACCTGTGCTCCTCGTCGAACATCTTTGACAGGTCCAACCCTTTCGATCGCGAGATGATGTCAAAGGCGTTCATGCTTGGAGGCCTCATGGCGACGGTCGGCGAAGACACCGTCACCTTGGACCGCTTCCTCTTCCTGGTGTCCTCGTTGTCGTCGTCGCCGTCCTCACGCTGATGGTGGCACTTGCAGGCCTCCTTGCTCAGCACCTCGGAGCTCTCGCTCAAGACGTCGGACTTGCCGGTGCGAGCGCAGAGTCCTTTCCGGAACCAGGGATTAGCCGTGATCTTGGAGATGGTGGTCCTGGCCCTGGGGTTGGGGTCCAGCATCCTGGCAAGGAGCTTGCGCGCATCGACAGAGAACCACGGCGGGCACTTGTAGTTGCTCTGCGTGATCTTCCGGTACAACAGCATCAGGTTGGTGTCGTTGAACGGAAGGTAGCCTGCCAGGAGCACAAAGAGGATCACGCCGCACGACCAGATGTCCGCCTTGGCACCGTCGTAGCCGCTCTTCAAGAGAACCTCGGGGGCGACGTACGCCGGCGTGCCGCACGCCGTGTGCAAGAGGCCGTCACCTCGGAAGCGGGCGCCGCCGTCCTGCTGCAGCGCGCTGAGCCCAAAGTCGGAGACCTTGAGGTCGCCGCGCACGTCCAGGAGCAGGTTCTCGGGCTTGAGGTCGCGGTGGTAGACGCCGCGGCTGTGGCAGAACTCGACGGCCGTGATCAGCTGCTGGAAGTACCGGCGCGCCACGGGCTCCGGAAACCGCGTGCTCTGGGATAGGCGCGCGAAGAGCTCGCCGCCGCTGGCGTACTCCATGACGAAGTAGATCCTGGACCGCGTGGCCATCACCTCGTGGAGGCGGACGACGTTCGGGTGGCGCACGCGACGCATCACGTCCACCTCGGTCTTCACCTTCTCCGCCATGCCGCAGCGGTGCACGGCGTCCTTGTCCAGCACCTTGACGGCCACGACCTCGCCGGTGGCCACATTATGGGCCTTGTACACCTTGGCAAAGGTGCCGCAGCCGAGGAAGCGGCCCAGCCTGTACCGGCCCATGATCAACCGGGGGTCTTGGTCCTTCTCCATGGCCATGGGAAGAAAAGGATGTTCTTGGTGTGAACATGGGTGAAGGTCCGGCCGGGCAATCGGCGACGGCCGGACCGAGTCAGTGTCGTCCCTGTGTGCAGCGATTGAGATGGTGGACGACCATTGGCAAGAGAGGTTAGGGCCTGATATGTTCGGTGAGATCTGAGGCTAGGAGGTGCTATGCGATTACTGTCCAGTGGTGTTGGAGGGGAGGAAATGGGGAGTCCTGTTTCACTAATTTTAGCACTGTCGAATGCAATGGTTAGGAGGGAAGTGTTTTAGGATTTCCTCACCATTTTCTAATTTTAGAAGGTCGTCGGTTACTTGGTGGCAGGCTCATGGACTAAGTCATTAGCAACTTACAAATTGTTGCTTTTTGTGAAAAACTTACAAATTGTTTTATGCTCTTTTGCTGTAAAGCTAAATCGGCATTCCCACTTTTTTGTCAATTCTAAAGGGTTTGAGGTCACGCACTCCATTGCTATTACTACGGCTGTGTTTGGATTGCGGGTTGGTGTAAGTTGGTGTGGGTTGAACCCAGATGGATCCGTGTTTGGTTGAAAAAGCAGTGAGTTAGGTTGGTCCCAGAAAAGAAATATTCCTGCCAGATGCGGGTCGGTTGCATCCACTGGCGCAGGGCGGCGCGGCGCGAGGAGGCCAGTCGGGCCGCCGGCGCAGGGCGGCAAGGCGCGGGGAGGCGGGCCACTGGCGACGCGTGGAGGCCAGCTGGCGCAGCTGAGGGTGGGGTGCGCTGCGACGGATGTGGAAGAAGAGGTACAGGTCACTGACAGCTGGGTCCCACGTAGGTAGTAGCAAACGGAGTGTCTTTTTTAAAACTGAGCGGCAAACGGAGTTAACAGGGCATCCATCCCAACCCACTTCATCCTTCATACCAAACAAAAAATTGAAACCGCTCCAACCCTCTAACCAAACACGAAATGGTTCAATCCAACCCAGAAAACTGGGTTCAACTCAACCCAGCCTACTTGGTTCCGAAACCAAACACTACCTACGCCTCCTATTATTTCCATGGATGATAATGGATGTTCTCCCCACTCATATTATTCTGGACCTTTTATCATGAGTACTTTTGTCCTAACAAGTGGCGACGGACTTGATAGGTGGAGGTGGCATTAAAAAAACCAAGATGAAAAACATGGATACATACTATGACAGAGCCTATGATAGTCTGCAACTCTGCAAAGTAACCATAGTGCCTTCCATTATGCCATGGTAAGTTAAAAGGTAAATAGCTCTGGTTTTCTAGGATGTCCTTTTGGATCAATAGGCCTACCTTGAACGGTGAGTCGGTGAAGAACTCTGCAAGTGTCATATCAATTCTTGGGACTCAAGCATATGTGAATTTAGTTTTTTTTGGTTGGATCAGGAGGAAGCGAAGGAAATGGGCCGTTGTGACACCAGATAACCACTACCTGATTGTTTCCCCTCAAAAAAACAAAAGACTACCTGATTGTTACAGTTACGAACTCAAAATGCCCACTCGTTGCTAAGTTCATGCTCCAAGTCACATTAGCAAATATCAACTTATTCTGACTTTTTTGTGACGCTGAATATTCTGATTTGGTAGCACCAAAAAAACAAATAACATGAATCAGCTTGCTGGAGATCTATTGAGACTCCCGTCGACATTCTATCACAGCAAAAGAAGGCAGTGAGAAATTAGATGGAAAAATGGTATCTTGTTTTTGGTTCCTTTCTGTTTCAAAGTTCTGAAACTTGTTATTGGTGCAAGACATGCAAAGCAATTCTAAAACTCACCCTGCCTTTTTCTCTATTTTTTGTATTTTTGGTTTTGGAAAAGGTGAAACGCTCTAATGTTTGTAAAAATTCTGGAACTCACCATGCACATAGATTGCTAACTGTTATATTTGCATTCTGTTCCACACTCAAATAGTTTATTTATCAGCTATTATTCTTGGTACTTACTGCGTATGAAAATAGACAAACAGGTACTGTCGTGATAATACAGGATTAGCCACAGAAACTTTACGGTTGATATTTTTTTATAGCATGTATACTTCGTTTCAGTGAAAGTTCCACAAGCAAATACATTACCCAGGAATACTGAGTGCTGCCTTCAGTAGTTCAGTCGCAGAAAATGTATAGGCTCTCGAAAGCGACTTCATTCATAAAAGACAAGGAAAAGAGGAGAAAGAAACTTCATTGTCTTTCGTATACTAGATTTGAGAAGCAACTGTTTACAACATTTCGTAATCTATCGACAAGGTTTTAACAAGTGTAGCATCACCCGAATCAGACACATCCGCGGGACCGCGGCCGTCGCCATTCCATTCTCCATCGCTAGCATGTCAGTGTCACCGAGTGTGCTTATCGGCAAATCCAGAAGAAAGAACACGGTCACAGATACGACGGCGACACAAACTCATTTCACGATAATAATGCGATCTTTATCTCTGCAGGCGCGCGCAGCAACAAAAGAGGGGTCCCAACTCCGAGCCCCGCGTAGCTGCACACGGCGCTTTCGTGGTCGGGCCCGGCAGCCCACGCGCGGCGGTGGGTAGGCCAACCAGCGCCAACTCCGGCTCACGTGCTCGACTAGACCGCCGCACTTGCTGCCAATCCACCGGCGGCCTCCCTGTCTGTCTCTAGACGACTCCTGCAGAGTCCGAAACATCAGTGCCTCTCCAAATCGGGACTCCTCCATACAATTATTATGCGGTATCAGAAATCGAAGATCTCAGGCCGGAGCTGAGCATGCGCCTGTCCAGGATGCACCCGATGATTCATCGTTGGAGACAGAATAGCATCATGATTAAACAAATTCTTATTATTATTATCCTGCTGCGCGCCTACAACCAATAGCAGGACTACTTACAACACTGCACCACCCGCGATACAACATTCAGCAACAACATAACCTCAGGTACTAACAAAGACACCGGAGGATGTTACATCCACACGGTCTCCTTCCATGGCCGGGGGCATTGTCTGCCCTCGTGGAGAACATAACTTATTCATCAGTCATGAGATGTCGAGCTCATCATCTGCACAACTACAGCGGTGTCGAACACTGGTCAAGATTTTTTGTTCAGACTACGATCTCTTCTGGTCAGCTGTGCCGTGCTCAACTCTGTCTCTAGCCTCATGCCACTCCGAATGTCATTCCTGTTATCAGTTGCTCCGTGCGAAGTGCTGTGGTTATGTTCAAAGCCTGCAGTGAGCGAAGGAAATGGTCAGATAACAAAGCGATCGATTTTGCTGTCCTGTCGCAAGTTCCAAATTGTAATAAACATCCATGCTGATCCATGACAAGCAAACCATTTTTAAAACCTACTATCAGGAAATTTGTGCATCTAAATACAATCACATTACCCCTGCAAAGCTTTAATATTCATGCCCCATCAGGCCACAAAGAAAGTTTAAATCCGTTGATACTATATACCTAAACAAACCTACACAAGAACAATAAAAAAAATCCATGTGCCAGGAACTAATAACTATATATATGATCCCAGTGGAATATGTATGTATACTACCGGATTCACTCATTCATGTGAAAGAACATTAGGCAGACTGATTTATTAAGACATATTGGAAAGTTCAGGTTTAAGAAAAGACAATTTTGATAGAAAAAGGAGCTAAAATGACTTTTTTTGTGTGTACCTGGAAGGATTAACCATGCACAAATTTTCATTCAACTAAGCTGATCAAGAAAGCAGCAACTCCTGGTTGTGGCTACAGATATGCGTAAGATTTGATTGTGTTAATGTGATCCATGTTTTTTATTATAATTATGACTGTATTTGTCAAATTAAGTGATCAACATGGATCCAATAATAAGGTTGATGCTATTAACTGCACACAGATGATGATTATGGATCAATAATGCAACAATATGTGGACCATTACGTCAACACAGAGGAAATTTAACCTAAAGCCACCAACGGACAAACCCCACAAATCAACTTCTGACATACAATAAATGGTAAATACAACCTACTGCCATAATCACACAACTAAACCTGAATAACTCTAATGTAGGAAGAAGTCATAACATCACTGTAATTTATGATAGAGGGGTAAAAGTGATACACCACATAAACCTGAATTGTTTATCTACAAGGTGTTTGGTTCCCAAGCAATTATTTACCCTATCAACACAATCTCCCAGAGACTTGCTGGGCCAGGAGCTGCAGGGAGCAAGCTCCAAAGTTGGAAATTCTTGCTAGCACAAGAACTGAATAAAGTTAGCCAAACATCCAGGCGCAGCAGCAGCATCAAATCCTTGTTCAGCAAGGGTAGGCAGGTTTGGGTGACAAACCAAATGCACCCTAAAGTTCCCAAACTTGGACTAGTATGCTTGAAAGTTTCTGAGGAAAAGTTTCCTTATGGAATAAAAGGAACGAGCCCGGAGCCCCTCCTTTATTCCTTCATTTTTGATAATATTCAGTAAAAAGGGGGAGGTGTAGATTACTCGCAGATAGATGCAACAGCAGTATTATGGAAGTAATGCTAGTGTAAGTACATACAATAAATTCATTGTATTTTTACTTGCGAGCTGAAAAGGTAAGTTTCAGCAGAATGTGGAAAATCACAACAGAAGCTTTTAAAAGTGAAGGTGTGATAGAGAAAAATGTCCTAGTCTAACTAACAGCTACAGAAAATAGTGATCCAATCAAGCTAGGCGGAAAACTAATCAATTGGGATACCAAAGATAACTTGCGCTCGTGACATGTGTTTTTTTTTTAATCATTCGTGATATGTGTTCATAAAGCATGGATCTTAGTGAAGCCAGCATGTGACCTATATCTAGAAATAAAGCAATCAATCATTGAGCAACTGCAGAACCACTAGAACATGGTATATAAATTTTAATTTTGATCAAGTGGTGATGCATTTCAAGTAATCATTCGGCAGACAATTTCAGACCTCGGTTGTTTCCAACATGCAATTATCAAAAACTAGTATGTTCAAAGACTAGCAAGAGAATATCATATCATGCCCGAATTAGCATAAGTAGAACACATGTGACTTTAAACTACAGAGGTTGGATCATGCAAATAAATATTATTAGGAATGGCATCAGTGACATCATAAGAAAAAGTGAGGGAAATTTACTACCTTTGGTCGACCTACTCGGCTTCGGTAAGCATACTTGGAGCTCGGACCATATGATGGACAAGGTGCTGCATCCCTGGCTTCAATTCCTTGTTGCAGAAGTCCTCATACTCTTCGTTGTCTCCTGCCTTCTTTTTTACCTCCACCATTACAAGGGGAGGTGTGAGTTCAAATATCTCCGCCCCAATTGTTAACGGCCCCTTAACTCCTTCCCTTGTACCCTCCAGGCAGATCCGCCAGTCCTTCCTCCGCAACTTGAAGCTCTTCAGCTTTGCAATGTCCTCCAATTTCGTTATAATATCCGACATGGGCTCAGCCGAGATGAACCTCACTTCATCCCCTTTCTCCTCAAATAACCCTGATAAGTTAAATCCCCTTGAGAACGATATGATATCGAACGCATTAAGACTTGCTGGACGTGGGAGCGAGCCGCGGGGCCTTTGGCTCTCATCAGATAACACTGAAGCAGGGCAGGATGAGATCGACGAGTCTGAATCTGACCCTGATTCATCACCATCAATCTTTGGCGGAGGTAGAGGTGGAGGTGGCAATGGTGGAGGAACAGGACCAGCAGGTGCCATATCCAACAGGGCATCCTCATCATCGATAACGTTATGCAGCTGGTCATCCTCAATATAGAACTTGACAGGCTTGAATCCTTTCTTGAACCAGCGGGACTCCATGATCTCCGGCAAAGTGATCCGAGTGTTGGGGTTAGTGTCAAGGATGCGCCTCAGAAGGCTGGTAAGGTCTTTGGAGAACCACCTCGCACAGCGGAACTCGCCCTTGTAAATCTTCTTGTACATGGCCATGATGTTCTTGTCATGGAAAGGGAGATACCCGGCCATGAGCACAAAGAGGATGACACCGCAGGACCACACGTCGGCCTTGGCGCCGTCGTACCCGCGGCGGCCGAGCACTTCGGGGGCCACATAGGCCGGCGTGCCGCAGAAGGTGTGGAGCAGGCCGTCGGGGCGGAACTGGTCGGCGACGGCGGAGAGTCCAAAGTCCGATACCTTGAGGTTCCCGCTGTCGTCGACGAGGAGGTTCTCGGGCTTGAGGTCCCGGTGGAAGACGCCGCGGGCGTGGCAGAAGCCGACGGCGGAGACGAGCTGCTGGAAGTAGCGGCGCGCGATGTCCTCCCTGAGGCGGCCCTTGGAGACGCGGGAGAAGAGCTCGCCGCCGCGGACGAGCTCCATGACGAAGTAGATCTTAGTCTTGGTGGCCATGACCTCGAAGAGGTGGACGATGTTGGGGTGGCGCACGCGGCGGAGCACGGCGATCTCGCGCTTGATGTGCGGGACGAGCCCGCTCTTGACGGCCTTCTCCTTGTCGAGCACCTTGATGGCGACGTTGTCCCCCGTGCCGACGTGCCGCGCGAGGTACACCTTGGCGAAGGTGCCGTGCCCCAGGAGGCGCCCCAGCTCGTACTTCCCCATCAGCAGCCCTCCGGCGGCGCCCGCCCCACCCCCTCCTCGTTTGGACGCCGCCACGGCGGCGGCGGCGGCGGACGAGGCCGGGCGCCCCGTCTGCGGCGGCGACGGGTCCGACTTCGGCGGCGGCGTGACGGCGGCCATCGGACGGTAGGAAAACGAGCGCGGCGATTTGGTACTGCGGCCGGCAGTGGAGGCCTCAGGCAGCTGCAGGTGTGCGATAACAATTCTGTGCGGCTGCGCTGCTCTCTCTTTGCCCCCTTTCTCTCTCGCGCAGTCTGTCACGTTCTTATGGCCCGGCTCCCTGCTTGGGTGGGCAGATTTTTCGCTGCTCGTTTCGGTCGTGTATTGGAGCTGGGTGTGTGGGTGCTTTTGCTTTATGCCCTCGCCGTTTCCGTGTTTTGCTGGGCTGGGTCCATGTCGGCCGTGAATTGCCCTAGTTCAGGCATCGTGATGCGTGTGATTGCATTTGTTGGTTTTTTTCTGTAAAAAATAAGAGTAAAGTACATGAGCGGCCTCTAAACTTGTTCGGCTATGTCATCCTCGTTTCTAAATTCGTAAATCGACCGTCTAAGTTCTTTTACTTATTTAGGTGTGTCATCCCAGTCCTTAAACTTAGAGAACACACGTTTAAGTCCTTAAACGTGTCCAGTTATGTTATCCCGGTCCCCAAACTTAGTTTTGGGTCTCATCTTAATCAAAATATGAAGATATAAAACTCCCTATATAAAAAAATTTATAACTTTCTCATATAAACTCGAATCAATATAAATTTTATATCAAATTGTAGCACATGTCACGATCTACGACCTCGTAGTTGAACTTTTTTAATTAAAAGTATTTAGGGTCCTAAAATATTATATTAATTTGTATATTTTAAAATTTTAAAGTTAAAATTAATTTTTGGGACATTAAACAAATTTAAATATAAAACTTTTCAACTACGAGGTCGAGCGCTATAATTTTGATATAAGTTTGTCTTGTTCGAGTTCATATAAATAAGTTATGAATTATTTTTATAAAGATTTTTTATAATGTTATGTTTTGATCAAGATGAGACTCAAAACCAAGTTTAGAGAGTGGGATGACACAACTGGACAAGTTTGAGCACTTAAACGTTTGTTCAAGTTTAGGGACTGACATGACACAGACAAACAAATTGAAGGACATAGACGGTCGATTTGCGAGTTTAAAGACCGGGATGACACAGTCGAACAAGTTTAGAGACCGCTAATGGACTTTATTCAAAAAATAATACCAACCAACCGAAAAGTTGTACGTAGCGCCGCAGCCGCTGCCCCTCGCTGTCCTTCATCGCTGCCCCCCTTCCTTCCCCTCCGGCATCTTGTCGGGGTTGAAGAAAGTGGAAATCCATTGTTTCAATAAGTTTTTCGTAATGGATCCATTTGTTAGGGATGGTGTTTTCCATGCCAAAATTCTTGGTGATGGCAACAACTTCGACGTCGGCATCTTCATAGCTATGACGACATGGAGACTTTTATTTTTGGACGACGGCATCAAGGTGGAGATGATGTCATCATCATGGAATAATTCTCTCTAGTCTCTTCTCCGTTTTGTTATGGTTAAATCTGGCCAATGAAGGACTAGGGAGAATATTTTTTGTATCAGTCTTCCTCATTCTTCGGTGGCAGAAAGGAGAAGAAGGAAGACACCATAAAATAGAAGAAGCTCCTCAATTCTGCCTACATGGATATTGGCCGTCGTTTGTTGGGCATTTGTTCTCAGGCCATCTTTCGTTACCAAAAGTTTGCATGTGCGGTTATCCGCACTGCAAAGTTAACAGGTTAGGTTTTGAGTTATGCTATTTACAGTGTGAGTACATTTTTATAATCTAGAGTTATTGTAATATCTTGATGTACCTCGCTATTATATAATATAATTATTCTTTCGTTTGAAACTTATTATATGGAAATGGTAAAGCATTAGAGCGTCACAATAAAGCATTGTTAAGTATCATTTTGTTGCTTTGGTGAAAACTTGAAGATTCATGTGAGAAGTTACCTACTTAGTTCCAAAATATTAATGATAGTTAGAGAATAGTTCCCTAGGTTACGATCCCATTTAGAACAACTTATTTTAGCCACATTTTAGATCCTAAATTTCTCCCATGTCTAATTTTATAACCTTGTGAATGAAAAGCTTTCGTTGATACGCTAATTGTAGAGGAGAAGAATGCATGAGATCTAGAAGGCGTCGGCGGTCAACAATGTGGCCTCCCTACTTAGGCACAGCAAGGCAACACTGTCTCTCTCTCACCTCATAGGTGCTTGCACTCTCGGATCTCACCCACCGTGGTGGTAGCATCATCCTTGTCTCCTAGCTCTACAAGGGCATGGGTTGGCATGAAGGGTAAGACAACTAGGAATCAACAAGGGCAGAGGAGGAGGAGGAAGAGGAGGCGACGCGGCAAGGATATGAGTAGAAGGGGGCGGGGCGAGAGGCCATGACTCTATGAGGAGGGCATGAGAGTTTTGGTTTGCTTCTTATTTTGAATCAATATGAAACTTCTGGCTTTAGTTTCAGTGCTCTTGAGCCATGCTATGAGAGGTAGCCTTGATTAGGGCCTGTTAATTGGATTCAGATTATGGATTCAAGGAGGGTGGAGTTTGAATCACAACCAAACAAGGTAGGCTCTAACTTGGTTTGTACAATCTCCCTAGCCAAATTATGGCGATACCAACCTAGCTCAAAAGATATAATGGATGGAGAATTGATGAGTTTGCCCCTAGTCTAGGTTCCTAGTCGGTTGAAACGTCATGGACTTCTTCAACTATCTATAATATCAAGTCTGTAAGATTTTAATATCTAGAATCTAGATTTTTAGAATGGCCATATCTAGAATTCAGATTTCCAAAATCCATAGGTTATCAAACATGGTTTTGGTTATAAGGTTTATAATTCATTTTTTTTTGTTTCAAAAGCTTCGGCAAAGTCTATTTCAGTGATGGGTAACTGATTTACATTTAGTATCTGTTTGGATTTTTTCTGACAAAGAGCAAAACCAGCACAAACGTTGCAATTCAAATGGTGGAACCAATAGAAAAAAGCTGATGTGAACTATTTATTTGTGTCGGCCTACCTTTTTCAAAGGCATGTGCGAAGCGAGCTTTATCACAGTTTATTAAAAGAAACAATATCAGTACCCACCTTGTAGTACACTACGGAGAAAATGGACCCCAAACTGAGCCCAGATCATTTAGATAGTTCTTTCAAAAGATGGTAGTTCCTTATTTGTGTTGTTTTTTTATGAGATTTACACAGAGCCATCGCAAAATTGGCCTGTTGTCGAGGAGCAGGTCGTCTATCACTAAAACAAAAATAATACAAGCATGTGATTTGAATCCGGGTGGGCAGCACTACGAAAAACCTAACCAGCAGTTGGCAAGGAAAACGCTGCCCTTTGATTTTTTAATTAATATAAAACTTTTGTATCTGTCCATATGTTTTTTAGGCTTTATTAACCTTTTATCTTTACCTAATATTTAATTGTGACAATTTCAGTCTGCCAGGTCTTTTGTCCGCCGACCCCCAAAACAAAATCTGCCCGACTTGTCAATGACCGGATAAAAAAAATCTGCCCGACTTGTCAATGACCGGATAAAAAAAAGTCCGTTTCTAACTCGTGTCCTATACAAATTCAGCGATCCAGCCAAATTTAGTAGTGGTAAAGTGATTAGAAATGTTACAGGATTCTAGATGTAAAGATGCAAAATACACAGAAACGGTGAAAGGGTCTTAATAGGTTTCGAAATATATGGGGATTCCTAATGTAAGATGTTCAAATTCGATATTTATAAAAATAAAAACCTTGCAAAGAAGCGACTCGGTCAGGTCGTGGATGGACAGACGCCGCTGTTACTGCCTGTTCGGATGACAAAGGCGCAGCTAGCACAAACGCCAGCGTGGGGCTACAACGAGACTGTGCCCCATTCGCTGATCTCGCGGCGGTCGTGGTCCGAGAAGCTAGACGTGCACAGACTCGCATAGCTAATCGAGCCCCCCCCCCTCATCACCCAAGAGGTTGTCCCTATTCCTAGCCTCGTTCTTTTCTAGGGAAATATTGGCAAGGGAAGCGAGAAAGGAGACCATACTACCTACTCCATGGTTACCACCCAACGACCGAGTGCTAGATGGTGGCCGCAAAAAGATTTAAGGAGAAGTTGCACCACCATAGCATTAGTAAGCTAAAGATGAGATGACTGAGTGCTAGATGGCTGCAGCGAAAAGGTTTAAGGAGAAGTTGCACCACCATAGCATTAGTAGGCCAAAGACGAGCAACATTAGCAATTGTGCCTCCAATAACAACAACTCCTTATCAGTGAAGCCAAGATGCTCTTTTAACGAAAATGGAGAGCCCGTTGGTTTTCAAGACCAAAGCCAAGAGCTACCTAACGACGATGGTGATGATCGAGAGCAATAATTTACTTTTTATTTACCGTATACTAATCAGAACCTCCTTCTACTATAGCATATAAGTTTAGAAGGTTGGCCAGCAATTTACGATAGTGCTACATCGCTCTAATTGCTCCCTATAGTTTACACATTGTATTGATTTTAAGATGTATTAGAACAGATAGCGTAAACATTATGCTTATATAAATCTTCAAATCGATGTTTATGTAACCACTCAGCAAGATGTCCGTCCCGGTGTAACACACGGGCATGTTTTGAAAAACAACGCACTATGAGATAAATACATATGCCATATTCGGCGCAGTGCTAATGCTAGCATACTGATTTATTTTCTCTCGTTAAAGCGAAGTTGACTACAGCAGCAAGTCGGTGCTACTCTTCGTCTACGTGAATGAACACTCCATTTCCTATTCACGTTTCTGATAAGGGCGGTGCCGTTATTTTGGGGAAGCCCTTTTTTCCACGCTTTACTCCATCGGTCCATCCATAACAGGATATGCATTCTAGCTGTAATCCTGTATCCCACATGGTGCTCACACCGCTCTGCAGCCCCCGTTGGTAGGTTGACGCACGCGTCAGGTGTAGTGTAACCGTGTATGAAAAAATCCAGCACTTTTCCATCGTTAAGCGAACGAAAACTGTACTACTGCGTGCCGCATTGCCGCCACATCATTAAGGTCTTTTTTAGTGTGCAAGTAAATTTTCGGAGCTAGGTGAGGTGGCGACACCGTGGTATGCGTGGAGCGCCGGCAGTGGTCAAGCTGGCGGGCGGGCGGACAGGTGTAGCGTCTCGAGCGACCGATAGAGGGGCAGTCATCGGGGAGGCCGGTGCGGTCCTTGCGCGCAGCTTGGATTCTTCTCCTACCACCCAGATCGAAGATGGGCGGCGGGCGTAGCGTCCGGCGGCGCGGCGCGGCGCCACACCGGGATCCTTGGGCCCTGCGGGGCGGCGCGTGACCGCGAGGGAGACGCCGGCGTCGGGGGTCGCGTGACCAATCTCGTGCGTTCGCGTGGGGGATAACCTGCCTGAGACACAAAGAGGCGCGATCCTGCCAACGTACGGAAACGGAAACGCACCAGGAAACCGTGCGGTTGCAGTGGCAGTACAACGTGAAAACGTACACCACACCGCACCCCGTCGTCGTTTTTTACGGCGTCACTTGTTCTTGTCCAGTGACCAGTTTCAGGATGGGCGAAACTCCGATCTCGGCGTGGCTCTATGAATTATTACGGTACTATTATGATCATAGAACACTTCGAATGAACCTCTATGAAAAAAAAAAATCTCGGACCACTATCACCAGTAGTACTGGCCTTGCGTAGTTGCGTGCTACGTTTCGCTGCGAACTTTTTAGATGCATGCCGGAAAACAGCGATGTTTTCCATCCGCCCACGCAACAAGTCAAACACATGTCATTTTCTCCATGCCAACAATCGCCGCTGGCACCGCTCGCGCTCAGTGCCGTGACGACTAAACGAAAAGCATGGATACGGAAAACGCCAGAACCGGGCCACGGAAAACGAAAGGCTCGGCATCTCGCGATGTCACAAGCACAAACGGTGGTCTATCTCCGGCGCGGGCGTCCGCGACGGGATGAGCGCGCACCGGGGAATCTCTCTCCGTGTTTGCAGGACGGACAAACCTCAACCTCGCCTAAATAATGCAAAAAAAAAAAAAAAAGAATCTGGGACTGCCTGTGCCTGGCAACTGTTTGTACTACTCTGTAGCTGCTGCGAAGGGAAGCTTTGCAGTTTGTTTGCCCGTTTCAGAAGTGCTCCTGTCAAATTCACCTGTTATGGAAAGCCCACATGACTGATCGCGGAGATGCTGCACTAGTTTAGTAGCATGGCGAAAGCAAGAAAGCACTAGATAAAATGGCAATCGCTAAAATAGAGCAAACAAAAACGAACCTTTTCGTGCTGACGATGGATCGAAAGAGGTTACTCTACCCGTTTTGAAATACAAGTTATAACTACAGTAATAAATAAATAAATAAAATCTGATGAAAAGCTAATATTTTGCTCGTCACTAACTTGTTTGGTTGTTAGCTTGCTTATAATTTTTATTAAGCAAGGCATGATTTTAAAAGTAGGCGTGCATGTTACGTATTACATGACCAACTTAGACGAGTCATTTCGGGTAATATGTTCAAAAGTTATTCATAGATGGATTTTAAAAGGCTGACATGTATGGATGCGGTTAAGCAATTTAGAATACCTTACAATCTAACGTAAGTTTTAAACATTTGATATATTGTATTTCAAGACAGAGAGAGTAGAAAATATTTCTTCCATTTCAAAGTATAAATCATTTTGATTTATTTTGATGTATGCATTTTTCTATATATCTAGAAAATCAATGACTTATAATTTGGAATGGAAGGAATAATGAATAGTATCTTTGGGATGGAGTAGAGGTTATTGAACTCATTTCTAGCATTCAGCTTAATAATGAGGAAGATGAAATGATCTGGCAATTCACTTTCTCTGGCATTTATTCTTCACAATCCCTGTATAAGATTATTAATTTTAGAGGTATCAAAACAGTGCATGTCTCCTCTGTTTGGAGCCTCAAGATTCCACCAAGAGTTCAATCTTTTCTATGGCTAGTCATTAATAATAGAGCCTTGACCAGAGATAATTTAGCCAAGAGAAGAAAGGTCGAGGATGAGAATTGTCTTTTCTGTCTTGAAAAAGAAAGTATTCATCATTTATTTTTCGAATGTGCTGTTGTCAGGCAATGTTGGCAATACTTGTCTGAAGTGGTAGAGCAGCAGATAGGTCAATGCATGTTTGATGTAGGAAAACTGTGGCTTAGCAATAAAAAGAATTGCTTGTTGAACATGCTACCTCTGCTACTATCTGATCCTCGTGAAAACTAAGGAATGATTTTGTTTTTCAGAGTTTGAACTGGAGAAGCATGGAAATGCTTCTTTGTAGGATAGCTGTGACTCTGCAAAGTTGGGAATTGTTGTGTCCGGTAGACAAAAGGCCATTGTTGATGGAGTACACAAACAAGATCAGGGAGATACCAAACAAGCTGCTTTGGCTCCAAGGCGTGAACAGAAGCAACTCTTGAAGTTTCCCAGAAGTGATGAAGTTGGCACTATCATGAAGATGACCCATTATGGAGAATGGAAGGATTCATCTGCAACAAGGGCGCCGTGGTGGAGGGAGCCAGAAGTCTCTCTTAGTCTCAATTCATATCGCTGTAAAAAAGGGTGTACTCAGTGCCGTAGGCTCCCGTACTACGGGGTCTGGGAAAGGAAAAATAACCAGCAGTTATCTCTGCACAAATATGCAGAGGCTGGGGCTTGAACCCTGGACCTCTTGGTCACAGACGATAAAGCTCTACCGCTTGCATCAGGGCCGGCCCTTAATTCATATCACTGTCTAGTTGGATATTAGTTTGTGCTGTTTCAGTGCTGGGGGTGTTTCTTTTTGTACGGCGAGCGGTCGTGCGGCTGTCGCTGTCCAGGTGGACATTTTCTGGAGCGTTGCTCGGAACCTGCACTGTAACGAGTTTTGGTCTTTTGGTTTATAATCGAAAGGCTGGGGTTATGCCCTTGAATTCAAAAAAAAAATAATGAATAGTTGTTATTTTAACCTCTGAAACGTAAGTTGTTCCATTGTAGTACAGGAACATATTGGGTAGTATTATATGTAAAAAAATTATATATTTATTTAATTTAAATTTGAAATGTTTGATATCTTGGGATACAGATTTTCCATTCGAGAACGACACTTTTTAGGTTTGGACAACATGGGCTGTGCCCTCGGCCATCGTTGTTTGCCAGCCTACTCGGACACAGACCAACTCGGCAGCATCAGGTTCGCACTCCGTCCGTATCGCAGACTCGCCTAAATTGTGCTACCCCGAAAATCTTCCGCCTCCTTCCTCGCCGTTTCGGGCTTTCGGCCCTCGCTTCCGCATCGTCCCCAAATCCAACCCTTCCCTCCTCCTCAATCTCCCGTCCTCGGCATGGCGTCCGATACCGAGGGCATCGCCGCCCTCTTCTCGATGTACAACGACGACGAGGAAGAGGATGACGCCGACGAGCCCAACCCGCCTTCCCCAGCGCCGCCCGCCGCCGCCCCCTCCTCCTCGCCGCCGTTCTCTCAAGCCGGCGGGGGCGGAGAGGACCCTAACCCTTCCCTGGCGCCTCCTTCGCCTCCCCGCCCCGAGGAGTCGGCCGCTCCCAAAACCCTAGCGAGTCCCCACCCTTCCCCGGCGCGGGGGCTGCTTCCGCCGCTTCCCTCGCGGCGCTCTTCGTCGCCCTTTGCTGTGGCGTCCCCCTCCCCGCTGCGGGGACCATCCTCCGCGCCGCCGGCCGACCTGCCGCGCCCGCCGCGGCGCGGGGCGCTTGCAATCGTGGACTATGCGCACGACGAGACGGCTATGTCGCCCGAGCAGGAGGTACAACCGGTGGCGAAGTATGTGTTCAGTCATACTGTTTGTAACCTGCTGTTTTTTTCCGAATTGATGTTATTAGTGTGGATTGCTTGCAGGATGGGGAGATCAGGAACCACACACACAGATTTGGCTCGGATGCTCAGGATGCGGATGGTAAGTTCCTAGTCATGAGCCACACACACAGAGTATGTTGCTAAATTTCAATACAGATCAAATAAACTTAGCACAACCGATTTGCAGAAAATGTGTTATGTAAGGAACTAACGATATCTGAATTTTTCTTATGTTACTTTCTACCCATGCTTGTAATTCAATTTACTTTCATGTGAATGTCATGCATAGTAGCCATGCCATAATATTACTAGAGATGGCCATGGCCAAGCAGAATCATCAAACATGTCGATTTATTGTTATTCATATGGCTAAGAGTATGATGATGTCACCTTATGAGCTTTAATTGCAACTAGTCATGTACACATCCCCATCAAACAGTAGTTATTTTGAGATCATGATGTCAAACAATCTGCTATAATGTTAGACTGTTTCTCCATGTCATGTCGTGGTATGGGTATTATGCAATTAGATTTGACATCTTTGATTTGTTCCATTTTGGTCTTCTTGATCTTGAATGGGTTTTAATGTTACACAAAGATGTGATATATAGTAATGTAGTAATGGCTGTGATATCTTGTGTGACATTGCAATGAAAAAGAAAGTAAACTTTATGATAATCAACTAGATCTAATGGACTGTTGGCTAGTGTTGTGCATTACAATGCAAGAAAAAAATAGGGCTGTGATCATTAACTAGATTCATTGGACTGTTTCGATCAAATCTTATTGCATGCTTTTAGGAAAATTGTTGTGCTGTTGTACAAACTGTCAGATGAGTAATTTTAAAATTTTTATATGTCCCATTGGTGCATTTGCTGATATAAGGGTGCCCTGAAGAGCATCCTCTTGAAACGTAGAAGTATTCTTATATTAATGCATTTGATTTTACTGTTAATCTGGTTAACAACAATGTAGGTTCTTTAACCTTGGCTAAGTACATTTGGAAATCTGAGTGTTTAGCTTCTGAAAGTGCATTGTAGGCACCAGGAAGCGTAAATTATTTTACAGGCATGAAGATGCCATATGCTTTCAAAAAAAATCCATTTATGATTATAAGTTGGGTTGGACAAAAAGCTCGTTGACCTAGCTCGGTGGCTCGGTTTAAAACTGCTCTGATTGAACTTGTTTTTCTTTTAAAACAAAAATGAGTTGATTTTGAATGACTTTTGACTTTGGCCTGGCTCATTAAATTTGGTGCGAAGTTGAGTATCAAACAATTCACAAGACCATAAGATTTTTTTTCAAATCAAAGAGCTAAAAAAAGGTGCAGTTTGCTTGTTATCCAACCCGAAATCAGTTCTGATAAAAAAACTGTAATTATCAGCTTGTACAGCAATTGATTGATGTGAAGCAAAATAATTTGTGCATTCCCATTCTTTAGTACATTATTGGGAAGCCACCGATCACAGAGCTGGAGTACTTGATATTTTAATTTGACTTAATTATAATGGATGCTTTGTCCGTTCAGTCTGACCTCTTTACAAAAAGTACATATAAGTTATGCTTTCTTTTTACATGTCTGGAGCAATTTAGTCATTGGCTCATTGCAATGTCAAATATCCATCGGATTATCTAATATGATCTACCTTTCCATCTTGTTTCTAGGGGATCTTGAAGAACAAACTCTCTCTGGCACAGTTCATATTATGACCCCAAATACTCCAGCAGAAATGTCTCATCATCCTGATGCACCCGAGCAGAACCAAGTTGGGACAGACATGGAAGTGGATGTAACTAGAGCTGAGACTGAAGATGCCCAGGTCGAGGAAACTACTGGTATTTCAACCAATGGTGAAAATGATGATCCATTGAGTCGTTTCCTTCCTCCACCTGTGACTACAAAATGCTCTGCAGCATTACAGGTTATCCTATGATCAAATAATTATGATACCTGTTTTTAACCCCATAAACAACTTAGTCACGTTTTTGTACAAAATATCAGCTCATGGTGGGACGTCTTCCACTTGTCCTTGTTATTGTGTTCGTCTGTTCATCGCATAATCTAGATTTAAAATGAAACTATCATGTTCTCCTGTAATGTGAAGGCAAAGCTAAACATCTGCATCATACATTTCCACACCTGTATATGCTAACAGGATGTTATCGAGAATAAGCTATGTCCTATGCGATAGCTTTACTTTATCAGTTCACCTATTTTTATGTTTGAAGGCTTTTTTAGTCTTCTTTTTCTGGTCGTCTGCTTCTCTTTTCAAGTTTTGTGAAAGCATCATGATATCTATTGGGCAATATTTACACTAGGAACATCTCTACACACGCCACACATATATTCTGTTATTCTTGTCTTGGTTCTTACTACAAGTATTTACTTAAAACTCATCACCAATTGTTCTGTGTTTTTTTTCTGCAGCAAAAAATTAACAGGTTCCTTGCATACAAAAGGGCTGGAAAGAGCTTTAATGCTGAAGTGCGCAACAGGAAGGACTACAGAAATCCTGACTTTTTGCAGCATGCTGTGCGGTACCAAGAAATTGATCAGATAGGGACCTGTTTTGGTAAAGATGTTTTTGATCCTTATGGGTATGACAAGGGCGACTACTATGATGAGATAGGTATTTTTTTTGGTTCAATATACTATCCTCTTGGGAGCATTACAGTAAAGTTCCTTTTACTGGTTAAACATTAGGTCCTGTTCAATTAGGAAAATTTAGAAAATGTTCTACTGTTCACCTATCTGGAACTGTCTAGGGTACATGTTTGCTTCTCTTTTTTTGACGAAAATCCTAAGAGTTAGATAGACGGGCAGAACATAGAATAATCTAGTGTGTCGTTGATTTTTTTATATAGAAATGGAAATATTTAATGTACCATAAGCTCACAAAAGGAGTTAGTCGTTTTTAAAATGAACTGAAATTATATATCTGTTGATGTTGTGCTTATGCAAGTAGGGACAGATGTTTCATCTGCAATTTTTTTTCCCAAAATTATATTTGGCACCAATACTGAACATTCAGTCTGTCTGTCTGGTGATATAGAATGATAAATCCGCACTATTTGAATGCAGAAGCTGAAATGAAGCGTGAACTTGAGAGGAAGGAACAGGAGAAGAAAAGGAGCCCAAAAGTTGAATTTATTACTGGAGGAGTACAACCTCCAATTAGTGGATCAATACCGAAGATCCCAGGTATAGTGAACATAAAACAGTTCTGTTTTCTGTTTTGGCAGTACTGGATGGAGCACAGTCTCCATTTATCTGGTTTTATTCTGATGTTTGTTATTTATACTCAGCTTTGGCTGGTGTCAGTACACTACCGGTACCTATAGAAGGTTTGCAGAAAGAGACTAGACCAAACAAGAAGTCAAAATGGGATAACGTGTTTAATCAACCACTCTAGGCATCTATCCTTGTTTGGAATACTGATCTTCGGGGCTGACTTCTGTTTTGCTTTTATTTGTTACTTGTTAGGTTGATGGTGACGTTAAGATCCATTTGGTTCCTAGTGGACACGACAACTTATCAGCAACTGCTTCTGCGGCACTTTTGACTTCAGCTAATGTTGGTGCTGGATATGCTTGTTTTGCGTAAGTTTTGTTATTTCAGTATGACTGTCTTCACCATGTTCAGATTATAATGTTATTTCTTGTTATAGACCTGTAGCAATTTTCCTGTGCTTATGTGTCTGAAAAAAATGTAAGGTTCAATCATTACAATTGGCAAAACCTCACTAAGCATATGACCTTGCTATCCACAGCCTTTGAAGCTATATTTGTTAAGTTTTATATGCCCCGAATGCCCTAACTAACAAACAGCATCTGACCCGGGATTGGAGAAAGTGGCAAAGACAAACAAGCGTTTAAAAAACAAGCATTGGTTAAAAATGAATGGTAGAATCAATGGCAGAAGCAATTAAAGGGACTGATATATATTATGAAGAGAAAATAGAACTGACAATATTTCCCATTACAGTTTGTTGTTCAATTATAACAATGTATCCTTGTTTTCCAGGCAGCAAAAGAGAAAAGAGGCTGAAGATAAGAGAAGTGATTATAAGTCAGACAGAAGATCGTAGCAGCACCCTCCTCCTTGATCCATTCTGAGCAGTGAGTGTATCCTTGAGTTTTTAAGTGAGTTTTGTAAGACTACCCACAGTATGGGCTGCAGCCGATGCTTGATGCTGTAGAGGGAAGGTTGAAGGAAGACCGAGCATCTGGTATCATTGCAAAGAACGATGCTGGAGAAGAAAGCAACTTTACTCGACGCTTGTTCCTCGAAGCTGAACTAATGAAATATTATATTTTTGGCTAGTTTTGGCATGGAAACGCTATGGCCAGTCTAATGTGGAAAGGCAAAAAAAAAAAAAACGTAAATCAGAGAAAAAAGAGAATCGTGGCCGTGTGCGTGTTTTTGCGTCCATCTCATTGCTCTGCCGCTGGAATGCTGTGATTTCCAATTGTTAACCTTTATCCTGGTTCAACATTGACGATGACGTTACTTTTATCACGCAGAACCTCGTCGGTGGCAGCCACTCATCCATGTGATGTTTCGGGGCTGGTGTCGCGCGGTCTGCTGTTGAACACGCTACTGCTGACACGCGACACGCAATGCTACAGTGCGGTAGATGTACGAGGTCACTCACCCCTACAGCGTAGGTGGTATAGCGCTACAGGCAACAGACGAGGCACCGTGTGCCCCGCTACAGCAGAGCCAACGCCATGACCCACCTCTCAAATTATCATTCACGGTCACGGCAGTCTCGAAAGCTCGTTTGCAACCCAAACGGTCAGCAGTCTGCGCCAACTGAAGCGACCACCGTCAGCTCGCCGCCACCAACCGGCAACGTGACCACCGTCTCTGGCTCGACGCAGCTCATTACTCCCGATTTGGCCCGACGCACGTCCATGAATTCACCACAGTGCCGCGCACAGCACACACCACCGTAGATCTAGCACTGGCACTCTGGCGCAGACAGAGCACACAATCGCAGGGACTTTCCCGTTTGCCCCGCTGCAACTGCACCTGCAGTAACCACATTAAATTACCAGCCATCGATTGGCGGTAGCCAACGGTGCTGCAGCGGAAAACGGAACAGTACCCGCAACTAGTTTTTGTACTCTACTAGTACTCCGTACTTTAGTAGGGGGTGACCGTGGATTATCCCCCCCGCCGCTTCTGTTGCTGAAGACCATGGCACGGCCGGCAGGTGTTTTACGGACAGGACCACGGCCGAGGCGAGCGGCGCGCGCAGCGTGGGTCTCCGTGCGCAGTACCGGCTGTAGGTATCTCTCAGATCGCTGTCCCGTCCCGCACGGAGCAGAAGGCGTCGTCGTCTTGCAGGCTTTGCCGCGCGGCCACGGCAGACACGGCCAGACCGCCAGAGGCCCAGACTCACAGGCAGGGCAGGGCAGGCAGACAGCCGCCGGGGCTGCGTGCGTGGCTATCTGTTGTGTTCTTCGCTCGTCCCACGATGCACAAAATGCGATCAAAAACATCGGTCCGGCTACCAGCCCCAAGAGGCGAGCGGCACCCAACGGTAACTTTGCATTGCCCGGTTGCCCATCCCGGCATCCCCCCTCCTTTCTCTTTCTCTGTCCGACTCGGACTGCGAGTAAGGACATGCGCCGACGTGAATTGCTTGCTGTGAGGCGGGGAAAAAAAAAAAGAACAGGAACAAGTATCCTCTTACCTCTGCTCGAGTGTGACGCTGTACATATCTAATCGGAGCAATTGTCCCATCGGTTGGCAGGAATCAGGGAAATGTAAGTGCAACGCGATGCACTCTCTCTCCACATTCCGTTTTCTTTCTTGCCTGTCGTCGTGTCGTCGTGGCGGCCTCATTAGCACCAAACCGAGCCTCACGCGTTTACTCCATCCATCCTATACTAGGAGTCATTCTTCGTACCTTCTATATTCGGTGGTAGGCCTAGCGGTAAGGCAGGCGATGCTCAAACTCCCCCTGATACTTTTCCGCGTCAATGAAACCATTCCTAATTTATAAACAAACGGAAAAGAGGGAGGACTCCAGAAGTTGAAGATGACTCGAGTACATCTTCTATGATTTTCTACATCCCCCACTGCCAGTATATTTGTCCCAAGTTATTTGTTATTCCCACTTTATCTTTTTCCTCTATATCCCAATCTTATCACTCCGGCAAAAAACAGATGTCCAAGCCAGCCAAAAAGAGCCATCATTTCCTCTCGTTAGGGCTACGGTAGAGAGCGGCGACAGGGAGGCGATTCTTGCTCCCACCGGCGAGGACGCCGTCCCTGCCCGCCTTCGGCGGCCTTCGGGCCCTCGGCGGTGTGGGGGGATGGTGGTCTTTCGGCCGGTGGTGTAGAGTAGGTCCTAGAGTGTCTAGGTTTTGGTGTCCGACGACGGCGGCGAGGCGGCGACGTCGGCGTCGTCTTGGAATAAAGTCCTCTCGTGCGTCTTCCCGTCTCGGCGGCGCTCTTCTCCGGCGCCGGCGATGCGCGTGTGGAGGTAAGTTCTTGAGTTGGAGTATGAGTTCGCTGGAGCTCCGTCTTCTTTGGGAGGCGGCGGATCTAGCAGAGGTCGGCCCCTGTCTAGGAGTCTGGCTGGCGATGCCTTGTCGTCTTGGTGCGTTTGGGGCGCCGGCTTTGTGTTTGGTGGATTCGGTGGTGGCTGTGGGTATGCTGGAAGTTTGGTGGCTGAAGCGGAATCGGCTTCGTCGCGGCGGCGGAGGTCATCATCGGCGTCTCCAAGGTCGCCTCAATCCGGAAAGTGGTCCTCACGGACGAATGTTTAAAGACTTCGACTCGTTCGTGAAATTGAGCATCTGCTGCAGTCCCCGGTGGTTTCCTCCGGCTTCGGTATCGGCGGCGTTAGCTGGAATCAACGATCTTCAGCGGCGGCGGCGGCAGCTGGATTCAGCTTTCAGTTGGTCTGAGGACTAGTATGTAATTTCTATATTTGTTGAGGTCCTTGTTGCAAAAAGGTTAGACAGCTGTCCACCGTATCCTTGTACGGTCTATTTGTATTTGTACGCTCCTGTTTTTCTTACCTAATACAGGTATACTTTATCAAAAAAAAAATATCCCTGTCTTTATCATTCCTGTTTCGTACCACACTTTTTCCACTCATCTTAATTAATATGCGCCCAAAGCTTAAACGACACTTAATATGGGGGTGTAGGGAGCATGTTGCCCAAAGCTTTTCTAATAGAGTAGAATATTGTGGACTTAATTGTGGCAAAGGTTGAGAGTCTTCCTGAGAAGCAGAAGTCGAAGGTCTCGAAAAATCAACATTTATTCGTGTGTTACTAGCTTGGATATTCCGTTTGGCTGGTTATCTCCAGCAAGTTTGGTGACTAGAAGCCTCACTAAACTTTTGGCGCGAAAACTGGATGCGGTGAACTACGGATAAGCTTGAGCACTTACGGTACGGTAAAGCTATGGATACAAACTAAACGACAACCTAAGTAAGTCAACACGTGGGACTTCAGGTGCGACAAGTTGTGGCTACATACCAAACTTTTGGTGCGAAAATTGGACGCAGTGAACTACGAACGAGCTTGAGCGGTTACACGCTAAAAGCTATGGATACAAACTAAATGATAACCTAAATAAGTCAACGCGCCAGACTTGAGGTGCTGCAAGTTGTGGCTACGTACCAAACAGACCCTAGCATCACAAATGAAGTTTCGTATCAAGAAATGCTAAAAACGTTTATGACTACCACTAAACTCCCTTACCAAAAGAGGCAAAACACTGCCGTCAACAGTAGTACGTTGAAACTACAGCCGACAGCAGTCGCGGCCATGCCTGAGCACGAGCCACGAGGTGAAAAACAGCGGTACCGTACGCAGGAGGGGCAATTTGGTCACGGCAAAAAAGCCAACGGCCAGTTCCTCACTGGAGACTGGAGAGGAGGGAAGAGCACTTGAAAGGCGATTAAACCCACCCAGCAGCAAAACCCAGCCCAGCAAAGCAACGATAAAAGGTAAGGGAAACAAAAGGAAGCATCACGAGATAACCGGCCGGCGACCAGCAGTACTCGCCACAGCTAGACGCCGCTGGGCTGCGTGTCCTGTGTGCTCTCGGCCGCCGCCGCTGGTGTCCCGTTGCTCCCTCCCTCTCTCTTGCGCCGCCTGTCCCCGCTCCCCTCGCACCCGAAACCTTTTCTCCAACAGATTTCGTCCTGGTGCGCTCCTGCTGCAAAGGGGGCGGCTGCTGCCTGCCGGTGGATACGTTTCATCATCTCTATATATCTCCACTGCTTGGAGATCCTTCTTACTGCTTTAATTTGTCAAGAGAGGCCCAGCAGACGAAGCACCCAGGAACCAACCACTCGCCGAATCGGCGTGCGGCGGTCTTGTGATTTTAAGGGGGGGACGAGATCGTGTTCTTGGGAGGCTGTGAGGGACAAGAGCTCTCTTCCTGTCCTCTTTCCTGCCGTCTGTCTTGGTCCAAGAGGGCAAAATCACCGGGAGGAAATGGCGGAGGTGAAGCCGGAGGAGATAACCCATCCGCCCATGGAGCAGCTGCAGGGGTTCGAGTACTGCATCGACTCCAATCCTCCCTGGGGTGCGTATCGAAGCCTGGAGCTGAAACGAGTTCACATTTGCGTTGGAATTTATCACTCTGAATCTTTTTTTTTCTTTCTCATCCCCTTCTTTTTTTTAATCCTTTTTGGTTTTCATTTCAGGCGAGGCGATCATCCTGGGCTTCCAACACTACATACTGGCGCTGGGCACGGCCGTGATGATCCCGGCGGCGTTGGTTCCCATGATGGGCGGCGACGATGTGAGCTCCTGTCCTGTGTCATGCCTTCCGCTTTTTGGCCACACCAGATTCGTGCCTGTTCTTGGCAGCATCAGTTTGGTGATGTGATGTTTTGGGTTGGGTCCTTTCCCTTTCGCTTCTGATTTGGTGTCGCTATTTGCAGGGGGACAGAGTCAGGGTGGTGCAGACGCTGCTGTTCGTGACGGGGATAAACACGCTGCTGCAGTCCCTCTTCGGGACACGGTTGCCGACGGTCATCGGCGGCTCCTACGCGTTCGTGATCCCGATAATGGCAATCATCCAGGAACCGTCGCTTTCGGGGATACCCGATGGTCACCAGGTTGAGCAATTGCCTGCGTCCATTCTGTTGCTTCTGATGAAGAAGCGGTGTTCTAATCTGCAAGTTTTTTTTCATCTGTGATTGAGCAGAGGTTCCTCGAGACCATGAAGGCGATACAAGGGGCACTGATAGTGTCCTCCAGCATTCAGATCATCCTGGGCTACAGCCAGCTGTGGGGTATTTTCTCCAGGTTGCCTTCCTTCTTCGCACTTCACAGTCCAAGCATTCTAGTTCTAGCGCTCTTGCCTTGGGGTATTTACCCAATCCTAGTTGTAGTTAAATATTGGAATGGATTGGCCCATGAATGTTTCTGCGTTCCATTTCAGTTTTGACAGTGCCTAGGATTATTTACTGATTGGCTCGAAAAATGCATATCCTCTTTCAGATTCTTCAGTCCAGTGGGGATGACCCCAGTGGTTGCGCTGCTCGGATTTGGCCTTTTCGAAAGAGGTTTCCCTGTGGTACCGCTTGCTTTGTCCCGACACCATTTTCTATTGTCAACTTGTGTGCATGTCCACGCAAGACGTGGACATGTCGATGAGGAATAGCTTGCTCATCCAATTGATGTCTGATGATATTGCATCAGGTTGGGAGATGTGTGGAGATTGGCTTGCCAATGCTGATTCTCTTTGTTGTACTGTCTCAGGTTTGACAAAACTCCATACTGTCCAGTTTTCTATGCACCAAATTCGTCTTGGGAAGTCAAACATATCTAATTCGTGCCTTTCCATTCTTTCCCAGTATTTGAAGAATATACAAATAAAAGAAATTCCTATTCTGGAAAGGTTCTCCCTTTTCATCTGTATCGCATTGGTATGGGCATATGCTCAAATCCTCACTTCAGGTGGAGCCTATAAAAATAGCTCTGAGGTCACTCAGAACAACTGCCGCACTGACAGAGCCAATCTGATCTCTTCTGCCCCATGGTTAGTACCCTTGTCAACGCAATGTTAAGTGTGTCGTGCAAATGTAAAGATGCTCAATGCTCAATACTCAGTCTAATATTAGGTGCTACTTGTATGGCGAACATTTATATCGGATAGTCAATTTTTGGAAGCCTGAACCTTTTTTTGGTCTAGCATACGTGTTTTCAGTGACATGAACCTGACACCTTAGATTTTTTAGAGTATTCATACTGATGTTTGTTACTGCTATTATCAATAATTCAATATATTGTGAAAAAAATAACAATGGTCTGATGTTGGAGGACTCCTGATTTTGCAATGGAGGTAACAAGAGTGGCATATTGGTGCCACCAACAACTTAAGTGCATTTGTCCCAACTTAAGATTTATCTTTAGCTGCATTCCTTTTATGAGACAGAATTGTCTGTGTCTTTTTTTCTCTGCACATTGATCCATTGACTTCACCCAGGATTAAGATTCCCTACCCACTGCAATGGGGCGCACCAACCTTCAATGCTGGCCAGTCATTTGGTATGGTGTCCGCTGTTTTGGTCTCGCTAGTAGAGGTAATACATACTTCAGCCTTGGATCCTTTGTTTTGGAATTTAGGAACGACAAAATTGACCTTAACACAATGTCTCTCTTGGCCAGTCCACAGCCTCCTACAAAGCTGCTGCTCGGCTTGCAAGTGCGACTCCACCTCCAGCTCATATCCTGAGTAGAGGTATTGGGTGGCAGGTAAACACTTTCTTGCACCCATGATTGTTCTTCTTTTGATGTTCCGTCAGATGTTCAAAACTGAAAAAGATGCTCTGCTAACAACAGGGAATCGGCATCCTCCTTGATGGGCTATTTGGAACGGGTACCGGCTCCACTGTCTCAGTGTTAGTGTCTATGCCCAAAATCTTTTTCACCACTGTGCCTCGGCAGATGTTCTTAGTACAAGCCTTGACACTACTTGGCTGGCACAACGATGCAGGGAGAACGTTGGGTTGCTTGGGTCGACAAGGATTGGGAGCCGGCGGGTTATACAGATCTCAGCTGGCTTCATGATCTTTTTCTCCATGCTGGGTAAGCCACTGTTTGATCGTCTAGTAATTGGGACTGTTTGCAGATCATGTCTGCAACTGAGGCCCTGTGCGAGGAGCAGCTCCTGACACTCTTCATTTATCGAATTGCAGGGAAATTTGGAGCCTTATTCGCTTCTATCCCGTTCACCATCTTTGCAGCCGTGTACTGCGTCTTGTTCGGACTAGTTGGTTGGTCATCTTCCTGTTTCCCTGAACCCCTCTGAATCTGATGCGAGTAATGTGTGCAGTCTGCTGCATGCGCTTTGGTAATGCTGCTGCCAGGGCTGACGGCTTTTTTTCACCTTTCTCTGACTTTCAGCTGCGGTGGGGCTGTCCTTCTTACAGTTCACTAACATGAACTCCTTGCGCAACCTCTTTATCGTCGGCGTCTCCATCTTCCTTGGCCTGTCCGTGCCGGAATACTTTTTCCGGTACACCATGGCTGCTCACCGTGGTCCTGCGCACACGAAAGCTGGATGGGTTCGTCTCTCTCTCTCTCATTTCAATGTTTCATGGCTCAAAGTCAAACAGTAGCTGAGATATCATGTAGATAGACAGTGCAGTGCAGTAGACAGCAGCAAGTTGTAGGGTTATATCAAATCATATGGTGGGTGGCACTAGTTCTTGAAATCAGGACTAAAGATTCGTTCAGAAAAAAAAAAAAGACCAGAAGTACAGAATGTGGCTAACTTGTGTGTGTGTGACCTGGGATGAATGCAGTTCAACGACTACATCAACACCATCTTCTCGTCGCCGCCAACGGTGGGGCTGATCGTAGCCGTGTTCCTGGACAACACGCTGGAGATGAAGGACGCGGGCAAGGACAGGGGAATGCCGTGGTGGCAGCGGTTCCGGGCGTTCAAGGGCGATACCAGGAACGAGGAGTTCTACAGCCTGCCATTCAACCTCAACCGCTTCTTCCCACCGGCCTAAACCAAGACTCCAAGAACGTTCTCGGTGACGGTGATCTCATCGCGCGTGTGCGCTTCTCTGAAAGAAGTCACTCAGATTGCTGAGCAGAGGCATAGTAGCTTTGTGTAGGAGTTGCCATTGTTTGATTCGTTGATCTCTAGTTGTTAATGCTGTAGATTGTTTTGGGGGAGGTCCAGTATACTGCCCAACCCAGTAAAAATGATCGCCTACCGTTTTCATACTTAGATGCTTCTACCGTCGTCATCTTCTCTAGATAGAACAAAGTTTCTACGATCCAACGGTACAGAGCTGAGAGTTAAAAAAAAATCAAGCCATAAAGCAGACGACAAATAAAAAGAAACAAAGACTTAACTGCATGCGCGTGTTCCGGCTGCACACTCAATTTAGGGAAAAAAAAGTTTGCTTGCCAAAAAATGATCAAAAAAACTAGACCGGTGGGAAAGAACCGCTCTCACGGCAAAGGAGGACCAACTACCCAGCCCGTAGACCCCCCGAACCTGGGCACACGCCCCAAAGGGCCAAGTGAAACGGGGCAGATCATCGAGCCGGCGTTGCCAGAGGCGCACCATTGCCGATGCAGTCACAAATCCGCCATGGCCACGCGCAGGGGAGGCGGTGGGGCGTGGGTGTGAGGAGGCCGTCGGTAAGGTGCTTGCCAGCGAGCGAGAGAGAGCACCGGGCAGAGAAAAATTGAAGACAAGTATCGTGTGGGCAGGGGTGGAAGGCGTGTGGGCACCGACGCTTAAACAAAGCGCCCCCTTTATTAAGCATTTCCGGAAAAAAAAAAAAGGCTAGCTCCAGCCCAACTAGTAAGCACAACAGACAAAGAAAAACTACTCCGCAGTACAACTCGCAAAGACGGCCAGGTGTACCGTCACCCATCTCCGGCCTTAGCAAATGCAGTACGATCAATCTGCGGCGGTCCAATGCTCATGTGAGTCATGTCCTGTACTATCCAGGACGGATAGCGCACCGGAACAGGAGGAACACATGAAGGAAGTGACGTGACGGCCGTAGACCACAGGTAAGAAGACTGACAAGCAAATCGTGGCGGAGCATGCGCACGCTCCCAGTCCCCCACTTCTAGTTCAAGGAGGTCCGGGGCACGCACGCTGGGACGCAGGCACGCAGCGTTGCCGAGATCACCGCGCGCGGACGACGCCTGGCCGCCAATGACAGCAGCTGGGCGTGCGCGTGCGCCTGACAGCCTACGGACGCACAATGCCATGACGGATGACCATGAGTAGGTCACGCACGGCTCGCTTGCTCTGCTCGCACTGCGACCGCTGCAGACGCACGAGGCGCCGCGCGACCGCATGAGCTCGCGGCTCGGTGGATGTCTGGCTGAGGAGACGGAGAGCGCACGGAGAAAGGACGCGCAGTGTTGGTTTGCTAGCGCCGGCGTCGAGCGGGACTAACAATGTCGGCCCGGGCTCGCGAGGAATGAAGCTTTGGTGGGCCTTGCTGTGTGGCGGGCTGCATGGGAATGGGCCATCACTCCTGGACTGCGCATCGAAAACTCACTGGCCCCGTTGGCATCGTGGCGTGGTGTAGCACAAGCGTAACACTTGCTCATCAAATAAAATTGCTCAAAAGTTAAATAAAAAATAGCATACATCTATATATCTTAATCTACATCTCTATCTTAATATGTACACATATACATGCTATATTATATCTAATATTAACATGCAAAAAGTGTCTTTTATTCATCCTTTTTTTACTTCCCAAAGTGCCCTCACTTCTCTTATTGTCTCAGCTCTAGTGGACTTCTAACCATGCTCATAGAGTAATTAAGAGCCGCACACGTTCAGTGACATTACAAATTGTGCTTCCAATACATATTAGAATGGATGACGCGACCATTATATATATCTCCGAGCGACAGTTGCTGCTTGGTTCAAGAGACTTGCCTTGCCTTCACACAAGTGACCAGAACTTGCCAAGTCAGGAGAGTTATTTCATATACACAAGGCGCTTACACAGGTCTCAAGGTAACCTTATCTGAAATAAAAAAACACTCATTGTGTCCTTGTTTGGTAAGGCAATACAATGGTTGAGGAAACCAAGCAGCTCTAAGGGTATACGTTTTTTTCTTTTTGCAACACACTAATATGTCTATATAAGTAAAAAAAAAAAAAAAAATCGCATAGCTCCTGCGAGGAAAGTTCTAGAGAGCCTCATCATCATGTTCATGTGCCACACATACGAAGTGCAAGTGGGGAATGAAATGGTTGGTTGAAACTTGAAGCCATCTCACTAGAGATTAGAGAAAGGATGAAGTACTTTGTGGTATACATTTTTTCGATTGAGGAAACTGAACAACTTTATAAGGTATACTCTCTTCATTCCTAAATAAGTGTCATTCTTGTTTTTTAAAGAGTCAAACGCTATCAATTTTAACTAAATATATATACAAGAAAGTATTATATCCATAGTACTTTTATATAATTAGTATCATTAACTGGATAGCTGAATATTCTCTACAAATTTAGTTAAATTTAAAAGAATATTGACCAACGCAAGTAACATAACAACAATTATTTAGGAATGTAGGGAGTATTTTTTTTCAGCTCACGACCACGTTTATTTACACAAGTAAGAAAAGGAAAATGAAAGCCGCATAGCTCCTGCAAGGAAGGTTCTATGGTCTCATGTGCCATAGCGGGGAATGAAATGGTTGGTTGCAACTTGAAGGCATCTCGGTAGAGATTAGAGAAAAGATGGAGTGCATAGGGTCGTGTGCTCCCGTGGATCAGGACCCCGAGCCCCCATCCGGAACACATGCTACCAATAAAATAGGCCCGACTGATTTGTTTACCCGCAGGGATCAGAAAGAGCCCAAGACTTGCCATTTTCCAGCCCGCCGCCCCTCCTTGGCGACCTTGTCAATCGCCATGAATAGGGACCACGGACCAATAGCAGATGAAGCTCAAAGAGAATAAGCAAGATTAAAGAAACTTGCTCCTACATGGGTATCTGTTAAGCTACTCTTTGAGTTGAGGTTTGAATTACGATCCCGGGTTCTCCGAAACCAGCCGGCACACCAAAATCGACGCGCCCAATTCAACCCGGCAAAAGATTGGACGTGACACGGCCATATCCAACACGGCAAAGCACCCACAGCATGAGTTTAATTTAATTAATCAATTAAAACCTGTGCTTTCCCACCGATGCTTCATGCATCCTGCTGGAGTGCTCGTCCTTGCCTCCTTGGCATTTGAACAATTGAACTCGAGTCCCGACCTGGTCGTTACCCGTAGTCGCACGCACGTCAGCTTGACGCGGCGGATGCATGTGGATGACTGCCGTATTATCTGTAACCCCGTGAGCCCGTCCTCTCCCGACTTCCGGCTATATAACAAGGAAGGTGGAATGCACAGACGCGCGCGCATCTCTGAGTCGTCGTCGTCGTGTTCGTCAGAATTCAGATCACGTCCTAGCTGAGCCCTCGTCTCGTGCCGGGCTAGTACTAGCGGGACAGGAGGCGAGCCCGCGAGAGCAGAGCAGGGGCATCGTACCGGCGTAGGAGTACCGTACCATGTTGGAAGGAAAGGCAGTGGTGGAGGACACCGACATGCCGGCGAAGATGCAGGCGCAGGCGATGTCGGCGGCGTGCAGGGCTCTGGACCGCTTCGACGTCCTCGACTGCCGGAGCATCGCGGCTCACATCAAGAAGGTACTCCCTCGTGGGCTCGTGGCTCGCGTGTTATCCGATCTCCACCCTCCCTATGCAGCTCTGCTCACCAGTTACAGTTGGATTGGCCGCCTGCAGGAGTTTGACGCGGTCCATGGGCCCGGATGGCAATGCGTGGTCGGCTCCAGCTTCGGCTGCTACTTCACGCACAGCAAGGGGAGCTTCATCTACTTCCGCCTCGAGTCGCTCATGTTCCTCGTCTTCAAAGGAGCGGCAGCATAACAAGCCCACAGCTGAAATCACGACCAGGCAAAGCAGCTGGTGGAGGATTTTTCTTGTTTTTCCGCCGCCTTTGTGGAGGGCGACGAGGTGGCACGGGGATCTTCGTCTACTTTCTGTAGGAGTACGATGGTACCAGTAAATTTGGAACGCCGTGGGAGATTGGAAACAGTGGAATTCATCGCTGGTCAATGTACTTGTGTGTGCGAAATTTAGACGGATGAATCTGGTGATAATGGTGTATATGGATGAAACATTTAAATTTGCTGGGGTTATTATAAACAAAATAAAAATGAATACGGAAAAAATTATCCGACCTGCCGGATTCGAACCAGCGACCTAATAAGAAAAAGAAAACGAAAAAATGAAAACTTATCCGACCTGCCGGATTCGAACCAGCGACCTAAGGATTGATCTGAGACACTACAGTCCTCCGCTCTACCAACTGAGCTAAGGTCGGATGCGTTAATGGGCAAGAAATGATGTTATTTAACTCTACACATTCTCATTACAGCAGGAAGTCAGTGATTCAGTATTAGCTTAGCGTATAGTTGGCATGGAGGCGTACAATCTTGCCAAATTGCGACTTCTGTTGCAGCAACTGTAAGCGAGGAAACATGTTATGTGACGAACGAGTGAAGAAGAGATCACTTTCCAGGCGAAAGTTGACCACCAGACTGTCCCTCACTGCTCTGCGACGGTCCCTCAAAGCGCAGCAGTTGCTTCGGCCGGTGGCACAAATGGCTAGCACTTCATTGCATTACGCGTCCAAGGTACAGCGACTAGTAATGCCGTAGTGCCGTGGCAATGTGCCATCCATTTATATCATTATCATATCCATGGTTGATGGATGAGACCTGACGGCGGCGCATCCCGGCAAAGATCGAGAAGCGAGAACTTCTTCTTCCTCTAGCTCCGTCCCTCCAACCCCCACTCCCCGATCGACCGTTCAATACACGGGAAGCACAAGCACTGGCAGGGGAAGCAGGCTAAGAATGGCCGGCGGGCGCTTTTTTTCTAATAATAAAGCGAGTGCCACTCCCTAATTATACTCACTGCTGCCTTCCCTTGCCACCGGTCCGGGGCCTCCCTCCCCTATTCGGACAGCACAGGACAGCAATGGCAGATGACGACGATCCATAGAAACCGCCGATTCATGGAGGATTGCAGAAGACACGCACAGGAATCATCCATCATTCGGAGCTAATCATATCTTCTCGTTCTTTTTGGCGCTCTCTCTTTGCGCGCGCACAATCTCGGCTAGCTCATCATCATCCTTTCCGTCCGGTGACACACAACAGCGCGGCGCTCGAGGCCCCGAGAGGTGGTGCTGCTGCACGCTTTACAGGTATGCCGGCATCATGGTGATCTTTCTCTCTCCTTCCATGGGATATAGAATCCTTTTGTCGCCGTCGTCATAGCATGGGGATGGATGTGACGCGAACGCGGCAGATCGTTTGATGAGCGCTTGGGCGCAGTTGGAGCGACGGAGCTCGGTGCGGAGGTCGCGGAGCATGGCGCAGGAGGAGGACCGGGGCCAGCCGCCCGACGAGGAGGTCAGGTCGCGGAGTCAGGGGTCCAGCACGGAGCCGTCGGGCAAGGACAGCGGCGCCGCGCCCAAGTCGCGCCCCGCCGAGAAGAGTGCAGGACCTTCCGGTAAGTCGACATCGGGTGTTGCCGGTGTTCTTGGTGGAGCCGACGGGTGTTGCCGGTGTTGACGAGGCGTCAGGTGGTTGCGTTGCGTGCAGAGATGGACCTGATGAAGGAGAAGTTCGCCAAGCTGCTGCTCGGGGAGGACATGTCCGGGTCCGGCAAAGGGGTGCCCTCCGCGCTCGCCCTCTCCAACGCCGTCACCAACCTCGCAGGTGATTGATTTCCCATCTCATTCCTGTCGAATTTGATCGCTGCAGTGCAGTTTCTTTGAAAAAAAAAATCATCCATGCGTGCCATATTCATATTCACCTGCATGCAGCCTCTGTGTTCGGCGAGCAACGGAAGCTAGAGCCCATGGCGCCGGACAGAAAGGGGAGGTGGAAGAAAGAAGTGGGCTGGCTTCTGTCCGTCGCCGACCACATCGTCGAGTTCGTCGCCAAGAAACAAGTCATGGACAACGGCACCGAAATGGAGGTTCGTTCGTCACCACCGCATGCCGCCATTGCCCGGCCGGCGGTGACATGACACTCTGTTCTGCTCGTCGCATGCAGGTGATGGGCACGCAGCAGAGACGGGATCTCCAGGCGAACATTCCAGCGTTGCGTAAACTGGACACGATGCTCCTCGTATGTATGAGCTCAAAGCCTGATGCAGATCGAGGGGTTCGGAAAAGACGCTAAACCATCTCCTGCTGTTGTGTTTGTTACCCGTGTGTGAGCTGCAGGACTACCTCGACAACTTCAAGGAGCGCAACGAGTTCTGGTACGTGAAGCGCGACTCGTGCTCGGAGAGCGAGAACGAGGAGAGGTCCGACGAGAAGTGGTGGATCCCGATCGTCAAGGTGCCCCCCGGTGGGCTCTCCCCGACCTCCAGAGGCTGGCTCCTGCACCAGAAGGAGCTGGTGAACCAGGTGCTCAAGGCCGCCATGGCCATCAACGCCAACTGCCTCATGGAGATGAGCATCCCGGACACGTATATAGACACGCTCCCCAAGGTTCCTCCTTGTCCTTGGCATGCGTGAGATCTCGCAAACATGTACTACAGCATCTGACTGAATCCTCAAATCTTGGCTGGCAGAACGGGCGCGCCAGCCTCGGGGATGCGCTGTACCGGATCATCACGGACGTGGAGTTCGACCCGGACGACTTCCTGTCGACGGTGGATCTGACGTCGGAGCACAAGATCCTGGACCTCAAGGATCGGATCGAGGCGTCCGTCATCATCTGGAACAGGAAGGTGCACAACAAGGACGGCAAGTCCTCGTGGGGCTCCGCCGTCAGCCAGGAGAAGCGGGAGCAGTTCGAGGAGCGCGCGCAGACGCTGCTGCTCATCATCAAGCACAGGTTCCCCGGCATCCCCCAGTCTGCGCTCGACATCGCGAAGATCCAAGAAAACAGGGTGAGCAGCCAGCAGAGCAATGCAATATTTGCCGGTCTTCTCTTGCCTGCACTGACACATTATAGAACGAGTCGATTTGACAGGACGTTGGGTTCGCGCTGCTGGAGAGCTACTCCAGGGTCCTGGAGAGCCTGGCGTTCAACGTCATGTCCCGGATAGAGGACGTGATCCAGGCCGACAACGTGGCCAGGGAGAAGGCCAAGAAGAGCGCGCCGCCCGCGGCAGACCCTGCCTGCCGCTGCCCGTTGCAGGAGGCCGGCGACGACGAGAGCAAGACGACCCTGCTGGACTTCATGGGGTGGACCGGCGACTCCGAGGGCAAGAACGACGACGCATCGCCCCCGCCGCCACCGGAGCTGCCGGCGCAGGACGACGGCAGGCTCATGAAGCTGCCGAACATCATGACCAACCTCAAGCAGACGTACATGGACAAGCTGGACTTCCTCAGCGGGAACAGAAGCCCCTCAGGTCGCCATTAGGAGACGCCATGGCAATGGCATGGCACGACACGAGATTTTGCATGTATCGTGTGAGCTAGTGTACATATATACTGTATGTATTTTTGGATTTTGGATTGGATCAAAGTGGGGCTCTCGCTTGAGTAGCCCGTCGTGTCGACTTCCTGATTTTGCAGACTTCTTCCTCTTCTCATGTAAGATTCCAAGGCCTTGGCCGTTGTATCAAAGCCATCAATAAATATAGAAAATTTAGAGCTAACAGACCTCACATTTATATAAGTGAGATTACAAAAAATATATATAATCAGGCACGAAACAAACGCACACTCCAAACGACCGCGGGATCATAGTTCGTTCGCGAAACGTCCGCTATATTGGATTTGCGATAAACGACCGCAAGGCACTGCAAGCACGAAGCAAAATCTAGAGTCATATTTTTCACCCTTGGCTGTCACGAAGAGGAAGCAGCAACATACAACAATTTGAAAGATTCAGACCAGAGGAACCGTACAGTAGGCAAAGACCAGCTTTCAAAACTACTGCTGGTTGTTTTGTAGGATAACTGGATAAACATTTGGCACTGGTGGAGCAAAATTGCATGTCATATTTATTTGGAGTTCAGAAATCACCATATGACCATAATATTTGAATTTGAATCTGCCAGTACAAAACTGTTCCAACAACAGAGTAAAAAAAATGTACTCCTATTTCAAGGCAGATTACAGTAGGTCAGCCAGCAAAACCGCTGGCTGAGTCCTTACAACATTGTTGTAGGTGATTCAGATTTTATTCACGAAAGCTTCCACACTGTCCTCATTTCAGTTGACTAACTGCAGCGTGTATGGCATCTGCAAGATGGGGCACAGTCCTCAAGCTCAAACCAGCCATGCTGATCCTCCTGCAAGAAGAATATATACATTGTCAATATAGCAGTGACAGTTCGGCAACCCCGCGTCGCCTCTCATACGGGGCGGCTAACCATCGCCGCCGTAGATCTGCTCCCTTGCCCTCCCTCGCCGCTGCCAGAGGAGGTTGCCGGGAGGCCCGCGCGGCCTCCAAGGACGGCGGCGGCGAGGCCTCTTCACCCAGGATGGGTCACGAGCGGATCCGTGCGAGGGTTCTCTCGGTGGCCTAGCGCTCGTCCCGTCGATCTCCATCAAGCTCCGGCGGTGGGCAAGGCATCAGGCCTCCCTTGGTCCGGATCCATCCTCTACCGGATCCGCTTTCCCCTCCCTCACACCCCGGCGGCGGCAGGCCTGCATCGTCGGCGCATCCACCCTAGCCGTGGCGGTGCGGGGTCGGTGGATCCGGGGGGTTTGTCCCTCCTCCGCCCTCCAATGCCACCGGAGGTCGCCTCGTCGTCGTCCGGGGCTGCCTGGCCACGTCGAGGCGGCGACCGGATAGGTTGCGGCGCCCGCGTCTGGGCGGATCGCGGCAGCCGACGAGGCGTGCGCTGGGGGCCCGGATCCGGTGCCTAGTGGCCAAATCCGGTCCCCAGTGGTCCGGTGGTGGAGGTGTAGGCGGTGGTGGTCGGCGGTGTGGCGGTGTCACGGCAACGGCGGCTGGGATGGTGGCGCGACGGATGGGACGGTGGTGGTTGGCCCGGCAAAGTTGCCTCCAGGCGCGGCATGGCGGCTAGGCATGGAGGAGCGTACCTCCGCGGATTTGGTTCGCGAGCAGTGTTGGTGACCTTCCGGTGAAGGCGGCCTTCCATGATGGCCGGGCGTAGAGTCGACGGTGGTGGCAGCGATTTGGGTGAAAACCTTGCCTGGCGTTTATGCCAAGCCGGCGGCGGTGGAACTGACTGTGCCACGCTCCTTGTCGAAGGCGTCGCTGAAACCGTTGGTCAGTTTGTCTCCTGCTGCGCTCGCGGGCGTTTCAACAACTGGGTGAAAACCTAGCCTGGTTTCTCAGGACCGGCGGCGGTGGCGAAGGCACGTCGTCGAAGTTCTTATTCGTCAAGGCCGGGCAGTTCTCCCGTGTGGTTATCCTGCTTGATGTGCAGATTAAGGCGGAGGTGGCATTCGATGGCGTAACAGCTCGGCGTTTGGTGCTTGTGCACCAAGTGCTTCGTGTTGTTGACAAAGAAGAAGCATCCGTATCTTCAATGGTGGTCGGTGTCCATCGTTTTCAGTACCTTTATTAGGTCTGACAAGAGTTTTTGGCGGCTTCATCTTGACGGTGGTGATCTTACTCTAGTGGAGTATTTATTCTAGGAGTTGATATCACGATGCAAGTGAGAGGTCGAGTAAGACTACCTAAGCTCCTTATTAGGGATATATTTTCTTCTGTCATTTTTTTTCTTTTTATTTTTCATTATTGTACTCTTTTGGTCTGATTCTCATGGGTAGATGAAGCCGGATAGTTTCTATAAATTATCTTAAAAAAAAAAACAGTGACAGTTCGGACTTCCATTATAGGGTGGTGAGAACCTTTGTTATGCATGTGGCACTTATATGGCAAGCTAATTAGTTATGCATGTGGTGAGAACCTTTGTTATGCATGTGGCATATGCAATATTGGGCAAGTTTATACTCTAAAGGAGGATCAAGAGAGGCTACTCGACGGGGTGAAAGTGTGAAACGTCATGCTACAGGAAAGTGTGAAACGTCATGCTGCAGGTGGCATCAAGACTGCTGGGAATCCATCAAACATGGATCAGGCGACCCTGCAAATCAAGGAACCTAACAGGGGAGAAGAGGGCTGGGATTGGGAAGACTTGGCAGCAAGCTGCTTGCCATGAATCAATGTTGCTAGACTGGGCAGCGGGCCTCCAGCCTTTTCTAGTGTTTTGCAAATGGCATGGCACGACACGAGATTTTGCATGTATCGTGTGAGCTAGTGTACATATATACTGTATGCATTTTTGGATTTTGGATTGGATCAAAGTGGGCTCTCGCTTGAATAGCCCGTCGTGTCGACTTCCTGATTTTGCCGACTTCGTCTTCTCATGTACGATTCCAAGGCATTGGCCATTGTATCAAATCAAAGCCATCAATAAATAGAGAAAATTTAGAGCTAACAGACCTCACATTTATATACGCTTAAGGATCGCGACCGCGGGATCATAGTTCGCTCGCGAACGTCCGCTACATTGGATTTGCCATAACGACCGCAATGCACTGCAAGCACGAAGTAAAATCTAGAGTCATATTTTTCACCCTCTGTCACGAAGAGGAAGTAGCAACATACAACAATTTGAAAGCTTCAGACCAGAGGAACCGTACAGTAGGCAAAGACCAGCTTTCAAAACTACTGCTGGTTGTTTTGTAGGATAAACATTTAGCACTGGTGGAGCAAAATTGCATGTGCATATTTATTTGGAGTTCCGAAATCACCATATGACCATAATATTTGAATTTGAATCTGCCAGTACAAAACTGTTCCAACAACAGAGTGAAAAAAACATACTCCTATTTCAAGGCAGATTACAATAGGTCAGCTAGTAAATACCACCGGCTGAATCCTTACAACATTGTTGTAGGTGACTCAGATTTTATTCACGAAAGCTTCCATACTGTCCTCATTTCAGTTGAGTAACTGCAGCGTGTATGGCATCTGCAAGATGGGGCACAGTCCTCAAGCTCAAACCAGCCATGCTGATCCTCCTGCAAGAAGAATGTATATATTGTCAATATAGCAGTGACAGTTCGGACTTCCATTATAGGGTGGTGAGAACCTTTGTTATGCATGACAAAAAGTATTAGCTTTCCTAGATGTCATATGTTTAAAAATGGAGAGTAACATATTAAGACAACAAAGTGACTAAACGGTCTATAATCTAAACTTTTTAATTAGAAAAAAAGGCAAATGGAATATAAGAACTCCAATGTAGCCAGTGTTAAGTAGTAAGTAGACTAAAAAAAATACAAGAATACTGCTATATACTTATAAAAGTTGAATAGAAAATTACCCATCAGATGTCATATAAATGTGGTATTCCTGCCTCATGAATGCCACTTGCTCACTATTTAGCCCAGTGAAAGTAAACATCCCAATTTGCTTAATGATGTGGCTCCAATCTCCAGGGGTTCCTGCACGTTATTAACAAGACTGAGTTCCATTGTGATAGGGCCCAAAACCGTTCCACTTAACAAAAGACAAAAGAAAAGAACAATACATTGAGATTGAATTATCTTTCAATTTGAATAAATCAATAGAAACATTCCAAACACTGATAATAGTGCTCCCCCAAGTAAGTCACACAGATTGATACGCTATTTTAAGGTCAGATACAATTTCATGAGAAATAAACTGAGAAGGTAACAGGAGCAAGTTCTCTTATTTTGTACAATAGATTCTGACAACCCAAGAGATCTTGGATGCAGCTGTAGCTACATAGCTTGCCTTGAAGCAGCCACATTAATCCAGGACAAAAGTAAAACATTTGCACCAAGAGTTGCAAAGTTGCAAACAAGATAATGAAAGAAATGGTAAGGAAAAAATGGTAAGTTACATTGCAAACAACATTTAACCATATTTTGCAATTGCTAGAAACAAGTACCTCTGGATTTCAGCGCATCAAATAGCTGTTGCCTCATGGTAATGATCCTATCAGCCATGGCCCTCAATTCTAGAGTCCATTCATTGAACATCTCACTGAAAATTAAATAAATACAGTCAATGAAAAGGAAGTGGCTTTGTATTATTCTTGGACCCACCTCTAAACAAATAAATATAGGCATATAGCACTGCAATAACAAGAATATTACCTGTCCCTGAGTATGGTAGCCACGATAGAGGCACCGTGAAGAGGGGGGTTTGAATACATAGGCCTGATCACAAGTTTGAGTTGACTTTCAACCTTAACAGCTACATCGGCACTTCCACATACCTGAAACATGAAGTTACAATGAATGGACACTCTGTGGCATAAAATACTGTTCAGAAGGGCACCATGTAGGAAAAGCAGCAGCATCATTCAACAAAGACATAAAGTTATGCACATCCTTAAGACCTTAATAACTAGTCAAATATTTTTGGAACTGGTGGATGCAAATAGTTGTCCCCTATAACATTAGAAGCTAATACATTTCTACACCAATATAATATTCTAAGGAAGGGAAAGAATTCAATCCTAGCAAAAGGCTAAAAGTTAGGCACCAGTGGTTTTAAGTGATTGGCAACTTAAACCATCCACAACAATGCACTTCTTATTTCCAATAATGAAACAGATAATAGAAACTGACATATCTCAAAACAAGTAGGAAAACAAGGAGGCACATTTGAAGGCATGTGACAGATTTTTCCACACATCAATCACTACTATAGTACTATAGCATTAAGCTCAAAAGATGGATGGTAAACATAGTAATATCTGAACACCAGAGGAAGCTGCTAAAGTGAAACGGTGAAACCAACAAGAGCAAGAGTGAAGATATCTTACAATGCTCAAAGCGCCAACACGCTCTCCATACAATCCCATGTTCTTAGCGTAGCTCTGAGCCATGAGCAATTCACCACCATCAGCAACAAACATTCGCACTGACTGAGCATCTTTGTCAAGACTTCCACTCGCAAAGCCCTATTATGTTAACAAAAATCAACAAATTATGTGAACGATTAGTATATAGGAATCAGAATGTGTTTTCGCAATGTCAAGTCAATTCTAACTGTGTATGTCAGCATACTTGGTAGGCGCTGTCAAAGAATGGAAGCAGTGATTTTGATCTCATCAGCTGCCTAATCTGCTCCCACTGATCAGTGGTAGGATCTACTCCAGTAGGGTTGTGGGCACAGGCATGCAGCAGTACAATTGAACCTGAAGGAGCAGAACTGAGGTCTTCCAAGAGTCCTGTAAAACAAAACAAAATTTGGGTCAATGACAGAGCCGTGACATAACATGCAAATATAAAACATACAATAAAGTTGTAAATTCCTAGCATATTCGCATTATTAAAGCATTCTAACAGATCTAGCATGAAAAATTGAAATCCATACCTTTGAAGTCAAGACCGCGGGTTGCAGGATCATAGTAGCGGTAGCTCCTAACAGTCAATCCAGATAAGGCGAAGACTTTTGGGTGATTTCCCCAGGTTGGTTGTGGGATGTAGATAGTGCACTGGAATATATTTGTATGATTTAGCAATCATGCATTAAAATCGGGAATCAGCAAACCAGAAAGGATTCAGGAAAAGCCCTTAACCTCATGATAGTGCCTTGCAAGAAATTCACCTCCAACTCTTAAAGAACCAGTACCCGATAGGCACTGCACTGTAGCAACCCTATTCTCCTGAATAGCAGGACTGTTCCATTTGCAAAGAAAAAAACATAATCAGCTCCCTAAATAATATCTGAACCACAACTGGTGGCCAGGGAACTTATTTTTATGTTATGAAACTTCAGCAGCAAGAATTTGCAGTTGGCAACATAACCATTGGGAGCAGTTGACCCGCAAATATCACCAATGTGAGAAAAATAAATGAATAAGTCAAACAGAACAATACCTGTCAGCACCAAAGATAAGCTTAGCGCTCAGCTTATTGAATTCAGCCAAACCGGTGATTGGTAGGTACTCCTTGACACGTGACCTAAAAATAGGAAGGAAGTCATGTTTAAAATACAGCTTCAAATATCATAAACTTCCACTCCGACAGTTTTAGCATGCAGAGGGTTATACACACCGACACGGAGACATAGGAGTAACCATTAGGTAGATCGTTGACTCTATTTTTATAATAAACTTATTTAGAGATATTTTCTACAAACCTAATCAAACTTAAGAAAATTTGTACCATAAAAGGGGCAGAGGGAGTATTGCAGTGCTTGCAAACGACAAAACATTCCCCCCACAGACAAAAATGGGGTCAATTTCCCAGGTACCACAAAAAGAAAGGAGGGAAAGGAATAGAAGCAATTGCAAGGTCGACTACAAAAGAGAATCTTACACGGCAGTGGGACAGAGCAGACCCAGTCGCAAGAAAAAATAATAATAGTTGCAACCGTAGAAGAAAATTATTTACCCAAACAAAAAAAAAAAATACCGTATAACAGAATGGTCACCTACAATTACAGAG
>CM041634.1:43799162-43828541 GCA_023333625.1 Bothriochloa decipiens
AGAGCATACATGATCATCATCAAATTCCATGTTCATTCCGCATGCATTCGTTATATTTATATACGCATATGCATCATACAGGAGAACCCTGTCGTGAAGTCGAGAAGCCAGAAGGACGACTCGTTGGAAGTTCCCACACAGGAGGTGATCGTGAATAAGGAGAAGGACATGAAGTTATCCTAGTACAGAAGAATCAACCTCGCTTTTCTGAGGAAGGCAAGCCCCGGAGCATTTCTCCCTGTGGTTTGCAAATATCTAACTTGTGTCCTTTATTTGTTTGATGCATTAAGTTTATAGGTGTTGTGTGAAACCGTTGATGCACTACTTATATTCCTTGCCTACCTGATATATATATACTTTATACCCTGTTAGGTTCATGAATCGATTTGTCTGCTTAGCCCTGCTTAAAAATTAGATCGGTAGAAGTCGGGTGATTTCCTATCATCCGCGAGCTATAGGTGTGACTCAAAGATGATGAGCTACATTGTTATCTTGGAATAACCATGTGGAGTAATAAATTGAGACCGGGCGGGATTGGTGTTGTGGACTGAACTGGAGGTTCAGGTGGTTTATCCCGTCTGTGTCGAACTAGGACCCCGTCCGTTGTACGTCCTCAAGTCATATTGAATTGATGCCTCACATTTAGCTGGAAGGATAAGTCGTTCCGACCGCGAAGCCTAATTTTGATTTGGGCCAGGAGTCGACCTGCTGTACGCATCGTATTGGTGAAGATGGGGGACCACGGGTTACGCGAAGAGTAAGTCTGAGGTCAGGGTCGCCCTGAATAAGGCAGCCGGGCGGTTCCTGGATACGATGGTACCTGTTGATCCCGCGTTTTTCCCGAATTGAATGTCGGTGATCTGTAGCTCACCGTGGCTGGTGAGTGTGGTTTGTGTGAGGAATACCCATCAGCTGGTTAGTAATCAATTATAATCGCCATCGTTCCTGGACAGTGAACACTTGACTTGAGCAGCGGCATCGTAGTAAGAACTTGAACAAAGAGATGAGATGGTTATGATGTTGATGCTGAAAGATGCTCAACCGGAAATGGTTACTATTGCTTGATAAATATACCATGCTTGTTTAGTTCAGGGGCTAACGTAGCATGATAAGGCTAATAACTTAAAATGAACAGCTAGAAGAATAATCTTTATATTCTTAAGCTCAGGCTCTTCTGCAAATAAATGAGTCAGCTATCCCATTATAAAGCCTTGCATACTCCTTGGAGTCAATTTATTTTTGGTTGATGACGGGTAAGTCTAGCTGAGTATATTCTCGTACTCAGGGTTTTATCCCCACTTGTTGCAGGTTTTCATCTAGGTTGCTGTGGCTGCAAGATGGGTTTCTATCCCACTACGGGAAACAATCAGACCTTAGGCATGGTCATTCTTATATCTTATCTCAGATGCTTTTGTTGGATTTGACTACGAGCTGGCACCGTATGTAAAAATGTGAGTGTGAGTGTTGTCAAAGTAAATTGCTTCCACTATTCTTTATTAAAAAGGTATTGTAATATTCTTATATAGACTCTGATGTATTTAAGCTATTTGCAAAACTGATGTAATTTGTGAGTGGTGATCGCTGAACTTATTACGGTCTTGGATGTATTGGAAAATGTTTGAAATCCTTCGAGATTTCGGAATGACTACCGGGTTTATTAGGTCTTAATCATGTAAGTTTGCTAGTTAATAGCGAATTATGTGCTTAAGCTCTAATAAATTGGTCGGTTCTGTTACAGCTGGCATCGGAGTAAGGTTCAACGCATTACTGTTCATAAGTATTTAAAACAAAAGAGTTTTTGGTTTACGAAAAGTAATTGCCAACTTATAGCTATATATTGGTTTTAAATCTATGGTTTAAAAACTAAGAGTGTGCCAGTGGTCATATCCTTTATGCCCAGTAGGAAATCAGGTGGCTTAACTAAGTGCTAACTTAGGGGTATGCATCATATTTGTTATTTTGCCGTTGCCCATACAATGGCGGATTCGTATGGGTGCCATTCGTTTGAATGGTAATGAATGGATCAATTTGCCTCTACGCCCTGGTAAGTGTGAGTTGTGAGAGCATGATTGGATGCAATGCCAGTCTAGGGGAGTGCTTAATGGTGCTGGATTATTTACATGTTTCACACATGTTTATATGAAGGTACCCCATGTTGGGACCATCTTCTGGCGGTGTCGTCTTCTGCGCGACTTGTTGGGGGTAGTAAGTAATCGGTGTTTTCACCTTGTTCGGAAGGTGCATGAAATTTTACGTCGAATTGCATTCATATGGGATATGGGCTGAAATGAATTTTCTGCAGGTACACTAACAAAGCAAACGTGTAGAACAATTTAATTGCGTAATGAGAGTATGATATATGCCAACGCATAGCACGTTAGATTTATTAGTTCGTGAGGACGAGTACAACGTGCATGCATCATGTCGCATGTTCGTCTCATGTTATTGCATTGTCTCTCTCCTTAATAATTGCCTCTCTTTTTGATAAAAACCGCCAACTCATTATCCGCTTTCAAGAGAGTCGCAGCTCTGTTTAGATGGTTCGTATGTAGTGCATTGCTCACAAGTCCACAGGCAGTTCCACGTCGCCAGCTTATCACCAGAGAGCCACATGATTCGAAGAAGTTCCAGAAGAAAGTTTGGCATGCCTTCACTTTTATGGAGGGTTTTGCACTCTATGTTATACCTAGAGGATAGAGAACCTCACCATTAATGGAGCAACCAACAGGAGATTGAGAACCGAGGTTTGGTCATAGTTGGTTAGTTATGATCCAGTAAGAGAAGAGCATGAGCCTGTATGGTGTGACAATTTTTTTATGGCACAAGTTTTGAGACCATGGGAAATTGCCAATGAGGTAGCTTTCAAAGATCTGAGAGACCTCCTGAAGCAGTTTCTAGAAGAGGTTGCTCGTGCTACTGCTGGTGTGTTTCTGAAGGGTTACCCATACCTCTCGTTGTGATGTCAGCTTAACAAAACTACGCTAGTGTGAGTTTGAAGCGTAGCAACGGTCCAGCCCCTAGATATGTTCGTCTTGATGATGACTTACTCCTGCATGGAGGGCATGGTTAATGATATGGACAGTGTGCTTTAGTTTGGAGGCATGAGATGCGAAAGGAGTTTGATACACAGTTGAATCAGACAGTGGAGCAGCTTGTAGGTGACAATTGTCGGGGATCAAGCTGTTCAAAGAAAGGCAGTGTTTGCGTAGAACATCCTTGATTTGCAAGGCCAGATTGGAGAGTTGGTTACTTCGGTTAACCCACAATCAGCAAGTGCGTAACATAATGCTGCAATAGAGGGATGAATATTGGGATGTTGAAGCCAATCTTTAGGGACAATTGTTGTTGGATGGAGCTCGAAGTTGTTCCTGTTAATGATGATATGAAGATCGGTGCAAACCAGTAGGAGGTGCCTACTATAGTAGTTCCAGGTGGGCACAACAAGGATGATAATGTCTCTAGTGCCAACAACGACCTCGAGGAGTTGTTAGTAGATGTATCTCTCGTCGATGTAGCTTCTGTAGTCGCTTTGCGTATGGCGTGTAATCGTAGGAAATCGCTTACCCTATGTTTTGTTTGTGCTGTACTTTTCTCGTATGGGCTATCCTTGAAGTCCATAACGTTAAAATCCTTTATGACCGTAATCTTGAATTTCTTTTCAGGATTATTCATGTTTGGTATCGTCCTTAAATCATCACTCATTCCTTTCCCGATCTTTGGAGGGTTTGTTGACCTTGCTTTTATGATATCGCTTTGCTGGATTAATTTCCAAATGACTTATATTTGGTGGACTTGTCACACATCGTATGCAAGATCGAGAGTTATGAAGCTTTTATGACGAACGAGAATGTTGTCATGACTTAGAGGATGTTTGACCTTCGTCCTTGCAAATGCGCTTTTCCTCTTTTGAGTCTCTGATGACATGCCGGCATTGACCCCTTGTTGTCGCATGTCTAGACTGACATAAAGCGAATCCTATTTCTAATTGTTCCTCTGTGAACGGCATGGCGCTAGTTGATGCCATGCTTGTTCCAGAAATAACCCTTGATATATTCAATTTTTGGAACCCGCCATAATTCCTTTAACCCGTCTTGTGCAATCACGTTTCTTTGTGCAAGATATCTATGGTGTTGGACATTCTATTTTGGCCATAGCTGGGGTAATGTCATTTCGATTAACAAATTATAGTGCCGCGATGGAAGCTAGAGCCTTTCCTATGGACGCATATGGTTGGATTCTTAGCGGCCACGTTGGTATTGAAATTATTGATCGTAACTCATTATCTCAACTATACCAATGTCTTGAATTCGTCATCCAACTTTTTCCTTGAATGCTGTGAATTCTACCCTTCCATGAAATGGACCGCCTGTATCCAATAGCGCTTTAGAAGTTTGTCGCTTTTTGGCTAGTTGACCGATGGAATAATTATCGGTATGGCCCGAGCGTATAATCGGATGTTGTTGGTAGCTTAACACCATGTCAGAAGCGTTTGGTTGTTGTTTTATTGGCCCTTGAACTAATAACTAACTTTGCCCTTGCCTCGTTCCTGTAATAACCAGTCCTCTCAATAGTCATGGTCTTGGGAAGTAGTTGCATCGAGTAGGAGATGTATCCATGTAAATGAAGCACTATGATTTCCTCCTTGTCCTTTCATTGTTATCCCGTAACCTTGTGACTCTCCTTGTCGGTACCGCTCCTGTCTTGTGCGTGATGCCTAGTCATGCGGGAACCCTCTATTTCATGTGACTTTTCGTCTTGATCGTAAGATCAGTAATGGAGTCTTGATGAACAATTAATGGTGCCGCGACGAAACCGAGAACACCCTATGGGTGCACACACATGGTCGTGTTACTCGGCACGCGTGGGTATCATGGTTGTTAGTCTTGACCTATTATAGAGATTACCTTGAGATGTTATTGTGTGTGAACTCTTCCTTGGTTATCCTTTTTATACCCTTTCAGTAGATCCTTATCGGACCGTTTATAAGGAAGCTTTCTTCTGAAGTTGCAAAGAAGATGATCTTTGAAGAGCAGGTCACTGACATTAATATTAACAGACTACAAGAGATAGTAAACAAGTGACTCTACTAATCGATCCCGCAAGTGATGCTACCTTCTGCTGGATATGTGTCATCCCTATTGGGGCAAAAAGGGGACACCCGATACTCAAGTTGGACAAGTCATCAGATGAAGGAGGATCAAGGGAGATCTATGTTTTCTGTCGGCTATCCCTAATGTTCGTGATCCTCTGTGTTGTGCTAAATCTTTTTATGTATAGTGATCGTTCGAAATAGTTAGCCCTGTAAGGTGTGATTCCTTTTGGTTGACTTCATGAATGGTCATCTATATTGGCAAACAACTCCAATTGTTGGCTGCAAAAGCTGAAGCTTGGATCTTTTAGCGTTGAGAGATAAATGAGTAGTCACCTCTAAGAAGACTATATGAAGTGGCTCAAACCTTATTGGAATGGCATCAAACTTTATGGACCACTCCTTCCTTTTGAGTACATTATGTATAGTTGGCTGGAGGCTGGTAATGTGAAGTGTCATTTGTGCGAATAGTTTGCCCATAATTGTTATTAAAATTCCAAAACAGTGCAGTTTTGGTACATGCATTGTTTGAGCACCCCAGGAGAAGTCCGTTTGAGCTGAAGTTTGGTCGGTAATCATAGGACTTATAGACCTATATTTATCCACCAAATTTTTGGTATAATGGAGCTTCCATTTGAGAATAAAGAGTAGTTTCTCAACAGGGACAAAATCTGCACTATTTATATCGTTCCTCATGTTGAATGGCTACGAATGTACCAGTGTAAAGGTGGATGAGCGTGATATACTCTGCTGCTGATGTGTCCTTTGATGTTGAAGAAGAGACTCCTTACTCCCACGAGGCATTATAAAAGCTATTTGGATCTACCATGTTGCTTGCCGACCATATTGGATCTTCCATGTTTCCTACCAACCAGATTTAGTGCAGATGGGTTAGAGCATCAACAGCCTGCATGAAGCTCAAGTTTTCATAATAAACTGTACCATTCTACAAAGTTTCATGAAGCAAGGTGCACATGGTGTGAAAGCTTATCCAGTTAGCTTTCAAACGCATCTAGTCGCACGTCATTTGAAGTTTTCTGGAAGGAGTTATTGTCAAAACATTGAAGGCTATGCAGAGTAAACAGCCATGTGGAATCGGCACTGGAGTCATTTTGAGGAGATCCACTAATTCATGCTCTACGGGTTCCAGTACGGCTGCCCTGTCTTGTGTGGATTAGCTCCGGGTGTGGTTCTGCGGTCGTTCGGAGATCGAGTCGAAGTCTTCGTAGTTTGGGTGCCTCTCTCCCCATCGCTTGGTCGTATCCAACCTTAGCAGGTTGCATTAGATTCAACCATGGGGATTATCGCTGCTTGATCAAGATCTTTAAGAGTACGGGTTCGATGAAGTTATATAGCAGTCACCCAATAATGAATGGAATCCAATAATATAGTGTTGCCATCAGAGAAAGAGAGCTACACGAATGGATTCTTTTGTGGCTTACCATTAGTTGGCACTTAATTAGTGTCTGTGCAACAATGACAAACACATGCATTACCTGTGAATTGGTTCAATTCTCATTGCCTCATAGGATTTTATCCTGTTCATGTTGGAAAGGTATGATAAAGTGAGACACGTTGTGCCTACGTATGATGGAGTTAGTATGTGGTGCTCTAAACCGACTTTCCTTGTCACTAGGACAAGTACTTAGAAGGCTAGTTCTTTGGATTAATCCAATAGTAACCAGGCTTCATGAGAGTCATTGAATAAAGTTCTTCGGACAAAAACTTTGTATAAAGGCAAAATTCAAGAATTGTTGGACTGTTGTCGGTACCTTGTGCTCACCTTTAGTGGCATTCGACCATTATTTCCATCCTTATGCGAGACTCCAACGTGTTTTGCTTACAAGGCACTAGATCTCCTATGCGGATGGGATATCGTCTGTACTAGCAGGTTTGCACCTGGAATTGTACCGAATCGTCCCATAAACCAGAGATGGATGTGCGTTGAGAACGCGCATAGGAATAGTCTAGTATAAACTCGGATTAACCAAAGTACGTTTTGCTTCACATATCAATTGGGCATTGTTTGAACCTAGAAGGTTGGATTCGTAACTAGTACAATCTGAGTCGGTCTTGGCACGATCCCTCTTGGAGGAATGTTTTCGGCAACTTTTGGAGTTAAGACTCAAACAAGTTGGAATTTATGTCTTCTAACAAGGCTCAGAATCATAGGTCTTGGCTAAGGGATCTAGCTAAGTCTATCGGTTCTGTATGATAGGAGAAGAAGTCGATGGTTTCGGTCTAGTTAGAAGATCATTGACCTAAGAACTTTGACTTCTACCTGTAAAGGTTTGAACTTTCTCGGTCGAGCTGAGCCGTATTGGCATCTCATTGGCCAGTTTTCATATGAAGGGCTTTGCCAGTATAGAGCTCGCTTAGATTGATCCTACCTTGTCTACCGCAAGTTCGGTGAAGTAGTTTCCCACTTTATGGGAGTTACGCTTCGCTTCCTTCGGTAGTAAATATGTTAGTATGAAGCACCTTTTTGCTGTATTTGAAGATGTGAATAGCAGATTCCTGTATTTTCAATTCTTCGACACCACCAAAGGGTAGTTATTGGATGTTCATTACGATAACCTACCCTAGTGGAGTGCAGAATTGGATTTAATATGGAAATTTTTAGTACTATCCTGTATCATCTTCATACTTTCAGTTACCTAGTAATGGATGAGTAATTCGCTAGGATGTTTTGCATATGTGGTATCTGTACACCGTTCTATTCCCTCGGTACCACGGTCAGAATCGTTTTGAGAGGCCTGCAAGTTGATGTTCGTAATTCAGAATGAAGAAAAGGCCCAGTGAAATCAAGTTATGAAAAAAAAATCTTACGAGTCAGTAAAGGTGAGTTACAACTTGGAGCTACTACTGGATTAGGATAAGACCTTCTCACATCTGTATGGTAGTAACCTAGAGGAGCAGTCAGTCCCTAAGGGAAAGGATCGAGACATGTGGACCGTTATCGGATCAGCCATAGGAAAGAAAGGAAACCCTTTGGAGTCCGAAGTAACGGATTAAGCAAAGCAAGATCATGTTATAGAATGATGGTAAGTGCGGTGAACCCTACGGGAAGTGTTTGCATTTGCAACTTCGAAATGTCGTTATGTGAGGTACCGCTTTCGAAAACCAAAAGCTAACTCAACCAAATCTCGGGGCGAGATTTCTTTAAGGGGGGAAGGCTGTTACACCCCTGGTGTTAAGCATGCATCAACTCGTTCACTTCATTAGCATAAACATCATCATACATGAGCATTAGCATAAAGCAAGTTATATATATTTTAGGTTTGATTTATTAAGCTTTTGGCTTGGCTTTTGTGAAAAACATGATAACAATGCTCAAGTGATTGATGGATGTTCACTAAAATAGTTTAGACATGTTTAGGACACAAAATGAAACCATGTTTATGTTAATGACTTTGGTTAATTAGGCTTGCATGGCTTGTTTGACTAAAATTATTTATAAGAGTGATTTTGTTTGACCAACTAAAATTTAGTAGCTAGAGTGTTTGCATGTTGGTGCACCCTAAATGAGTTTTGTATAGAATTTTATAAGGAACAAAAGTTGTTTTGGTCACTCTTCATGAAAAGTTGTGGAACATGCTCAAAAGTGTGGAGAAAGCCAGGATTTGGGGCTGTTTTCTAATTTTTGAATTTTAAAGCCTTTTGCCTTTGGATTTTTGTATTTCAAAATCTATGCAGAATTTGACTAAATTTATTAAAGATAAAATGTTCTACTCATCAAGAGCTACATTTTATCTTTTATGAGTTTTGTCTAATTCGAAATATTTTAAAAGTTATTTTAAAAGAGGGCTCTATTATTAAAAAAAACTTACTTACGTTCGATCGACCGACGGACCAGCCGAGCGGCCGACCAGCGCGCCGCCGCCGCCGCGTGGCCGCCATGCGCCGCGGGCGAGCGCCAGCCGGCCAGCAGACCGCCCCGTCCTTCTCTTTTCTCCTCCTCTCGTTTCCTTTCTCCTCCCTTCCTCTTTTTTTTTCTCCTGCTCGCACACAGAGCAGCAGCACGCGCGCAGTGCACGGCCGCCGCCACCGCCGAGCTCCGCGCCGCCCCCTCCGCCGCGCGCTTTTTCCCCAAAATCCACCCACGAGCTCGCCTCGACGTCCTCTACCTTCCCCACCCTCCAATTTGTCAGACTGTGTCGAGGTACGGTCGAATTTCGGAGCTTGCCGCCATGGCCATGGCCGCCGTTGTGTTCGAGCTCGCGTTCCCGTCACCCGACCGCCATTTTGTTCCTTTTTCTTGCTTAATAGATGCGCCATGACCTCCTCTCGCTTTTCCCCCGCTCAATTTGGCCGGAGAACCGCCGTGGAGGCCGGCCCCCATGCGCCATGCGCGCACAGTGCGTTCTTCCCCGAGCAGGGACCCCATCCGAGAATTCAACTAAACCCGAGGGCCTTTCGGTAAAGTGGTTTTCGTATTTTTGATTTTCAGATTTCGGTGATAGCTTGTAAAATTCATAACTTGCTCATTTTTAGTCCAAATCGAGTGGTTCAACTTGCAGTATTTTTCTTATGAGTAGATTTACATGATAAAAATATGATACGTGATATTTGTGATACTTTTATATATAGATTTATTTATCTCTATTAATTACTTATATTTTAGAAAATACATAACTAATTCCCTGTTGCTCAGAAAAATGTGAAACTAAGTTTATTAGTCTTCTTATATCTTGCTCTATCAGAGAAAAGTATTTGATAGCTATGTTCTGTGTAAAAATATAAACTTGTAGTTCAAGTGTGCTTTTAGTGCTATTCTTGAGATAAATCATAAATGTATGTTATAGGTCTAATTTGGGGTTGATAATTTTTGTAGGCTCTTTATATGTCATAAGGTAGCTCTTGATGTGATAATATATGAGGTTTGGTATATTTTATAGTACAAAGTATTTTTAGGTCCCCTATTTTGTGCTGCCTTGTGATTTTTGTGTAGAAGGAAAGGCTTATCCAATTGAGGTGAAATTTGGATGGCAGCCTTTAATTGATATGTTGTGTCCTCTGTAATTTTTGTAGAATTTTTTGGATAGTATAAACACATGACGCAGTTCTGTCCTTAATTCCTTAGGTGTTAAATAATGCTTTGGGTCATCATTTCATGTTAGTTAATGTGTTTTTTATGTTCTTGCTAAGTGTATAATCTGTTGGTGTGATTATTGTGGTTTAGTAATGAATTTATCTATGCAGCATCTAATCGTTAGGGTATGTATATTCATATTGCTCCTAGGTGCGATTGCATGCCTTGCTCGATGATGATTAGTCGAATGAAATAGGGATATGCACCTACTCGATAAACTAAAGTAATATGTTTTGATCCATCATGTGCAGCATGTTCATTCATGGAGAGCATACATGATCATCATCAAATTCCATGTTCATTCCGCATGCATTCGTTATATTTATATACGCATATGCATCATACAGGATCGCATACGAGAACCCTGTCGTGAAGTCGAGAAGCCAGAAGGATGACTCATTGGAAGTTCCCACACAGGAGGTGATCGAGAATAAGAAGGACATGAAGTTATCCTAGTACAGAAGAATCAACCTCGCTTTTCTGAGGAAGGCAAGCCCCGGAGCATTTCTCCCTGTGGTTTGCAAATATCTAACTTGTGTCCTTTATTGTTTGATGCATTAAGTTTATAGGTGTTGTGTGAAACCGTTGATGCACTACTTATATTCCTTGCCTACCTGATATATATATACTTTATACCCTGTTAGGTTCAGGAATCGATTTGTCTGCTTAGCCCTGCTTAAAAATTAGATCGGTAGAAGTCGGGTGAACACTTGACTTGAGCAGCGGCATCGTAGTAAGAACTTGAACAAAGAGATGAGATGGTTATGATGTTGATGCTGAAAGATGCTCAACCAGAAATGGTTACTATTGCTTGATAAATATACCATGCTTGTTTAGTTCAGGGGCTAACGTAGCATGATAAGGCTAATAACTTAAAATGAACAGCTAGAAGAATAATCTTTATATTCTTAAGCTCAGGCTCTTCTGCAAATAAATGAGTCAGCTATCCCATTATAAAGCCTTGCATACTCCTTGGAGTCAATTTATTTTTGGTTGATGACGGGTAAGTCTAGCTGAGTATATTCTCGTACTCAGGGTTTTATCCCCACTTGTTGCAGGTTTTCATCTAGGTTGCTGTGGCTGCAAGATGGGTTTCTATCCCACTACGGGAAACAATCAGACCTTAGGCATGGTCATTCTTATATCTTATCTCAGATGCTTTTGTTGGATTTGACTACGAGCTGGCACCGTATGTAAAAATGTGAGTGTGAGTGTTGTCAAAGTAAATTGCTTCCGCTATTCTTTATTAAAAAGGTATTGTAATATTCTTATATAGACTCCGATGTATTTAAGCTATTTGCAAAACTGATGTAATTTGTGAGTGGTGATTGCTGAACTTATTACGGTCTTGGCTGTATTGGAAAATGTTTAAAATCCTTCGAGATTTCGGAATGACTACCGGGTTTATTAGGTCTTAATCATGTAAGTTTGCTAGTTAATAGCGAATTATGTGCTTAAGCTCTAATAAATTGGTCGGTTCTGTTACAAAATCTTTCTTTAATGCAAGCTTTTTCGCAACTTATGAGTCAGCTATCCAACTTATCCAGTCTTGCATACTCCTTGGAGTTAATTTATTTTTAGTTTATGACGGGTAAGTCTAGTTGAGTATATTATCGTACTCAGTGTTTTATTTCTCATGTTATTGCAGATGGTGAGATGTACTATGGCTATTGCTAGCACTGCTTCTACCCCGCGTTGGGTGATGACTAGACCTTGGGCATGGTTACTCTACCTTATGCTTTTACTGGATATTGACTGAGGACCTGGTACTGTATTTGAACTAAGTGTGTGTGTGGATTTGAACTAAATCGCTTCCGCTTTATTTTGAATTTGAACTTGGGTTGTAATAACTTATTTTAAACTCTGATGTTTTAAACTATGTACGAACTATGTATGTTGTGAATGGTGACGGCTAAACTTATTACGATCTTGGCTATGCCGGAAAGTTTGAAATCCTTCGAGATTTCGGTATGACTACCGGGTTTATTAGGTCTCAATAATGTACTTTACTATCTTAATAATGAATTACTTGCTGGTGCTCTAATAAATTGGTCGGTTCTGTCACACAAATCTCAGCTTCGACCCTGGCGTTCTCCAGGCACGGCATCTGCTCTTCGGTGTTCGTGGCGGCGGCAACGCTACAGGTTGGACAGCGTGAGGATTCCAATTTCTTGATCAGCTCTCGCATGAGGCGGTTCTGCTCCGGGAGGTTCTCCACCTCGGGCTTGAGCAGCGATTTCTCTTGACGCTCCTGACTTGTCTGAGCATACTAAGCAAAGAAAACAAAAAAGTACTGTAATGGTCAATGGTGTCCATATGGCGCAGTGCAATCAGCGATCGGCATGAATGTAGTGTGTTGAGCTAATTTACATTGATCTGAGATCGCCGGTTCTGGAACCAAAACTTTACCTGGCTTGGCTGTTCGCTGAGCTGCTGCCGCTGCGTCTCGTCAGGATGCAGATGCTCTGGTCATTTGATCAAATTCAGGGGAAAAAACACCTCACTGCCTCAGCGCATTGATAGTTTTGTTTGATGATCAGTGGGAGTGTGCCGTGTGGCACAGTCGAACAGAACAAAATAACCGCGCGGAACTATCCTAATACCGTTAGGCAAAAATGTTATGTTCAAACCTTGCAAAACAAAATCATTTTTTCGAAAAGATCCAGTAGAAAATGAAACTATTTAAACAATACTTCAGAGGCTGGGGCTTTAATTTGCAAGATCATATAAGGAAGAGAAGGAAAGACATTCAAAAGGAATTACCAAAATAGGAAAAATACTAATAAAGAAGTAAATTGCTTTGTAGATGAACAAATGAAAAAGAAATCATGGTTTCTTAGTGAAAGTCTGCACCTACAAGAACAAGATGAGTTATATTGACAGAATAGAAGTCATCATAGTTGTTACTTAAATGAGACCATCATACTAGTTTATTTTCACAAGATTGCTAGTGCAAGGAAAGTAAAGAACATAATTTTAAATCTAGAGATCAATGCTGCCATAAGACTCTAACTATAAGACTTGAATTATATGCTGCAAAGTTGATACACCCAGCAGAAAATGCTTTTATGAAAGGGAGGAATAGTATGTCTTACTTGAAATCATCCATGAGACTAAAAGGAAGAAACAACTAGGCATAATTTAAATGTTTAGAGGAACAAATGGTGTGGGTGGATTAAACAAGTGGTCTCTTATGTCATTGAATGCATCACATATCTATACATCAAAACATAAGGGAGTAAGGCAAGGGTTCTATTATCAACCATTTTGTTCAATTTTGTTACCGATTATTTGACAAGAATGGTCATTAGGACTATGAAATTACCATTGTACATGTATAAATGATACGAGAGCAGGGGTCCATTTATTTTGACATCTTTAATTGTCAAGAGGGGTTTCTCCTTATGAAATACTTAGCAGTCTCTGCAAGTCCTAGTAGGTTTCATTTCATTGATTGGCTTCCTTTGGGAGAAAAGAATACTGTTAAACAATTAGATGTGTGGAAAGTGCAAGTCCAGATAAGTGATATTTTGAATAATTCACCAATTTATCACATGTCCATTTACCTATCACCCAAAATAGTTATTAAACTTGATAATGTCAAGAGAACTTTCTTATGGTAGGGACGAAGGTATAAAGAGAAAAACATCATTGAGTAAAACGGACCAAAATTTGTAAAAGCAAGAGGAAAGGGAGTTTTGGCAAGAGAGATCCATTAACTCTGTTAAACACATACTCAATGATTCCTTTTTTAGGTAGATCTTTTAAAAGTAAGAGGGGTTTATATGCAAAGTAGATCAATCAAATTTTAAAATAGAAATAAAACACAATTATGGCAAGATGTTTTGCTCTATGATAAAGCTCTATGTGATTTGTTTCCTAGCTCATATAAAATTTATGATGAGAAGGATGTTTATGTTACTCATGTAAAAGATGACAAGCCTCAATTACTTTTAAAGATTTTCGCAAAAAATTACTTTTAATAGATGACTTGTTGATGAATTGTGAAATAATTGCATTCAAATTTGCATCAACATGACGATTTTTAGATTCTAGACGAGCAAGATGTTATCATTTGGAAGCTTGAAAACAATAAAAAGTTTTCAGTGAAGTCCCTTTACAATGCCTTAATAGTTAATGGTGTTGGACCAATTTATAAGATTATATGGAAAGGGAAAATCCAAATAAAATCAAGATATTCAAGTGGTTAATTGAAAATAATGTTATTTTGATTAAAGGCAAACATGAGTAAAAGAAGGTGTCTGTGATGCGAGGGGGCATCCTAACTATTATTTATATGACCAAATGGAAAGTATCTAACATTTGTTGTTGAATTGTAACATGGGCCACATGGCCACGATTCCGTGGACAATCATAGCTCAGTTCTTTGGAGCAAACAATGTTCCTAGAGACCTACGTCAAGCTTGGAAATGGTGTAATCTTTGGCTTCAAAGAGGAAATAAATTCTATGATTCAGGCATTGCATCACTTTGATGGCCATTTGGAATTCAAGAAACAATCAAGGGCAAAATTATGAAAATTCATACTGAATTAGTATGTTATGCATGTGACCTTATGTGTTATTGCCTTATTGGGTAGGACTCTATGCTGAAGTGGACAAAGAAGGGTTACTAGAAGGTGAGAATGTCACACTACAGGTTGTGTCAAAGCTGGTCACTGAACTAAGGTAATAAGTGTGGTGATGAAGCAGTTGCAGGACGTTGAACATCAAAGGGGATGAAGATTAGGAACCTGATAGATGTACATGAAGTCGGTGATGTAGCTGTTGTATTTTTGATGTAGCTTATAAGGTGGAAACATGTGGCCCGCAATCTTTGTCTGTTTGCTTTTTGATCTACTATGTCATATGAATCAGATAGATGTAGAATACATGGGCTGACTGGTTCAAGTCTAGTCAAATTCCTTGTCTCGGCATAATTCTTGAAACTATATTATTTCCATTATGTGTGTAATGGAAATGGGAAGTACCTTGATTCAAAGAAAAAACATTACACGTTGAGACATTCTTGTGTTTGCTTGGACGCATGCACCCATGGTCAAATCAACATAATCCATGGTGATCGTGATTATTCATGACTCACGAATGTCGTGAGCAATGTAGTGGAGTTTGTTGCACTCCTCACCTTCCTCTTTTGAGCCTGTTTGGCGGCTACATCCGTAGATATTTTTCTATAGTAATTAATGAGTAGAGAAAGGCGGCTATGGCCGTCTGCATGCCATCTCTTTCCGTCTTCCCCAGCGCAGCCTCTCCTTGCCAAGCTCTGATTCGACATTTTTCATACTCCCTATAGCCATAGATGTTCTCTTTCTACAATATTTAATGAGTGGAGAAAAGATGACTATGGCACGCCTTCTCCTCTTTATCCTTCGCATTCCCTACCGCCGCCTTTTCCTTGCCTAGCTCCAACATTTGTCGCACTATCCATAGCCGCAGCTATTTTTCTATAGTAATTAATGAGTGGAGAACTGATTGTTGTGACCGTTTGCTCTCTCTCTCTCTCCCCTCGTGTTCCTCACCGCCGCCTCTTCTTGCCTAGCTCTGGCATTTTTTTATACTCTCCATCACTGTCCTTAACCACACATACATCTAACCCGAGCTTCCCTTTCAGATCGATCTGGCGCAAGTGCCCCCGTCTCTACTACTACAACATCACATTGTAACCTTCGCCACCACCGTCGCCATGCTAATATTAACCTCCTATTCTTCCCTTTTATTTGGCTAGGCCCATTGTTTGGACTCGCCAATCGTGGCGGCAGCCCCACACCTCCTTTATCACTATCTCAACCGCCACCACGGCTGGGTCGCATGACCTTTCTACAACCCTCTTCTAAGTCCAGTCATTAGCCTTCCTAACCCTTACACCGGCGAGATCTTTCTCTCCAGCTATGGCAACTTGGCAAGTTTTCTTTTTTTTCGTCGGAGGTTGAAGAGCATTCGTGTGCTCGTGCGGACAGAAAACTTATGCGCTCTTTCTAAGTTTGTGTGTGGGGATTAGAAATTGAAACCTGATCTGCTCGGCATCGTCCTTGTGGCAGCCCTTCCTCATCTTGTTGGCCTCATCCCCGTCTTGCATCTCATCCCTGTGAACCGGTGTCGGTTATTCGTTCCTACCGAACGTACCCGCCTACATAGCGAAAATAAAATACAAGCATGTCAAGCTACTGCCATGCTCTGCTAATTCTTATGTACATGACGAAGGAGACAGAGTGATGAATCTGATGACGCACAAGAGAGAGCGAGAGTGAGAGTGCCGGAGCTGGGAATATATCCGGCGGCAGTGGACGACTGCTGGATCCCATATGCCCGACCCTGGAGCGGTAGAGTTAGCCGAAGACAATCGTGGCTATTCGCTGCGGGTTCACGATGCTCGCTCGGGGGGTCGGGGTAGGGCGGAGGAGGGAGGGGGGAGGGGGCTTGTTTTTGTAGGCTTGTTGTCTGGCTATCTGGCTGCCAATATGAACGTCACATGCCTCACGTGTCGTCGATTATAGTATTAATAATAGAAAAAAATACATCTTTAATAGTACTTTTATCTAAAAAAATCTATAATAGTACTACTAAAACTTTTAAAATAATACAAAAAATAGAAGTAACTTTTAATACTATAGGTAACTTTTAATAGTATTATTATATTTAAACACGGATGATACCGATTGCCATGTTTAGAGAACTGGTTTAGAGAATTGCGATGATCACTTTGAAAGTTCAAGGATCGGGATGACACCACTCGCTAAATTTAGAAACCTGCGATGATCATCTTGAAAGTTCAGGACCAGGATGACACCGTCTTCCATGTTAGAGACCCACAAATATTACTTTAGAAGTTCAAACCCTGGATGACACCACCCGCCAAATTCAGAGACCGGCAATGAATTTTGCTCTTAAACAGAACCATATATCAGTAGTTATTGTGAAATAGTAAGTGTTGCATGACCCGTAAGACCAATAGTACTACGAAACACCATATCAAAAGGGGAAAAAATATACTTCTACTATATCCCGTTGGCGCTATTGATTCTTATGCCTTTTTTGAGCAAGGTTCTTATGCTTATCGCCTGGTTTTCTTAAGAAATGACAAGATGTTACTCGTGCTCCCATGCTTGGCCTTCTTCTTTTGATCACCTAGAACAATGTGAACATCCTGCCATAATTACAAAGGAAAATCTTGTTCTTATCAACATAAACCATCACAACAATCTTTATACAATTATATTTGAATAGAGTTTGATCACTTTGTGGTGTCTGTACAGTGTAGTGTCAAAATAACATATCAGAAAGGAAATAATATTTAAATATCGCATAAGTTACCAGCTTGTCTGCATATAGAAATGAAATATACCTCTGCTCTAAAAGAGAATGACCTTCTTATGGTCCTTGGGCTTTCCTCAGAATTTGTTGATACCACGGTATGTTCTTTTCCTAGTTAGAATTGAACATACATTCAGGATCTATCATGATTCAAGGAAATCACAATGGATGGACAAATATACAGGATTATCATATACTTTTATACTTTTTACCTTATCATTAAACCTCGAGTAGTATTGTAATAATACATTGTCATAAATTTCAAGGCATGCTAAACACTGATACAATTTGATTTTTTTTCTACAAAGACAGCATTGTCCCCTCTGTTGATGAGTTTAGCAGTTTATGGTCATGCTCTTGTTAGCTGCTACAGAATAATTATTCAAATAGCATTGCCAATTTTTTGCTAAGCTGTTTCTTTAAAAGAATGAAGATAACCATAAGACTTAAGGGGAACAACACTACACTAAGAACATTATAACCTCGAAGAAAAAGAATGGTATAACCTTATATAAATATATGGCCAGCATACAAGATGTTAGTATTACCGATGGCTGGTTGAACATCATATGGCTTGAGAGTGAGGGTGGCACCAGATACTTTTGGGCTACTAATTTCCGAAAGTCGTGGATCATTTTTACTATAAACAAATAAATATAGTAAAAATCATTAAATGGCGCAAGCTATACGTAATATATAATAACAAAACAATAAAAATTAACAAGTAACAAAATAAACCTCGGGCCGATTCCATTTTCCAGTTTGGAACTTTGAGTAGCTGTTGAAAAATATAGCAGCAACCAAATCAATAATAACATTTTTTGAATGAATCATCAATAATCATATAACCAGTCAGTTTTGAAATAATTGAGCGAAATGAAACTGAACAAGAAGGTGAACGATTCAAAAAACTGAAGTATGCAATCCTTGTTTGCTATTTGGATGGATCAAAAGATGATGTATAGATGGAAATAAATAGTTGCTAAACTTGTGTGACTACAAATATTCAGACAGGAATCGCATTAGACATTTTTAATACAAAATAAATAGGAGCTGCTTATCTTTCCATTTAGAAAAGAACACGACAGGGCAAAATCATGAGACACCCAACAAATTGTAAGAGAAAAAAGCATTAAGATATTTGTGCTAGAAACTGGAACTACCAAATCAGAACACAACTTATCCACAGGACTATACAAAAATACGCTAATTGCATATGGAATGTTATAGTCTTTCATTCTCTGATGAATATTTGCTTAGGGAAACTAAATTTTGGTTTCCAAGGTAGGTAAATTCCTTTAATTGCAAGCATGGATGCTAATTGTACAGTAAAATGTGAGATATAAATAGTTTGCAAGCAATTAAGAAGCTTTACATTGTGAGATGTAGCGACGATGATATTGAATGGCATCAGGGTCCCCTCGTACAGTCAAAAGCTTCAGAGAAATGGCATACTGTTCGCATGTCAAAAGCCTCTGGTGCCATGAACAGAACATAACAAAAAATCAGTAAATCATTAAGGTAGTGTCATCTGGTCTTTGCTCATTGGCGATCATCGTAGCTTTGAGTAATGAGTACTTCTTCAATTGGAAATCAGAGTCTGTTAACCATCAGCCTTTTAATTACTTTGCTAGTAATATAAACAAGAGAAGTCCTACCAACCTGTTTCAGGAAGTTGATCTTTCGTTCTGTCTGTGTGATGTCAGTCTTCTCCTGTAGCTTGTGCTCAAGCTTGGATGAAACAGTCCCCAAGTGATCAATCACAGCTACCACCGCGTCACATATGTAACCCTTTGTGCCCTCCAGAATCCTTCACATGCATGAAAGTAGAGCACACACGTTATAATTCCATGAAAAAAAAGAGGTGACATGTCGTGTGAGCCAATGTGTTCGCGTGGTAACAGAACGAGGGTAGCAGACTAGAGGCGGCGGCGGCGCCGCTTACAGCTTCTTCTTGTCGGTGTTGTGGAACGCCTTCTCGCAGCAGTCCGCTGCTTCGTGCAGCTGAGACCGCAGATCCTTGAGCTCCTGCACGGCCCGAGACGGCAAAATAACGCGTCATGGCAGGACAGGAGTAACGACACGCCCGAGCAGCAAAACTGACGAACTGCTCAACGTACCTTGAGCGCGCCGTCGAAGCTCTCAGCGCCGGGCGCGCCTAGCCGCGACGACGACCTGCCGAATGGCGCCGCCGCCGCCGCGGTGCTCGTGGACGCAGCTCCCGGCTGCTGCATCCCCGCGTCGCCGGCCTCAGCGTCCATCTCCCACCCTCCCTGGCTCCCTCCCCCACCACGCACTCCCCGCTCGCGGCGCCAAGAAACGCCTGAGACGGAGGAGACCAGGACGAGAACACTGTAGCAGGACAGCAGGTCCCAATGTGCCGCGCTCCCCTCGCAGCTTCGGCTTCACAACGTGGGTGCAAGCTGGCTAGTACAGAACTGGCATACGCAGACGAGCGCGAAGTGAGCGTTCGGGGACAAGTAAACCGGGGGTGGGCAAGGAGACAAGGCGCCCAGGCGGTCGCGTGAGCTCCCTTTGGCGCGGGGCGCACGCGCACACGCGATGGCGCGAAGACGACAGGGTTTCTCGTGGGGGAGCGCGTCTCTCCCCGTCCCCGAGGACCGAGAAGCTCGATCGGACGCTCGGACGGTGCGGCGCCGTGCGCAGAGGCAGCAGGGCTCGTCACGGGCGCGCGCTGGTACTTGCAGAGGCTGATGCTCTCATGCTCAGATGGAGCTCCCGGTTGGATTCTTGTGTCTAGCATTTTGTTTGGTTTCAGTGTTTCATTCAGGCTGCACGTGTCCATCCTGATGAGGGAATCTGGTTCGTGTTTGTTTAGTGGCTCCATCACCATCACCGACCGTAGTCCCCGAATCCCTACAGTATAGAGCGTCTTTGTCGCCACAGTTCACACCTGCCATCTGCCGGAGCGATGAGTCGAAATACGAGCACAAGTCAGGGGGCAATCCGCAAACCAGACATCTGATCATCTGATGTTGCGTTAGTGGACTAGAGAGCTCCGGTTCACATCCGGTGCCGTGCGGCGCAGCAAGACGTCGGAGGCCAGGCAGTTCGTTCTTCGGTTCCTCTAATCCTCTCCACACGCGTCGCCCATCGCCTCGCCGTGCCTCTCGATTCCGTCTCGTTCTGCAGCGAATCTCGCTGGTGGGCAGCCATGATGGCGCCGTGCGCCCTCGCCGTCGCGCAGCCTGCCGCGTCTCTCGCGCCATCCGGCAAGAGGAGCCTCTCCGGCGCCGGCCGTCCCCCACGGCTGCCATCTCCCAGACCTTTAGGTAATAGATTGCCTTGACACCGTGTTGCGTTTCTGTTTGTTTATCCTGGTTCCTCTGCAGAGGCCTCCTGATGCGGAGTTCACATGCGTCATTGTGTTCTGCAATGTGTGTGGGTGGTGCAGGCAAGCTAAGGAGCCGAAGTGTCGTTGTCAGGGCTGCGCAGGACAGTTCAGAATCATCCGGGAGCATAGTGAAATACGTCACCAGTTCTGTGAGTTTCTTGTCCTTGTGAATTGTGGGTCATGACTCATGAAAAGCTATTTAGCCATATCAAGCTTGAAGTTTGAGCTTCAGAAGGGCCAAATGTTTCTTGCTCTCTGTGACAGTCTCGTAGCCAAATATCTTATAGTAACCTGAATGTGCTGCGACTTGCCTCATTGTCTTCAGTGTAAACTGTGTTGCTTGTTGGCTATGCAAATTTGGCCTTTCTCAAAGATTCGGTGCTACTACTTACAAGTTACAGCTTAGCTGGGAACACCATACTGACAATGCAGAAAACAGATCCATGTTTGAAGTTTTTGAACATTACAAAGCTCACTTCGATGCCCGGTGCATCAACCCTGCAGCTTTAGGGTTATGCTTTGTTTGGTGACATTAATATATGAATGAAGACTAACCAAACTCGTATGGTCGTATTGTTTTTTTTTTTCCTTCTAAAAACGAATACAGCTCAGCACTGCGGAAGACATTTTTGGTCTAGCTGGTATAGGCTTTGCCGCAATAGCTGCATTATGGGCTTCAGTCAACCTCATTGAGGTACATTCCCATTTCCAAATGACATGTTGCACCTTTCAATTCCTAACAGTAACAGATGAGCGTTCAGCTACAATTAAAAGCCACATAAAGTTAATCTGGTCCATGTTTTCGTTCACCTTCAGATCATCGATAAGCTCCCGGTTCTTCCTCTTCTCTTTGAACTAGTTGGGATATTAGTTGCATGGGTAAGTAGTTTTTGTCCCACCTTTACGCTCCTAGGGTTTACTCTGAAATTTCACCATCTTTTCAAATATGTTATATTATCGCAAGTTTTCCTGAGCCCTGATTATCAACTCTTGACATTTTCAGCTTTTCATCTACAACAATCTCCTCTTCAAGCAAAAGAGGTAATAACTACTCCCGTTCCATTATGTTCGTTCATACAACCATGCTGTAGGTATGATTGGTCTATCCGACCAACGTACTACCGTTAGTCCATTACATTCGTGCAAAGCTGCAAAGCCACAGTACTCCCTCCATTCTAATTCTAAATTACAAGACATTTTGATTTTTTTTATTCTAATTTTAAATTATAAGATATTTTGATTTTTGTAAATACATAGCTTTTTTTAGATATACACTATGTTTAAAAGCAATATATGTAGAAAAGCTAAAAAGTTATAGAATTTGGAGCGGAGGAAGTATTAAGATAGTATCTTTTCAAGAAAAAAACAATGTCAATTGATTTCAAGCATGGCCCTACTAAATAATTGCTCATTCATCATGATTCCTATTTAGTACTGTATTTTGCTTTTTGGATTGATTAGTTCATATTATCTGCAGGGAAGAATTTCTGGAGAACATCAAAAACTCAGTATCTCAAATCCTGGGGCAGTAAGCTTTGCAGGCGACAGTAGACAGAAAGTATTCTGACAAGCGTACCGAAAACAACTTTGCAATATAAAAAGACTGCAAGCTATGAGTGTTACCGTTTTATTGACTCTATAAAAGCACTACCAATTTTCTGTACAGGTTAGTGTGATTAAATCCGTACGAGTCTAATGAAATCAGACACCCGGATTCTTCCTGTACTGAATGCTTCGACTATTCAATTTCAAGTACAAGGACGAAGGGGTACTTACATCTGAAATCATGGAAACAGAGCAATAAGTAAGTAAGTAAGACTTTTAAACTCTATTTGGGTCTCGTATTACATTTGGACGAATATGAGACTCAAACTAAGTTTAAGCATCAAGATGACATATTCTTTGAGTTTAGAGACCAGGATGACAGTATGACACACCACCGCAAGTTTAAGGACCAGCCATGTAATAAGAAAAGATGTCAAAGAGATTCAGTAATGGCCAGAGCCGTTACAAATATCCTGTTGGTTAGCAATCAAACATCACACGGCACTACGGCAGCCGCAAGTTGTAGAGCCATGGAATCGATGTAGCACCTGTTACGTGGTGCTAAAAGATCATGCGAGTTTAAAATAACATAAGTGCAACAACGACAGATGGGTTCATCTCTGCATTGATACCTTTTCTTCCTTTGACTTTTGATTTTGAAATAAGCACCCACCCAGCTACATCTTGGCTCGAATCAGGTGGATGGCAAATGATTAAATTTCAACAGGGAAAAGAAAATAGAGAAACTATAATGTAGGAAATACGACAAGGTTGAATGCATTTATGATTGAACTAACTATCCAGATTCCAGCGTTACACTTATTCTGACCAATGAGAATAAATTGGAATTCTCTAAAATATAAATAATCTATCAAGACTGATACATGTATCTGATCAACATGTTAAGGGGGGTGAAAACACAATTCCCTTGATCACTGCAACACCCCGAGACCCGAGTACAAACCTGGAAGGCCCAGGCATTACTGCTGGAACTCTGCTGATATGTTTTTGTCCAAAAAGCCAGTAACAAGTTTTCCAGCATTACTGCTGGAACTCTGCGGATATGTTTTTACAACAGGTACATCTACTTTTGAATATGATACTTGAGGAACACCATTTACCTGTCCAAGATGGCCAGATGTTTCAGGTTTGATTGACATGGAGCACCTTATCTCTGCAGGGGAGAATAATCAGGATTAAACTCATCCTAGCTCTAGAAAGTAAACAGAAAAGGATACAACTCACACAATATAAACTCTAGCCTTCCTTAGGTTTACAAATGGATTCTCAATTCACAGATAAAATGGAAGAAAGTAGTTGTATAAATGAGCTAACAAGTCACCAAGTTCAACTCTTAAGTCAAGACAACACAAGACCACGTAAATAAAACCATTTAGTCAGATGGATCCATATATTATGAATGATGGCAAATATCAGTGACTGAAATCTCTTTCTCTTCTCTTTTTTTATAATAAAATAAATTGCACAGTAGGGGCTTCCCCTACTGTATTCCCCTCTCAAAAAAATCACTGATGTGAAGTAACAAGATGAGGTCACGTGTAAGGATTTTGCATTAGCAATTAGCATGGTGAATAGTAACATTTCGTGTACCTTTGTTTCTTTTACTTCCGCTTTCCACAAACTTACGGAGGCATTCACGGAATTCTGTCAGCACAAGTCTTTCTTGTTCTGCATACAGTGCAGATAGGTTTTGGTTGATGGTTACTGTCTGCTGAGGAACAGCATTTTGAGAAGTCGTAAACACTGTATCTTGTTCGTCACACATTTTCTCGATCGCTTCATCGTTACACAGCAGTGCTAGTGTTTGAGGAGACGTAGGTCCATTCGATTTTTTATCATCAGCACAGTTAGATCTGGATTCTTCTAGAACAGCTTTGCCCGTATGAGTTCCTTTGCTTGAATGGTCATCAATTGATGCTTTTTGATCTGGATCTTGATTATTTCCTTCTCTATCATGGTTTGTCAATGCTAGGGAACCTGCCCTGTCATCTTCCTTCTGTCTTCCCCTTTCATCTTCCTTCTTGCCAACCCTCTCTTCCTTCATTTTGCGGCCTGTTATTTTAATATAAAAATAATAAAATGAGCAGCACATAACCATCTAATTAATGACCATTTAACCATTTTGCAGACTCGGTTTATAACCCTCTATGCTGTTCTTGGTTGCATTCTCTTAAGACACAGTAGTGCATACTTGCAGGTCTCAGGGGGAATGAAATACTGCTGAATTGAATGACAGAAGTGAAAATATGCAGTGAAACACTCATAGATGATCTGAGAAACAGAAAGTGTGATTGTATATATTAACTGATTCCAACTCTCATGCAGTTTCAACGGTAAAAAGACAAATGGTAACTTTGACCATGATATGTAGCTGTTAGTAATTTATAGAGTAGAACATAACAATATATATTAGAGATAATAGCTGCACATCCAAGCAAAACCCAAATAACTCAATAAGTATCACACATTTATTTTCTGCATGGAGAGATGAAGCACTGGAAGGGCGGCCTGGTGCAAGCGGTAGAGCTTTACCGTCTGTGACCAAGAGGTCCAGGGTTCAAGCCCCAGCCTCTGCACATTTGTGCAGGGATGGCTGCTGGCTATTTTTCCTTCCCCAGACCCCGCAGTGCGGGAGCCTACGGCACTGGGTACGCCTCTTTTTTTTAGAGATGAAGCACTGACACTTTTGTCCCTATATCTTATCTTCTGGATGTTGTCAACATAAACTTTGATAAAGCACTTCACCAGCATCCAAATTCCAGGTTCAAGAAATGATGTAAACTTGTACACAAGTCAAAACAAAAGATGAACCCAACATTGAAGCAAGAAAAGAAAAGAATAGCTTGCATGTACACGGGGCATGTTAATATTGAAACAAACAGGTGCTGATCTATGAGTTACTTCACTGCATATCAACAAGATAACTCATGGATACAGAACCGAATGTCACTTTCTGTTTCTAGGTCGCAAAAGGTAAAATCAATGTAAAGACAAGAGCAGTACCAGCATATGTTTTTGCAGCCTCTGCTGATACCACCACTAAAAGTTTGCATAGATCCTTTATGTCCTCTTCTTGGACAATGTCTGCTAAAAGGGGCCTGAAATGGGATGGCAGAAACCCATCAATAGAAAACAGATAGGTAGGCATTCTATGAAAATGTTATATAGCTTATGGATAGTTACCTGTAGGTAACTAAGGGGCCCAGAGTTGGAAGATGTACAGACTGGCTTATTGGAATTGAACCATCAGGTACTGCATTTTTCTGATAAATAGAATGGTTAAAGTGCGAAGTACATACAAATAGTTTCAACAGTCTCATAATAACTGCTGCTACAAGTAGCTTTGTCTTATCTCCTTGTCAAAAATCAATTTTAATTCGCAATTATGTTCTAGATAATTCAAAGCTCTCCCACGAAAATAGAAAAAATGACTTCCATACAGTGCATTTGTCTATAAAAATAACTCACCTGGTGGGGGAAATACCACCCCCACATCTTTGTACTAAAAAGAAACCTCAGCAAACCACAGACCGGTGCCTACCCATGCAGGTAAATAACATTCAGGTACCGGTTGTAAAATCTCGTACCAGTGAAGGACCAGCACAGCCAGCACTGTATCCTGTACCGGACAGAATCCCGGCCACTTCCACTCATTCTGGCTGTTCCATATGGAATCTTCCATTTCTTGGTTTAGGTACTGTCCTGCCACAGCATTTCTTGCAACATGAAATGACTCCTAACGGTCCTGTACTCCCGCAGCACACACCCTCCAGCAAAGGCAGCGAGGGCCCTACTTTTACAGGCTCCAAGCTCTGCACTGCTGGGCCATAGGGTGTGTGTTTGTGCAATCTAGACCTAGAACCTCCTTTTATTTCTTCATTAGCTTTTTGTTTTAGGCTTGTTGCCTGTAATCCACAACTCCGACTCTTGTACCAGAATGCATGCTTATATCATGTACATCAGTAATTGTTGTAAATATATTTGTTATTTTATTTATTGTATCCTGGAAGGCTACACTGGTATCATCCGGTACCGAAATGTTCCATTCCAGTGAGCCAACCAAATAGCAGCTGGAATGGCATTGATAAGTATGACCCCTACCCCATTTTGTGGAGGCGCAGCAATTTTTATTTGGGTACAAGGAGGATTTGAATCCCAGCTGGCTGCCGGCTGGTACCATTATTACTCGGTGACCAACCACTCTACTACCAGTGTGTCTGCACATTTATCTACTCACGTAAAAAGAAAAGTTTTGAGACACTATTCATTGTTTCAATTCATGGAATAAAATTCACACTCCTAGTGATGGAGCAAAGCACTTCAACTTGCTCCTGAAGACAATAAGGCAAGAACACAAAGCCATTCCCAGATAAAGAAATGAGGCGAAAACAGTGCAAGTTCAGGTCTTAGGCATGGCCATTACCTGAGGGATGTGATAATTCCTGTGCGCTACATGTTCCTTATTTGACTGGTCAAGTGAAGGATCAATATGTTTCCTCTTCCTTGATGTGGAAGGAGAAGGGAATCCTGTAGCTCCAATAGCACCATTTACAGCTGCATTTGTTGCCTGCTGCATGTTAATTGCATTTTTGTGATCCCCTTGGAAAAGATTTCTTCTCTCTTCACATCCTTCAAAATTCTTGCAATCCATACACTTGCAATTTTCAGAGCATAGTATATTAGCTTGGAAGCACTCACAATACTTCTTGAGGCATCCTGACTTCTTGCAGTGGCACCCTTTATTATGCTTCCCTACTAAAGGGAGATCACTAGACACCTCCTGGCAATTTCATGGACAGGAATTAATGCCACATGTCATGGAAGCACAATAACATGGCCTAAATGAAATGCAATAACGGCATAATGTATGTTTTTGATATAGTAAATAGAATAGGGTTAGGGTCTAAGGTTAGTCGAATAGTATATTTGATTTATCAAAATCTCATCAGTTCCCAATTACTACTGCTAGCTATGAATAACAAGAGAAAATATGGATGTGACCTTCCTATTGAAAACATTATTCCTTTTCAAACTAAAAATCTTACCAGCGTCCTACAGTCCAAATTTTGCGTTACTTAAGGTTATCAATAGTCTCTGATGCACCCTTTCTACCATCGTTTTTCTAAGAATACACTAGAGAAAATCAATAACATTACAAGTACACTGAAGTACTTTTTGCTGGTGAATCCATGAATATTGTTTTTTAATAAATATAAGTAGATTTTGTGCAGAGATGAACAAATTACAAAAGTTGATGTATTCTAGAACAGCTTTTTTCGGTTGGAGGTGCAGTTCATATTATTATAAGCGGAAGGAAACAAAACATGCACTTCTTTACTAGGGCAAAAGTGGCCTTGCATGGAAGACTGAACATTAGACTTTTCACCAACCTTGTCTTGTTCCTACCTTGCCAGGATATTTTTTTTACAGAAAGCTTATCAATAATAGTTTAATAAAGAGACAAGAGCTTGATTAAGCTTCAACAATAGCAATTTTCCATCTCAGACAATGTCAAATATGGTATGTTGATTTTAACATTGAGGATTTAAATTTGGATTTACAAAATGCCGAGCACAAACACAAATCTAACTACATTAATGCACATTTCCAAAGAGGCACTTCAGATTAACTTAGAGAAAATGAATTACAGTCATGAATTCTTCCAAAATAAATAATTTTAAGATGTCAGGTTTTATCAGGAAACTTCTGGAAATAAACTTATTGCAATGCTCTCGGTTTTTTCCTTCAGAGGAATGGTCTTTCAATTCAAACCCTCTCAATTTGAATAAACTATGACCTCTAAAATGAGCATGGGCATCGCTATAAGTAATTGAAACTCAGATTTAAAATAAATAGCAATAAATGTTCCTTTAAAATTAGAAAGAGACGATGAGAACAATATTTGGAAACAGAACATACATTGTTCCTATTTGTATGTGGGCTGCTCCCAATCTTAGGCCTGAAAGCATCTGGATTACGCTCCAATGTAGCTTCAATAGCTTCACGCCTGGCAACCTCATTCTCAGGATTATTAAAACAGTTGGTGCAGTTGCACCCATCACAGTGAGTACCAGAAGCAAAGCATTCACAGTACCTGTAAAAGGAACCATAAAAAGATTTCAGATGGATAAGTATATACACAAGATGCCCAGCTGTAAAAATATCAACAGCTGTACATTCTTTGTATTTAAAAAGGAGGATGGGCTGACTTCAACTTGGAGGTCAAAACAATGACACACTGTATAGATTTGTGACAGTATGCAGAGAATCAGAAATTAGGGCTTTGGAGACAATATGAAGGATTGAAAGGGTGCTAGAAAGATTACTGGAATTATTTGTATTACAATTACTAGTACTCATCTAACCTACATCTACACTTATGTGTCCACTTAATGAATAACCAAATAACATAAGTTGTTTGCTATACTCATCCAACCTATATCTACAAGGAGAACACTATCCACATGAGAAACTTCCTTTGCTATATTTCATTCTTCTCAAGCTAAGGATAGAATCTGACTTACAACTTCAAACATCTGGAGTTCCTGCAGTTGCAGCACTTCTTCTTCGTGGGAGTGCTATCTTTCCCTTCATACAGTCTTGCCCGCGGTGGTTTTGGTGACTCTGGTTTCCTACATTTCAAGGTCCAAAAGCATAATTAGAACACGATCCCATGTTCAGCATATGAATCAAAACGACAACGGGCTAGTCATCGAGCAAAATGAGCCGCGTACCAAACAGAGAGGCGAAAGTTTCAAAACTTCTAAATCTCAGAACGGGGACACTCACAAGGGAACGGCGACCGGGGTACGCTGGACTGGCTGCGGCGGCACCGGACGAAGCTGCGGTACAGGGACCGCCATCGGCACCGAGTGCCGCGGCAGCGGCACATGCCCCACCACCTGGTGCGGGCGCATCACCGGCAGCATCCGCTGGTGCAGCTGCTG
>CM041634.1:43838541-43897444 GCA_023333625.1 Bothriochloa decipiens
CCGTCTTTTGGAACGCTATGGTATGACTGAGGTAAAAAAAAATATTAACAATCCCCCATCTAGTCAATATACTAATTAACTACATGACTCCTGATAGACTTAATATTGGTTACAGTTTGTCATGGCACTGTCTAATCCATTACATGGTATCCGAAAAGAAGGCACAGTTGGTAAACCCCTTCCACGTGTTGAGGTATGATGAACAATTCATGGGAGTTAGAAGTATCATCAAAGCATTAGTTGTTCTGTGTATTCTGCATTTCTTCATAGCTTTAAAGCATCTTTCTTACTCAGGCCAAGATTATTACGGAGGATGGGACTGAAACTACAACTGGAGTTGGTGAGCTCTGCATAAGAAGTCCATCCCTTTTCAAGGAGTATTGGAAAAGACCAGAGGTATGATTGTGCTGTTTCTACTTTTGCCAATTGATGATCATGGTGTACAGTTTTGGAGGGAATATTCCATTTCCTTTAGGAAGGCCCTACTCCTTACTGGCTACAGCTGTAAACCATACATCTTTTCATTTTGATGCAATGCTGTTGCTTTGTATTTTTAAGATTGCTGGCATTGACATTTCTACTAAGCTGTACTACTCAAAGGACAAATTTACTAGATATTTCAGTCATAGGAATTAGGAACCAGTAAAGGACACATGCTGAGAAGTTAATATACATTATTTCATCACTGAAAATGGTGAATTTCTGTTTGCAGGTCACAGCAGAATCCTTCATTGATGGCGGATTCTTTAAGACAGGTGATACGGTAACTGTGGATGAGGAAGGATACTTCATAATTTTGGGACGTAAGTAACACTTTATGCGCATGCACACTTACGTCTTTATAGTTGCTGTTTTCATCACCTCATGGTGTCTGCCTGGGGTCAGAGCTTTGGATTGCTTCTAGCCTCTCATTTGCACTACCTTGTGCAGGCACAAATGCAGACATTATGAAATTTGGCGGTTACAAGCTGTCAGCTTTAGAAATTGAGTCAGTACTGTTACAGGTAAAGTCAGATACACTGGAAACTACTTTTGAACTGTAGCCACTACATGATATTAACAAAGTCAATGCACCTACAAAATCAGCTGACATTGTCCTCAAATTTAGAGTAACAGTAGATGTATTAGGCTGAAAGGTTCACTGAAGGCTTTGCACAACAGTTGTTACCTAATCCCGTCTGTTTTTGTCTTCAGCATGATGCTGTACTGGAATGCGCTGTTCTTGGCTTGCCTGATGAAGCCTATGGGGAGGTTGTATGTGCAATAATTGTGCCTAAGGAGGATGCAAAGAAAACGGCCGAGCAGGACTCAAAGCCAGTGCTAACCTTGGAAGCATTGACAAGTTGGTCGAAAGATAAGCTTGCTCCATACAAGGTTTGCTATTTTCCGTAGCTGCCTTTCAGTCGGTCTTTTCATAAATGTTTTTACTCTGCTTGTTTGGCTTTCTCCCAAGTACTCTATGCTTTTCAATTTGGTAACAGAAACTGTCAGTAACAAATATTATAGTAACAAAAATGTTCATAAATCATTTACGACCTTATTAGACCTACATTTACATAGTTATCTACAGTACGGTATGATCTTGTTAGACTTCATGCCATCCTGACTCCCGAGTTCAAATACTATACGGTATCATTTGACAATGGAATTGTTTCTTTTTCTGTGGATGTCAGATTCCAACAAAACTGTACTTGTGGGATTCTCTTCCTCGGAATGCCATGGGAAAGGTGAGGAATGATCTTGAAAATACCCTCGTACTGTACTTGTGACTGACTTTAACTGTTGCTTATTTCAGGTTAACAAGAAGGAGCTGAAGAAATTATTAGGAGCTTAGCCATGCGTATATATGTATTTATTTCTGCATTTCCTGCTCGAAGTTTAGTAAGTCAGGCTCATTATAGTAATTAGCAAATAAGTGCTTTCGTTATCATGTATGTAACAATAATTTTGGAAACGGCCTGACAGCCTGAGTTACATTGCACACACATTTCTTTCCTTATCACTTATCAGAGAAGTTTCGAGTCACTGTGCAGTATGAAGTTATGCATTGACTTGTAGGAAGACTAAAATTGACAAGCTAGTGAAGTTAACTATATTTTTCCCAACTCGGGCTTCAGAGTACAGGACTATTGGACTAGGGCTGCTCTGTGCCGTCCTCCTCTTCCCACTCCACGTTCTTCCCCTCGTCGCCATACACCCAGCAGCACCAAGAGAAGTACACAAAATTCGCCACGCCATAGCCCGTGAGCAGCCAGTAGTAGTAGTCGTAGTGCCCGGCGTTCAAGTTGTCGACGAGCCAGCCCGTTCTTCCCCCTCGCTTGCTCGCCACCTGGACCACCTTCACGATGAGGGCGCCGGCCAGGTTGCCCACCCCGAAGGCCATGTACAGCAGCGACATGCTGAAGCTGGCCATGCTCTTGGGCAGCTCGGTGTAGAAGAACTCGATCTCCCCGATGACGCCGAACGCCTCGGCGAGCCCCACGAGCGCGAACTGCGGCACCAGCCAGAACGCCGAGATGGTGACCCCTTGCAGCGCCAGCCGCCGCCGCGCGCCCTCCACCGCCGCGGAGACAGCCGTCGACGCGGTGGCGAGGAGCAGGCCCCCACCGATGCGCTGCCTCATGGTGAGCCCGCGCTGGTTGCCCGTGTACCGCTGCAGCGCCGGCGCGACCCACCTGTCGTAGCTGGCCGACCACAGCGACATGGTGACCATGTTGAACACGGCCAGGGAGCCGCTGGGAACGCGGAACCCGCCGGCGCCGACGCGCCGGTCCATGGTGTCGGCCTGCTTCACGGCGAAGCTCTGGTTCATGGCCAGCGCGAGGAAGATGGTGGAGGACCAGATCGGCAGGACGCGGATCGCCGACTTGAGCTGCTCCACCTGGTCCACCGTGCACGGCCTCTTCCCGTCGTGGCCGTGCCGCTCGGACGAGGCCGCCGCGTCCGAGCCGTTGCAGGGCGCGTCCTCCTTGGTGCCACGGAGCAAGCACGCCCTGTTCAAGAACCTGAACTCGAATGCCAACGGGTTGGTCAGACGGACCAGGCGTCGTTGAAAGTTGAAACGCTGCATGTTGGGACGTGACGTACCTCAGGTTGTCCGTGGGCACAGCGAGCTTGCAGTCCTTGAGGTGATGGTACACGCCATCGACGGTCTTGTCCGGCAACCGCGCCCCGCGATTCCTGATGGCCGCGCCGACGGCGGCGCCGATGCCGGCGAGCATCTCCCTCTTGCCCTTCTCCTTGATGTAGATGCCCGATCCCAGGAAGAAGCTGACGGTGGAGAGCAGCATGAGGCCCATCGGGACGGCGAACCCGACGTTCCAGCCGACGTTGTCCTGCAGGTAGACGATGGCCGTGACGGCGACCGTGAACGCCACGCCGATGGACGCGTAGTAGGCGTTGAAGTAGGCCTGCAGGATCCTGAGCCGGCGCTGCTTGGGGTGCCTCGAGAACTGGTCCGCGCCGAACGCCATCGAACAGGGGCGGACTCCGCCGGCGCCGAGGGACAGGAATGCGAACCCGGCCAGTAGCCACGCGAGGTGCCTCGTCCCCGGCGGCGCGCACTGGTCGCCACCGCTGTTGCACTCAGGCGGCCGCGCTCCAGGGATCACGGCGCTCAGCCATAGGAAGACCATCCCCTGTGAATAAGCGAGTGACCCATGGCGTTAACTATAAATTACCTAGTTGTAGGGATCGAGACAAAAAGGCAGACGGGCAGCAGTGAGCCTCTGATGTCAGCTCGTTGACCAAGCAGTACTTACAATCAGGCACGCGACGGAGCCGAGCGCGACGGCCATGAACCGGCCGAGGTACATGTCGGCGACGATGGCGCCGGGGATGGGCGCGAAGTTGGAGATGGCGCCCCACACGAAGAGCATCGTTTGGGAGGTGACGGTGCTGAGGTGGTACTTGTCGGTCAGGTACGTGATCATGTTGGTGTTGAGCCCGAATCCAGCGACTTTCTCCAGCATCTCATTTGCTAGGCGGCATCCAAAACACCGAAAGAATTCTCCATTAAAATCGAAGGCAAGCTAGGTAAATGAGAATTTTTCGATGACGTAGTTTCAGAAGAGGATGGGAACTCACAGAAGATGAAAGGGAGGGCTCTGAACCCGCCCTTCTTGCCCTTGAAGCAGTCTTCTCCTGCCGAATCAGTCTCGAAAGCAAGAGGGCGCTCCATGGCGGTGTCCAGTGTCCGGCCGGAACACAAGCGCAAACGCTACTGAAAGATTTGGCCGGAGGAACTAGAGCACCACTGCATATCTCAGCATAGCAGATTAGCAGGGGCACCTGCATCACGCACTAAATAGATTCACCGGTAGACGGTAGGTAGGTCACAAGAGGCCGACAGCTAGTAGCTCCCGTCTAGGTAAAGACAGACGCAGTGACGTAAGGTAATAAGCACAGCACCAGCGGCAAATACCATCGCTTGCAAGCTCTTCCTTTTCGCCCAGGACGCAGCATGTGCACGCACATCGCCATCATTTCAGTTTGCTTGCCCGACATAGCCGGAGCAGGTCCTCTAAACTTTTCGCTTTTGATGTGAATGTAAAAAAGACGGAGAAGTTTTCTGCCGAAAATGAACAAAAGGAGGATGTTAATTACAAGCACGGAAGCACCCCCATTTGGCATGTTTCGTCACTAATGACCGCCCTTAGTTTGTTTGCATCCATATGCACATCATTCATGCTACAGCAATACCGCACCTATGAGAAAGATTTGTATGTAGCGAGGTCAGCCCACTCGTGCTTCGTTTCGCAAGTGTGCAGCCGTGTATGATCGAGCTGCATCCAAATCGCATCACCGGATGAGCGATGCAGATTACAGAAAGACGAACGAGCTGTCCATGCACTTTGCATCAACATTTGGCCGATCTATGCACGAACAACGCACTCCTATTATTCATGTCTTCCTTTTTGAAACGAAATGCTTGTTCAACTTGGCTACGCCATGTCATCTACAAAATCCAGCTGTTGCACCACACCATCTCCTCTCAATATACAAGTTGTCTACATCATCAATTCACTGTCAAATACATATATGATCAACTAGCTATGTCATCCATTAACATTAACTTAATTATTTATCTTTTTTTTAAATAATCTTATTCTAAATCAATAACAATTTCCGTAGCAATGCACAAAGTATGCTTATCCTTGAGACCCTTAAGGTTTATGTATTTGCAATTCTCGTTAAATAACTCACATGTTCATATCTCTCTTTTTATTAATCAAACGGCGGTAACCAAAACTAATTTTAAATTCCCGCGGCGACGCGCTAGGAATCCACCTAGTATAAATGGAAGTGAAACAAATCAATAGCTGGATAACCGCAACAACTTGAAGCATTAAGCAATGACTACTAAATTACATCGAATTAAAACTTAAATAATTATAAAAAGGGTTAAGTCCACTTTAGGACCTCCAACTATCGTAAAAGTCCAGATTTTAACCTTGACCTTCAAAACCGGATAACATTGGCCCTCGAACTTTCAAAAAAGTTCACTTTTCAACCTTGGACGGTTTTGTTGGCTGTTTCAGTGTGTGAACAGTAACTTTAGATATTCTTTAATAGTACTGATAGTTGTTTATTTCATAACTAATTATTGGTGCATGCTAAATTCATGAAAATTTTTGTGTAGCCTCTTCATGATGTATTCTACCTAGAAAAAATATGAAACCTAGAAAATGAATAGTTTTTTCATGTTTTAAAATTATCTCTTTTAATTAATAAATACAACTTCTATGATTTTTGTAGGCCAAAATAAATATCAAAAAATTATGAAAATTGATTTATAGCTATTTTATGATGATATCAACCTGTACTAAAATTTTAGGATGAAATTGAAATATTTAAATAAATTTCACGAGTTTTGTTATTTTGAGTTGTTTTGTAGAAATATTTAATTTTTTATGAAATAAAATTATCTCAAATAACAAAACGGAGTACACCATTGCAAAGAGCTCATCGAGACGATCAAAATTAATATATTATTTGCTATATTTAGAGCTCCGAATAAAAAGATATCAATTTCGTAAGTTTAAAAGAAAGTGGCGACGTCATCGCTGACGTCAGCATCATAAACAGTGCCATGCACGGCCTACCAAAGGCCGACACGTGGCAGAATAGTGCCATGCACGGCCTGAAAAACCGCTAAGGTTAAAAAGTGAATTTTTTTAAAAGTTTGAGGGTCAATGTTATCTGGTTTTGAAGTTCAAGATTAAAATCTGTACTTTTGCGATAGTTGGAGGTTCTAAAGTGGACTTAACCCTTATAAAAATACGTAAGTCTTTTATGTATTTGAGAAAAAGTCTATACTTTCAAGAAGGAATTTAGTTTTTCTAATTAAGTAGATGAAAATTATAGGTAGGCGCTGCTTCCTGCACAAAAGTCAAAAAGGTCCGCTTCAACTCTTTGACACGATCAAGAAGCTAATAGACCTGAACCAACACACTTCATCACACCAAAAAAAAAAAAGAAAAGAAAAGACAGTTCCCGGCACACTCTTTATTTAATCTTTATACACCAAAACCAACCGGCCACCACACACCAATGATAACAACCTTGCCTTTTTCACTCCGATATGGATCACATCTCCCATCTTCGGTTCCTGCAGACAAAAAGCTTCAGCAGGAGGTGTCCGGTGGTGTCAACTCTCACACGCCGACAAACACACACGCATTGACGCATGCGTTGCACGATGATGTGTATTGCACTGGATTCCGTGCCCTGTTTCTCCTCGTTGCTCCTTTGGATCGGCATCGGCTACGGTTGCGTCGCAGCGACCGAGCGACGTCGCACGGACGCTTGCTGGGAAGTGCGCGCGGCCAGATGAGATGAGCGGCAGCGCAGAAACGGACGTGCGTTTCGTGGGGGGCACTTAAATTTCCCCCAGAAAATGGCGCAAAAGGGTCCCGGAGCACGAGCAAAAGGGTCCTGGAATGCTACTTCCCGCGGTTCGGTTTGGACGCTATCAAATCGCTTCAAGAAAGTGGCGTCACTGTCACCGTCTCAGTCTCATCACACGATGGAGTGCCTGTGAAGTGTGAACTGCAAACAGAAGCAGAGAAGGAAACAGAGAAGATACTACCTTCATCAAAAAACCTTTGTTTTTGTTGATCCCACTATCAGGTGCTCCTGTATGTTTCTTGCAAGTTTTCGAGATGAGATGATGACACGGCACCATGCAAGAGTTTTGTTAAGACTTCAATGCTCAGTGGTAACTAGCAGTTGGACTTTTTGGATAAAGTCATTTCTCTAACATTTATTGAATTAATACATCACTACATCAGCAAAAAATGATAACATGGAAAGGACGAGAGGTGAAAGAGAGGACGAGTTTTATCCCGATGAAACCCAACGCGTACCTTTCTGATGCATTGAAAATTGAACAAAACTCCACTGAAAGCATTTTTGTTTCATATGAGAGCAGATGGAGTAATGCGATATCATGAGCACTGTGCATGGGCCGGGCTATTTGTTTCTAAGAGATGTTTCCACAGAAGAGACCCAGTTCAAGTTTTCACGAAATAGAGACACGCCCTTTCAATCTACAGTCAAGATATTTGAAGAACGTGCATCTGCAATCTTCCAACTGTGTGCTCTGCAATGAATTGTAGGACGAGACGGTAGATCATCTATTTTTGCATTGTGACTTTCCAAAAGCGTGTTGGAACCTTTGTTTTTTTTTTTTTGAAAGGGTCAGCAGGGAGTCCCCTACCCAGATTAGACCTGGAAATCCTATATGAAGATTTTAATCATGAGGAAATGCTCCAAGTAATCAAAGAAATGCCCAATGATCATGCCCCTGGACTTGATGGTTTCAATGGTTTATTCATCAAAAAATGTTGGCTCATCATAAAAGATGACTTCCTGAGATTGCTCAATGATTTCAACAATGGACATCTTGACCTCAGCAGCATCTCTCTCCTGAAGCGTGTTGGAACCTTGTTGGACAGAATGTACCATAATCCTAGGGATCGTAGAAGCTTTCAAAGCCCAGCTCAATGTTCCTTTCGTCATGATCATCATTATCATGTGTTACAATAACGACCGACAATAAACTGAGAAAACGAGATATAACAACTGATCAAACGTTAGTAATCCTTAACATCAGACCGTCCGACGTTGTTTTGGTATTTTTTAACGACCTAAATGTGACGTTAATTTATTTGGTTGTGTGGTATAGTGGAAGCGAGAAACATAATCGGCCAAAACCGCTCCATTTCACGTGCGTAGGGAAACAAGCGTGAATCGTTTCAGCCATTTCTAGATAGAAACGTTTCGTCGTTTTCCTATTTGCATGTGAATGTAGTGTTTTTGGGTAGAATACAAAACATTTCGAGTTGTTAAACGGTCTCGACACTTGCCTTTGGTTGGTGACGGCTGTAGTGGCGGTCCAACACCATGATCGAAAAAGACTATGGGTTGGAGTTTCTCCGAAAGTTTACTATCTTGGTCTCTAACTCTTTACATACGATACTTATTACTTTTCTAGGTTGAGTTTCTTTGAGAGTTTGCTATCTACGAGTAGATCTCTAACTCTATACATACCATATTTATTACTTTTCTGACTGTACTTTGCTAGTGTGACATTTGTCTTTTGAAATTAGTTATAGGCTAGTTAATAGGATTCACTCTAGATCGTAAAACACTTTGTGGGTCAAGGGTAAGTTTAAGCACTTTAATGATGATCCTTACACTTGTTATGTTGTGTCACTTGGATCCATTTAAATCTTTGAAAATACAATTTTAGACATCTAAGATTGTTACTCATTAATTCGAAGTGAACTCCACCAACAATGAGAGTTCTCCTTAGAGAAAACCATTTCAACGTACGGACGACCAATGGGACTGGATCACTGAAGATTTCTCTATCTCTGAATTCTGAAGGCAGAATGCACGTACAATGCATGACGCGACATTCGAGACTCGCATCACCACAGTACTACTGTCCATATTAAACATTTCAAGATTAATTACTTTCTCTTGAAATGTCACCATATAGGTTAGCATATGTACGAGGTACACCTAGATTCACACCAGAGCAAGAGACATCCTTCTCAGTCTCAGATATATCAACGCCGGCCATTCTTTTCCTAGGTGCTCTGCTCAGAGTCTACCGCGGCCTAAGCCTAAATGATCACCGCTCTGTGCTCCTCCTGCTCCTTGTCGTCCTCCGCCTCGGCGTCGGCGGCCACCACCCGGTTCCGCCCCTCTTCGCCGTACGCCCAGGCACACACCACGAAGTACACCACGTTGGCTGCGCACAGCACCGCCAGGACCAGGTAGTAGTGGTCGTAGTGCCCCTTGTTCAGGTTGTCCGACAGCCAGCCGTCGTGGCCGCCGCTCCGGGTCCCCGCGTTGATGACCGCGACGAGGGTAGCGCCCAGCAAGGCGCCGAAGCCGAGGCCGAGCGCGAGCAGCGACACCCCGATGCTGGACATGGTCTTGGGGAACTCCGAGTAGTAGAACTCGATCTGCCCGATCAGGTTCAGGCCCTCGGCGAGCCCCGTCAGGCAGTGCTGCGGCACCAGTTTCATGGCCGACATGTGCACAATGTCGTCTTTGTCGCGGAGCCCCTGGGCGATCGCGGCGGCTCGGCGGACGCTCTCCGTGTGCGCGGCCACGGCCATGGCCACGCCGAAGAGCGCCAGGCCGGCGCCCATCCGCTGCCGCAGGCTGAGCCCGCGCGCGTGACCGGTGAGCCGGGACAGGGGCCGCACCAGCGCGCGGTCGTACACGGCCACCCAGACGGTGAGCGTCAGGATGGCGAAGACGCCGAAGGACGCCGCGGGGATCTCGAACTTGCCCACCGTCCGGTCCATCGTCTTCGCCTGCAGCGTCGGGAACATCTGCTGGCCGACGATGACGCCCGGAATGATCCCCGTCGACCAGATCGGGAGCACGCGGATGACGGCCTTGGCGTCCTCCACCTGCTGCACCGTGCACAGCCGCCACGGGTCGCACGCCGCCCCGTCGGGGCTGACGTCCTTGCCCGGGTTCCTGAGCACGCACGCCCGGTTCAGGTACCTCAGCTTGTTCGTGGGAGTCCTGGGCTTGCAGCCTGCTTTGTTGTAGAAGCCCGAGGCGTCGGCGGTCTCCGGCGGCAGGGGCTCGCGGCGGTTATTGTAGCTGGCGACGAGCACCTGCACGAAGCCGATGAGGACGCTCCTGTCGGCCGGCGCCCTGACGTAGAAGGGCGAGCCGAGGAGGAAGAGCGTGAGCGCGGTGACCATGAGCATGACGGGCACGGCGAAGCCGACGACCCAGCCCCTGGCCTGCTGGATGTACACGATGACGGTGGCCGCGAACACGATGGAGAGGCCCAGCGCCGTGTAGTACCAGTTGAAGAAGGTCTGCAGCGTCCGCACGTTCTTGGCGCTGTTGTCCCGCTTGTCCAGCTGGTCGGCCCCGAACGCCAGCGTGCAGGGCCGGATGCCGCCCGACCCGAGCGACATGAGCGCGAACGACGTGAACAGCAGCGGCAGCTGCCACGGCACCACCACGCAGCCTGCCGACGGCTTCTTCGCTGCCGCGCACTCCGGCGTCTTCTTGTACACCGGGAGGATCGCCGTCAGGCACAGCAGGCACATCCCCTGATGACCAGGAAGGCCGGAGCAACACGCAAATTAAAGAGTTTAGCACGGCGATTGAACCAATTAATTGCCTGCATCATCGACGGAGTTGGGCGGCGCTTACGGAGAGGCTGACGCAGGAGCCGAGGGCGATGACACGGAACCGGCCGAGGCGGGCGTCGGCGAGCACGCCGCCGAAGATGGGCAGGAAGTTGGAGATGGCGTTCCAGAAGTAGAGGACTTCGGTGGCGAGAGGGACGGGCATGAGGTACCGCTCGATGAGGTACAGGACCATGTTGGCCGACAGCCCGAACGTGGCCACCTTCTCGAAGATCTCGTTCGCTGCATGCCGGCCGCCGCGAACACAACCGCCAAGGCCGTCGTCAGAGATCGATCAACCCCCACACGCACCAAGCAAAATTAAGAAAGATAGACATGCGTAGCTGCTTGATCGGTGTTCTTACAGATGATGAAGGGGATAGTTCTGAGCCCTCCCTTCCTCCTCGCCGTCGCCGTCTTGGGGAGGGCTTCCTCCATGGCTGACGAGACCTCCATGCTCGCTCGCTCGCTCAAGACGGAGGAAGCGAGGCTCTACAGCACTGTGTGCACAAGCTCCAAGATGGGCGACTCAACTATTTATACGCAAACCGTGTGACTGTACCAGCCGTCAGTAGTGATCTAATAAGACTCTCGGTACTCATACTCACTCCCAGTCCCAGGGATAAATCTTTGCCGACAAATGAGTGATCAAGAGCATTTTTTTTAGCAATGAAAGTACAGTTCGCCGCCTCTGCTAGACTGATCAAGTGCACGAGTTGGATTGGATGGACATGGACAAGCACGGGAACGGCTGGCGCCGGTAACTGCACTGAGGCTTGCAGTTGTTGAGTGTGGGCTGCTTGTTGCTTGCCCCTGGCTTCCGGCGCAGTTTGGGCTCGGTCGGGCGTGGCTTTCAGCGCCCGTGACGGACAACCTGATGAAGCTTTTGGAGGTTGCAGAAAGAAGATAGTGGGAGGTGTAAATACAAAAAGGCTTCAAGGCAAGTACTATGATGGTCTATGCACATGTATAATTAAGGTGATTAAATTACAAGTCAATTTTGAGCATGTTTCAAGCATAATACAATGCTACATATTTATAATCTTCCAACAATTGGAACCCATACAAGTGGCTACAATGTGCAAGGAGGAAATCGTTCAATGTCACCAACCCATACAAGTGGCTACAATTGGAACCCATACAAGTGGCTACAATGTACAATTAATATGAATTCAAACAATTATATGAATTGATCGACGTTTCTATCCACTATATTATCAACATGATTGTTATGTCAAACAAAATGAATGGCAAAACATACTTTATAAGAGATGCAGATAGATATAGATATCGACCTGGAACCGTATTAAATAGACCCTAAGTTTTGAGCATGCTTCGGGCATAACAGTTACAAATGCTGCGTATTGAAGCATCGATCATTTGTGACGTATAGTATGAACCATGTTTCCTCTCTAGCGAGCCTTCTTTGCCGCCTCACTTCATATCTATTAGTAATCTATATCTTCTATAAAGATAAACCCTACTGAGGATTTCTCTTAACATACAAGCTATACACGTTATCAATCCACCCACCATTCACTATAAGTTGTAGTTATAGCCAACTAGCTAGCACATATAATTATATGATATTTCTCTTTATTCACTTATATGCACTTAGTTATCCACAAGGATGTGCTAAACCATTTATCAAAATTAATTTAAAATAATTTCATTCATATAACTATAATTATAAATAAATTTCTTTTCAAATTATGCGGTACTCCCTCTATCCCATTAAAAATGTCGCCAGGGAAACATGTTTGTAAGAGGGGCACGAATTTCTAACGACAAAGTCCATGGGATGGAGGGAGTATACCCATAGCAACGCGTGGGATATCCACCTGATTTCATTAGAAAACCTTTGATGTAGTAGCTTCACGTACTGGGAAGGATCTGTAGCCTCTAGAAATAAAAAATTATTAAAAAAATAGATCTAGGAGCTGTAGAAAATACTTGGGTCTTTAAATGATTTACCGTCAATTAGAAAATTTAAATCTTGATGGGAACTACATCTTTGGTACAGGCCGTATGCATGACATCGAGATTGTTCGAAAAGTCTAAAGATTTGAATTTTAAAATCCAAGAACTAAAGACGGAATCTTGTCTCCAGGTGATCTCAAATAAGAAAAATATCGCTAGCTACAAAGTGTACATCACATCGAGAGCTTCTTGTTATGTATCTCTATGAGTGGTCGTTTGGACAACAAATATTCAATCGCTTCTAGAACGAAATTGTACGTCTCTAGCAATCGACTTCTAGATACAGGCTACAATCTACCTCCTTGGACTACAATCGACATCATATAGCTATGGCAGAGTTGCTCAACTATTTGGAAACACATATGCTATTTAATTTCTAACCATCTTTTTTTTTCTCGAATACGTAAAAGATTTACGCATCTTTGTACTCCCTCTCTCTCATATTGTAAGTCATTCAAGGAATCTTGGAAAGTCAAAGCATCTCAAGTTTGATCAAAATTATAGAGAAAACTATAAATATTTATGACATCAATTAAGTACACTATAAAAATATAGTCAATGAAAAATCTAATGATGCTTAGGTGACATCGTAAATGTTATTATCTTATCATATAAATTTTGTCAAACTTGAGATACTTTGACTCTCCAAGATTCTTGGAATGACTTATGATTTGAGACGGAGAGAGTATTTAAGAAGAAGAGTCTTTTACATCAGCGCCATAGCACGGTTTAGAGGTTATGATATTACATAAAGCGCGTCCTCCCTATTCGGTATGTCTAAGCGAACTACTCACTCACTAGACAACTTTACAAGCCCCGGCATCGCCCTCCTGCTCGACGGTTTGCTTGCAACTGCCGCGTCATCTCCGCGTTCATCGGAGTCCAAGGAATAGCTTTCGCATGGCCTCAGTGTCGCAGGGGCCTAGTATTTTCAACCGCCTTTAAAAATGAAACATGACTTCTTTTAATTTTTTTTATAGTGGGGTGGATAATTGTTAGGAGCGTTCTATATCGTGCAATTAAAGTATGCTATGTTGTTTGGAATTTACCGTTTAAGCTGAGCATATATAGCCATCCGGATGGAAGGCGCGTGGATGCGTAATCTAGAGGCCGCCGGCTAGCAACAATGGATGGACGCTATCGTTTCCTATATTTAGCAGAGAGCCAGAGTCCCCACCCCAGGTGACTCCCATCGCAGTTTGCCGTTTTCTCACATATTCGCTGTGATAACACGTACATGGCTGCGGTAGGAGGAATGAAACTAGGAAGAAGTACTCCTACTCTATCTAGGCAGTACTCTACATTGGATTTGCATTTGGTTCCCATTACATCAAAAGAATTCACGCACTAGCTAGCTAGCTAGCTACTACTCCCTTCGTCTCAAATTGTAATTCATTCTAAGAATCTCGGAGAGTCAAAACATTTCAAGTTTGACCAAAATCTGTACGGTAATATAATAATATTTATAATGTCATCTAAGTATCATTAGATTTTTTGTTAACTATATTTTTCTAGTATACTCAGTTGATGTCATAAATCTTTATAATTCTCTCTATAATTTTGGTTAAACTTGAAATGTTTTAACTTTTTAAGATTTTTAGAGTGACTTATAATTTGAGGCGGAGGGAGTAGCTTCGAGCCATGCACGTAGACACGTAGTACTTGAGAATTGAGTGATTTGACATTTGTGCGCGTCGATCGGACGACCCATATCTCACGTTGATCCTATCATTGTACACATGTACGGTCGCGCGCGGCGGCAATCTTGGTGGAGGCCGGGGGGCCTGCATGCGCATATGCGCTAGCTAGCTGCACACACAATGCATGCTTGAAACGTTTGCATTGGGTGCATCGATATCTCACGTCGACCATTTCATTGGCCACTTCGATCGCATCGTCATCTCGTACGTCGTCCCGGTCAGGAGTAGTTGTCCGATCACCGTAAGGGCGCCACGAGGCGGCGGCTCGATCGCACCGCGCGCGCGCAGGCAGTCCGATCGAGCTCCGATCCGGTCCCCCTTTTTTGTTTTAGCTGCTCCTTTATTTCGCTGCACGTAGCTACTAGTGATTGATACACAGGAAAGATACGTCCAAGCGACACACACCATGAGAGAGCATCTGGCTTTGGCGCCCGGCGGTGGATTCCACGGAGGCAGCGATCGATGGAGGGCGCATGCTGTAGCCAAAAGTGAAGCGCGCGACAGCGTCTAAAAAGCACATTTGTCCCCAGCCCAACCATGTCCATCGATCAGGCCGGCCGTTTGCGACGGAACACCCGCGAGACCGACCGGATCCGTGGACGAAAAGTCTCGATCTCTCTTCACGGAACAGGCCAAGGCATGCAGCGGCCCCAAGTTGTTGGGCCCGCGTCCGATCCACTGACGAGCACAATATATAGCAAATGATTGTAGATTTGTAGTGGTCATATATGATATGGTATGATTGTAGTACGACCATGCGGCAGGTTCAGCTGATGCCGTGGGCGGAGAAATTGAAGCGTGCAACAAATCACAAATGGATCACACCATGCACGCATGACCGCGTCGTGTCGGCGCCAGAGGGCCGGGAGGCCGCGCGCGTCGTCGTCGTCGACGTCGGGGGTACATTAAAGGTCCGATTGATGCACCCGCGCCCTCGCTGCCAACGACGACGCCGCGCGCTCGCCCGCGCCATGAGCGCTCTACACCGTACCGTGTGGTCGAGTTTCCTTGCCGTGTCTGTTGCGACTTGTTGCGGAGGCGGCAGCTTCGATGATCCGGCGGCCGAAGCCGCTTCCTGATCACTGATCATCAGTCCATGATCCATATATGTCGCTCTCGCGCCTTCGTCTTATTCAAAACCAAATTAAGTTTGTAAGTTTGTTGGCCGACGGTATCCACGTGAACGGGCACATGGAATGGAACACACACGGACACGGCAGCTTCTTGGTTCCCGGCGCAGAAGGCGTGAGCAGGTTACCAGGGAGCTGGGCATGCATGACGCCACTGATGGTGATCGATGCCTTGTCGCATTGGCATCACGTCGCCGAAACCGAACCCCCAACGTAGCACATAGGTCGCGGATGGTGATGCGCAGCGCTCTATACGCATGCTCCCTCCGTCCCAGAAAGGAAGCGTGTCGGTTAAATTTTCTCAACTTTAATTAGATTTATAAAAATACGTGTAATATTTATATCTCTAAATAAATTTATTAAAAAACTAGACTAAAAATCTTTTCGATTATACTAATTATTTAGCATAAATATTTATATATTTTAATATATAATTATCGATATTTTTAAAATATTGACTTCTCGGAAACCCAGAATGAGATATCTATTTTCAAAATGCGCGCATGCCGACTATCTTGCGGGGCGGCGGAGCGAGAGGGCGCGCGCGATGACTCATCATGCGCTTGGTGGAGCAACGGCGACCGGCCCCGCTGTGTTATTGTCGGGTGTCCCATATTGATCGATCGGCGTGGCCACAGTAGAGGTGAAAATGAATCAATTCGATCGAATAATGTAATATCGGATATAGATGTCACTAATTTTTTATATTTATTTATTCAAATATTTTTTGATATGAATACAAATCGATTAGGTTGGATTCAGATATCAATAGTCATAGATATATATAGCTTTTAAACACTTTCAAAATGACAACTGAACGACTTCCATAATTAATATGAATTAATCATGTTGTTCAGATGAATTAATCATAAACACAACTTCAGAAGTTAAATGGTGACTATTTAGAAATTATTCAACTAGTATATATACTTGACCATATTAAATTATATTAAAATTAATCTAATATAAATTTTCAAAAACATTAATAAATAATGTTAAAATCAATATCATGAATTATTTTTTTTTTGAGAATTACACATTACAACGTAGAATCATTAGTTATACGTAGAGATAACTTTTAAATAGTTTCAATGGTACATCATTATTAACAACATTAAATTCAATAGTTAGTCATTAAGCATAGCTGTATGCCTGTATCTATTAGATATAGTTTCACTGGAAAAGGATTTCAGATGCATATCCACAGTAGCATCTATATATTAAAATCAAATATGAATACAAATATCTTTATTAATGTTTTAGAGAATAATATGGATATTGGATAATTTGGATATCCACAATTCATTTCCACCTCTAGTTCCCAAGTGGTCAGCTGGATCTACCCATATATAGGCCCTATCAGCAATTCTGGGATTCTTGTGTGGGTGCATGTGCAGTTGTGGGAGATTTCAACTTCACACTCGTGATGATGAGCACACATCAATCAAATAGGACATGTGTTGATTGCGAGGGGTGGTGACCGTTGGAGCTGGAGATGCAAGACATTCGGTTGCATCGATCGGATTTACTCGTCTTAAACTGAGTTCGTTTTGATATTTTTGTCCCAAATTTAACCATCTTATTTTATTTAAAAATTTATTTAAATTATTATTTTTTTAATTTGCTTTATTAACAAAAGATCTTCGAGAATAACTTAAATTTAATTAGTTTTATTTAAATTATTTAAATAAAACGAGTGATCAAATTTAAAATAAAAAAATTAAACAAACTATAATTTGAGACGAAAAGAGTAAAACGCACTTCGAAAAATACTCCCGAACAAGAGGGGTGATACATTACCGGACGGATCCTCCGGTGGCACTACTGTGTAGCAGGGCAAAGTGACTTATTGACCACCATACGATCCAGTGTGACTAGCTAGTGCGCCGCCGGATGATGCAATCCTAGTGGAGTGGTGGTTGTGTTGCAGAAGGATACGAGACGTTGGGCAATATATGCTTGCATAATGGATTTGACACCCTCGTTCTTTTGGTTCGTGTGGTTGATCTGGATGGAGCGCAATCGCATTGGTTTTCATGGCGTTTCAAAGTTGCCGGCTCGTCACTGATTAGTAGATGAAGGCAAGTAGGCAACTACTGGGGTACTGGCTTGCAGCAGGCAAACAGGGCGCTACTACCTTCATTGTTGTCCTTGTTGGTTGGCTAGATTGCTCTCCGACTCATTTTTCTACACGAATACTTCCAGCTATATCATCGATCGTCTGGGTGTATGTGTGCTGTAGTGCCGTCAGGAAGCAGTTCTATGTCGCGTGGGGGTTCATAATCTAGCCTAGGATGGCCATTGTTCGCTATGTGATCGAGGTGTCTGGTTGTTTGCACGTACTTATGCCGTGACACTTCATTTTCTCTTAACGAAGAAGCACGTGCCAAGGCACGTTCGGAAAAAAAAAAGAAAATCCACCTTCTTCGGAAAGTTGCAGTACTTTTTTTTTTCTTTTTTTCGTGAAACGGAAGTTGCAGTACTTTACAAATGCCATCATAACGTGAAGTATAGTAATATATCAGTAGACATGGTCACGTGTGCGTGTGGACTGTGGACCTACTATAGTAGCACAAGGCAATAATGCGCGCGAATGGGGTCACTGATAGATTCTAAGCATGCATTTTAATTAGTCGTGCAAGTATCGAAAAGTAATGTTGCTAAGGGCTTGAGGCCGTCGTCCCTTATAGGCTGAGCATCATGCCCAGAGTTGTGAATTGTGATGCAGGCCAAATAACTTAAGGTGTGGTGTGACCAGAGTGTGTGCCTGCGGCCTAGCGACTGGATGGGCAGTACAACTAATTATTTGTTTCTGCAATTGGTACAGAGGGCCGCCACCGATCGATAGATGCTTATGGATCATGCATGCTCCATCTGATCTGATTGATATGTACCTGATGCCACACAGCCCTGTCGCAGTTTGCTATTTTCTCATATATATTCCCCACGCAATAAAGCAGAGTACTAGTAGCTACGGTAGGTAGTAGGAGAGGAGCAGCCGCAAATTAAATAGGAGTACTAGTGCTCTAAACATACTACGATCGATATTTCTACATGCCCAACATATAATTTCACTTCTATTCAGGAGGCATCGTTGTACATCTGGTCCTAACGCAAAGAAGACCGGTCGCCGGAAGGCCCTTTACTACGACGATCGACACATACCTGAAACATCGGATTCGGATACACCATGTGTCTTGTTTCGATCAGGAGCACCGCGAGACCCGGCCCCCTCCTCTAGTCTACTACGTAGCATTTCTTTTTCAGTGGACGACGACGATGTTGTACACTTGTACGTACAGGGGAAGATATGGGAAGCACGCACACAGAACGTACATGTACTGTATGTACATGAGAGCATCTGCACGTGGATCGATCGCTTTGGCGCCCCGCCCCGGTGGATTCCACCGAGGCCCTGTAGCCAGCCAGCCCAAAGTGAGGAGGCACACGCTCGAAAGCATGGCTGTACGTCCCAGCTGAGCCACGTCAACGTAACTCCCCCGGCCGGCCGGGGCCGTCTTACGTACGATGGGCACACAACGACCCAAAGCTATTAAAGGGTGCGCACAGGCAGAGCTGCTAGGATGTGCGAACGGATGATTCGGAACAGTGGAACAAAGATTCTCTCGGTGGGACGGCCGCACGGACCTGAATGATCCAAGTTTGATTGATTGGGGCAGTCTACCGTATCGAAACGTAACGTTTGCGGCAGGTGACGGGAACAAACACCAGCATGCCGCGCGGGCGGAAAGTTTGTATGCAGTTGCAACAGATCGATGATGCACCGTGAAGGGAAGCACAGGCATATCTCGTCTGATCTCACACATACGACCGCGTCGTCGAGCGAGGTCATCAAGAGATATCTATCTATCTATCTAAATCTATCATCTTCATCTCATTATATGAAGACCGCCGTGTCCGTCCAAGCGCGCGCGTTGCCGGTTTCGTTCGTACGAGTACGACGATCGGCTTCGGCTGGACTGGTCATCTCTCGTTCAATTCAAAACGGCCCCGTCCAGCAGATCGTCCTACTCGTGCAGAAACCGGTTTGGTACGAGTACAAAACACCGATACACAGGGCTTGGTTTCGATGTAGTCATATTCACCTCAATCGGCCCCGTACCAAACACCGATACTACAACATACAAGCATCTACAATTATTGGCAGTAGTACGCTAGCTGAGATCAAGCAGATGCTCTAGCCTGATGAGATGTCCTTTGAAGAATTTCAGTCCCTTGTGAGGCGGGAAGCCATGGGGTACTCTTGCTTAGGCGTCATAGTCTGGTAACGGACGTTGAGTAGGCCAAGCGCCTCCAGTGCTTTGCCTTGTTGTACCCACAGTCGCAAATTCTACCGTTGTGTAGTCCTTAGCCTCTAGCTTGTCGACATTTTGGTTGTTCCTCAATGCTAGCGTATTGTTAGGGGATGTGGAGCACCCGGTACTTATCGATGTCATATGACTTTGACACTTTCCTGTCTTCTTAATTGATCTTAATGAAAATAGGCTACGGTCTGCTCGCTGAAAAAAAATATGCTCTCTCTTGGAGGCGGTGACATAGACCTGTTCTTTTTCTACTAATATTTAGAAATATAAGACCTATCGTAGTCTCTACATAGAGTCCCCTCAGAATTGGGTACACGTTTTGTTTGTAGCAAGAGATTTGCATCACAGATATCACATTCAGCATAAGCCTTGTATTGCACATAAGATGGCAATGTATCAAGGAAACCGTATAAAATGGACTGATGTTGTCATATCTATAAATCACGTACCACCTCCGTTTCACTTTGTTTGTCGCTCGAAAGTTGTGCCTGTGAGGAGAGCACGGTTCCCTAGCGACACTTATTATGGAATAGATTAGTAAGAGAGAATTATTTGGAGTCATCCTTGATCTCATTAGCATTGTTTTCAGTACAACTCTTCCTTTGAGTATTACCATCGGCATTGGAAAAATCGTCCCTACTTGGCCAGTTATTTACACAATTCAGTTTGCTTGCCAAGCAAAGTGGCAACAAGGCATGGAATCTATGCTTAACCTTTCGGTGTGAGCATGCATGTTCATGGAAGATCCCAGGTGCCTCTTGTATCCACTGTTTACTGGCTCTGAGGTAGCATCTGGTCACCAGGCATCTGCAATTCCAATCGAGATGACAACTGCTGCCGTCTGAATTAGTTTTTGCTGAGTTGAAATTCAATGCCAGGTTGTACAGTTCCATTTCTGCTAGATGTTAGAATCTCAATTCTATCTCTATCCTTGAAAGTAATAACTGGTTCATCACCCGAACCAAAGCCATGGATCACCTTCTTCTGAAACTTGAACAGCATAAAGCTTCTCCATCCAATGCATGATGGTTAGATTTGAAGTTTTTGGAACAAAACACATCTGCTGCCTTAAAGCTATGGGGAGGACAACTCTTAGTTACCAGCGCCTGAGGCAACTTCATCATTCATAACAGCAGAATTGTCATCATGAATCTTTTCTGTTTCCAGTTGTGTGGTTGCTGAAGACCCTTCAGGTAGGCTAATGGATGACGGATGCATCTCTGTACATATATTAAAAATGGATGCAGCTTCTGGTTTGTTTGTTTTTGTCTCGTCTTCAGAATTGAAGGAAGAGGTACGATATAAATTTTCTTCTGGTGAGGACCCATGATCTTGTAGATTATTTCTGCTCAAGGGATCAGTTGCTCCATCATCAATGACATTTAGTTCTTTGTCATCATCATCAGAAACTGACACGCCATCAAGGCACTCCGTCTGTACTGTTTCAACATCTGGTTCTCGAGGAGATCCTTGAGACTCAACTCCACTACTAGACCCAAGCAGAGTATCCCTCCTTACAACATTAAACAAAATACCATTTTCAATCTTTTCAGGCTGCAACAAGTCACCTTCAGAAACCACGATACTTGTCGAAGGGCCAAAGGCCGACCTAGGGGTAATTGTATCATGGATATCTAAAGCTGAATTGTCCAAGCTCCTATCGATTGCTTCTCTACTCACTGCATGAGCTGCCAATGTACCAGCATTTGGTGTTACAAGATCAGTTATGTCTTCCCTCGATGGAATTGTTCTGAATTCTGTGTCGATCTCAAGATTCTGAACAAAGCTAATGAATTTATTGGCTGAGGCTGTCCTCATAAGAGGTCCACCACTTCTTGTCCAAGAGTGTAAATCAATACTCTCAGATCCACTGTCACTGCTCTCGTGTGCATTTCTCTGAAAATACTGGTTTCTGGTAGATGTTCCAGCAACTCCTCCAGGTCCTTCATGATTTGTATTAGGAGATGTAAGCATTTCATCTTCAAGAGAACCAGTTGAATTTTCTCTTGCTATGAGATTCCAGGATGGAATCCTCCTAGATGGGCAGAACCTGATTGATGGACCATATCCTTGAGATGTGGATGCTCTTTCTGCACTCCTCTTTAGTCTACGCAAGTGGTTCAGGAGGGCAACACATTCATCCAGTGCAAGCTCAATAGCACAATTTGCCCTGATGGCTGATAGCTTTTCCCATGTGCATCTCCTACCTTGATTTGCAGCCTTCTGAAGCTCAGCATAAGACGGGTTCTGTATCATCTTGGAATACTGATGATAGTGCGAAATAAATCATGTGTAAGAGTAATCGACATTTGCTTGAATAATGTGAAAAGAGCATTTGCATGAAAGGAGAGAGTAGGAACATTGCAGACCTGTGCAAGAGTGGCTGGCATAACAACTGTAACATCGCCTTCCCAATCTTGAGCAAATAATTTAGCTAACCCTCCTAATGGAAATCCAAGTTCCAGAACTTGGTTACACCTATGTTTAACTTCCATCTCGGCAAGTTCAGCGAGCTAAATACAAGAAATAATAAACACGTATTAGTACATCATAACATGCCAGCAGATGATACTTTGTTAAAATGAACTATCTGGCCAGAGTAAATAATTTGTTATTTGAAGTAAATAATTCTAGCAGTGTAGCAGGACGTTATGCTACTTAGGCGTTAACATGTTACCATTCCTGGTATGTCAGAAGGCATGTCATATGACAACTGTAGGTAAAAGAAGAAGTATCTTTATGTTTTACATGGATTGGAAGTATGTAAAAGGAAATAAGACAAACTCAATAAAAACAATACAAAAAGGAGATACTATTTGGCATACCTTGGCAGCAAAGCTGCCTCCATAAGCCCTGACGATTTCCTTTAGTCTCAACAGCGGAGCTATGTGAGGATTGGCTTGGCTTACTATGAAATGATTCACACTGAATAGTTCCTTCAGTTGCTTCATGGGTAAATCGCTTTCTAAGCTCCCATCTCTCCAGCGGCGGGTTGAAGCAACAGTTCGCTCCTCTATGCCTAATAAGAATGGAGCATGGAAAGGAATGGTTTGACCAAATCTATCTTTTGCCATCAATTCTTGGGCCTCAAAAAGTCCAGGAAAAGCACAGGAAGCTGTTACTGCACTCCAGATAAGAACATGAGGAGATGTTAAGTAGTTTAGGCATCGAGGCGGCTCATGCTTCCTTGGAGAACAAACGGTGACAACAAGAATCCGACCAGTCATGTCATAAGCTTCTTGAAATGTTAAGTTGCTGGTAAGGTTTCTCAAAAGCACCTGCAAGTGCCTTATATCATGAACAGCCCCTTGTGTCAAAATTCTTTTAACTACAGGAAAGATTCCACCCATCTGGTCAAAAAATTTCAGGGAATGCCACTCGTCAAAAAAGCTCTCCAGTTCAGGCCATGATCTCGTTGCTACTATAGAACACATTATCGAGCCAACACTTGATCCTGAAATTATCCTTGGCAAAAGTTTATGTTCTACCAAGGTTTTAACAACACCCACATGAAAGGATCCTAATGAAGCACCTCCACTTAGAAGCAAGGCTGTTCTACCAAAGGCATGTCTTGTCTCATGCATAAATGCGAGTTTCTCTTCAAGAGGCAACTCGTCTGAATCAGAATCACAGACCATTTTCAGTTGAGTAGATACTTCCTCAATGTATTCCTTTATGAGTCTAGGCACCTAGCAAGCAAGAACATTACAATAAAATAAATTAATGACCAACACAGTGCTACACCAGTGTTACAAACTCCAACACCTGAAAGCAACTATAAAATGCAAACAAAAAATCCTGACAAGGAGATGTGCCAAAGATGCAATATGTTCATGATGCAATTGTCATTGTCACTTGTAGAAATTGTAGGCTAAAAGTTTCGCAGATCTTAATTTATAATATCATGTGATTAATTTGTAACTCAAAAAGGAACAGGATAGATAACTACTATTCTTGTTCTACTTTTCAATCCTGTTCCATATTCAGCAATGAAGAGCAGAATCTGCCTAGTCAGGTCCAGATATGTACAGATGGAATTGTTCATCCCCAAATTAGAGTCACGAGTTTAGTCTGATATGCTAAGACGAGTGGTCCAATATAAAGTATATAATAAAATTAGCAAAGATTGACACTCCTAGCTAAACCATATATGGTCAAAACATCCTGACAAGAAGATGTGCCAAAGATGCAATTGTGAGTGTCACTAGTACAAATTGTAGGCTAAATGTTTTGTAGATCTTATCTTAATGTATAATATGTGATTACTTTTTGTAACTCAAAAGGAACAAGATAGATAACTACTATTACTTGTTCTACTTTTCAATTCTTTTCCATATTCAGCAATGAAGAGCAGAATCTGCCTAGTCAGGTCCAGATATGTAGATATGTACAGATGGGAATTGTTCATCCCCAAATTAGAGTCACGAGTTTACTCACAGATATGCTAAAACGAGTGGTCCAATGATTGAAATTAGCGAAGATCGACACACCGTTTCCTCTTAGCTAAACCATATATGGTCTCTCAAAGGAGATAGCAGTCATCAGATTGGCGTCGAAATTTCGTTGGATCGACGCGATGGGCAGAGCATTACGTACCTGCAGCCTCCCCTTGTGCAGTTCGGGGTTGCACATATTGCCGAGGTTCCTGAGCAGATCCGCGCGCATGCAGAAGACGATGTCCCTGAGCGACCCCTCGTGGCGCCGGTGCCTGAGCTCGCGGAGCTTATTCCGGACGAGCTCCTCGTCGTAGAGGTTGGCGTCGGTGGCGCGGCGCGGGGCGGCCTCGCGCTCCAGCATCCGCGCGGCGTGCGACCACTCCTCGTAGGTGAGCGCGGCGCGCATCATGTTCCGCCAGAACTTGCGGCGGTACGCGGACTGCACCCTGGCCCGCAGGCCCGCCCTGCCGCGTCGGCCCCGCAGCAGGAGCGCGACGGCGCAGACGGCGAGCAGGATCCCGCGCGTGTTGTCGCGCGGGTGCAGCCACGCCGCCGCGACGGGCAGCGCGGCGCGCAGCGCCGCTGCCAGGCGGTGCCGCAGGCGCGCCAGGGAGCCGCAGAGCAGCACCCGGATCGCGACGGCGCGGCCCAGCGCCGTGGACGGGCCGATGGCGAACGCCCCCACCGGCGCCTCGCTGGCGATGTCGTCCATTCGGGTGGTGGCGCTGGCGCGGCGCTGCAGCGCGGGGGGTCACCCCGATCACGGCGGCCGCGGGCGCCTTGGATGGTCGTTTCGGTTCGGATCGGAGCTAGAGCTGGAAGGTCGGAGGGAGAAGGCCTGAAGGCGAGTGGTGCTTGACTACAGCTATCTACGCACGAGGGCATGGGCGCATGGCGTTGGCGTGCTGGAGTTTTGCAAGTCGGGAGGAGACGGGCCGACGGCAGCGAGATGGGGAATCACAAGAGGACAAGGAGGAGTCGTGCGTCGTGGGTGCGTCACGCGTTGGGACAAGCCGGATGTGGGAGAAGAAGGGGGAGCAAAACGGGCGAGGAGATAAGGGAGGAGGTAGAGCAACGTAACCAACGAGGCAACGACCCGTCCCGCGGGCAAGCACGGCGGATGGGGGTGGTGCCGTGGTGTCTTCCGCCGCGCGGAGCTGAGCAGATCGCCGACGAATATTAGCGATTTACTATTACTATATTACTGTATTTCATAGGTGACGTTGGGATGGGCGCGGCCTCGAGGTCGGCCGCCGTAGGCGGTTCACGGTTGGTTTGGTTTGGTTGGCCCCTCGCCGATCGGGGGGGGACGACGGGGGTGACGGTGTGAAGTGGAAGGATGGGGAAAACGGCTGCGTGACGCGCGCAGATCTGGGAACTGTACAAGGGGACACGTGCCTGGGCGGTGGCGCACTGGCTCCTACGAGTTCGTGAGCCGACTTTTGGGGAAGACGCAGATTGAAGCGTCTTGTTTACCACCACACACTCCCACTGTTCAAGGCATCGATACACTCTTTTTTTTTAGAATTATAGGGCATTGTCTCTGTCATTGCATTGCAAAGACCATATGCATTCGGTTACACCAGGTGGAACACACCTGTCTTTAAAACCTGAAACAAATTCAGAACCTCTCAACATAACACTACTGACATCATAAGAGCGACATAGAACTAAAATCCTTCCCATAAGAGCGACATAAAACCCTTGCTCTCACATCATGGGCACTTCACCAACAATTTTGCAACTAAACCAGCGCTTCCCGATGTTCTCACCCTTATCACTGATCAAACCGAGCTTCATCTTCGTCATCAGCGGTAGGTCTTCCTCCTCCCAGTTCACAGCTGTCTGATACATGAATTTATCCCATTTATCCTCTACCTGATTCAGCCACAGATCCTTAGGACTCTTGATGCAATCTCCTTGAGCTTTGTCAGTCTTGTGGAAAACTCCGATCTTAGGATAATCAGGTATGAAGCATTGCTGCGATTTAGGCATCGATACACTATAGAGCATTTAGTTTACAATCAACCGTTACAGATGAGATTATGAGTCTATTCTTTAAATTTGAAAGTATGTATTAACTTGTGATAAAAATATACAGATAGTAATAGATCAACTCATTTTATTCTATTCCCTCCGTCTCGTATTTAAGGTCGTTCTGGCCATGGTTTTGACCGTCCACATTCAAAGCAACTTTCACGTATATAGATGTGAGTGCGTCTAGATTTAAAGATGGTGCATGTGTCTAAGAGCAGTCTTAAACAACATATAAATGGGGATAGAGGGAGTATAGACTAAATAAAAAACTAAAGAGTGAGATGATAATGGACTACCTCGTCTCGCAAACCAAATACTTCATATTTTCATGTACAAGTACATATTATAGTAATATTTTTGGTACCGCGAACGTAGCAGGAAGACCATTATTTGCTATAGTTTATTTACAAGCCGTTAAGTAGAGATTGCCATAGCCTCCAGGGATCATAGGACGGCCAGTATGCTCACGGTGAAACTTGACCACCGGGGACGCGAAACTCGAATAACGTAGTGACATATCGATCTCAACTCAATTTGGTTGCCTGTAAGCCGACAACATGCACGAGCAATTTAGAGTATTTCAAGCACGATGTCCATCATATATCTTCCAGTTTATTTTTCCAGCTACTCTCATCCATCTTTAGTTACAGCGCTAGACCTCTAGAAGAGTATATAAGAGTACTGATGATCAGGGTTCTAGAGGACCACGTTTATCCGGTGAAGAATCTTCGCCAAGACTGCCATGGAAGGAAACCACCTGCGGAAGAAACAGGCAGCAAATCGTTTTAACATTTTCCACATGTATGCCATCGTGGGGCAAGGTTCTCCTTCTGAATTCATTATCTCAAAGCTAAAGTGACAAGCATTTTACTTACCACACCCTTGGCATCGAACATAATTATCTTTCTTCGTTACAAGACCAGAGCCTCCACAGACTTCGCATTTCTTTTGTGCTATTTGAACAATCAGGAAAGAAATGATATGGATAAATGATGCTAGCTACTAGTCTGTCTCAAATTATAGTTTGTTATTTTTTTATTCTAAATTTGATTATCTTATCTTATTTAAAAATTTATTTAAAATATTATTTTTTTATTGTGGCTTGCTTTATTACCAAGAGAGCTTCGAAAATGACGTAAATTTAACTAGTTTTGCTCAAAATTTTTAAATAAGACGAGTGATCAAACTAAACAAACTATAATTTGAGACGGAGGGTAGTATAGTAACGTGATCAAATGCACAACAGCATTGATGGAACTGGCAGAAATTCAGTTGTGAAGACTGTCAGGAAATCATCTAAAAATGACAATTCCTTCAGCTACAGGGCAAACTTAATTATAAAAACCAGTACGGTAAAGAGCGAGAAGCAACAGGCCTAGCACTCACGATTCTTTTGCCGAACTCGACCCCTGCAACGACGAAAGGCGTCACTCCAGCTGCACGAACGATAAGCAAGAGCCGACGCTGTCAGACAATTGAACTCGTGGAACTGGCAATACGCAACTCACTCGAGCGAGGAAACAGGTAACACGGGCCCGACCTACAGCGCCGACGACGATCTGCCAGGTGACCTGCGCGGGCGGGAGCGGGGAATCGGCGGCCGCGGAGGCGGCAGCCGCAACGGAAGCCCAGTCAACGGCGCAGACGCTGGTGCCGCCGCGTCGGCCCGCGGGAGCTCGCCTGCCGAGGCTGCCGCACGGGAACAGACCGCCGCGGCCGGTGCCGGCAAAGCCCGGCAGTGGGCCGCTCCCCGGCAAGTGCGATGGGTAAGCGCGCGCCTGCATCGCAGCGTCCTGCGTTCTTTGCTGCTCGCGCTTGCTGCTGTGCCGCACGGCGGCCACGATTGGGCTCGACAACTCCGATACTGCAGTTTGTGGTCGCGTGAACGTCCACTCGTACGGGATTTTGTGGTGGAAACCTTTTTTTTTGGGGAGTTTTGTGGTGGAAACTGGTCTAAAACCGGCCGCTGCGCGAGGGACCCTAGCATTGCCGCGCGACGCACGCGTGTCCACCATAAATTCCAGTGAACCTGTTGCCAATTTGGCCGTTGCAACTTTTCTTTGGGGAAATGGATTACGGAGGGAGCAGCGGTGGCATCAGTTATGTTATTCAACCGAAAGTAACGTAAGGCCAGTGGAAATTTCATAAGAATTTTATTTGCATTTTAATATTCTCGCGACCCTCAAAAAAGTCAAAACAATGCAAGCAGCACCCGCCATATTAAACTTTCGTGACCCTGACAAAATGCAAGCAGCAATATTTTGGCCGGTATGACGTCTCACGAATGATTATAAATAAGGTTTGGTACATTGTAAGACCTGTTAAAGTGAACATGAAAACATTTATTAACCGCCAATGCAGAAGACGACAAAATTGTAATCCTTGATGGATCCATTCACTTCATTCGGATTGAAGCGCCAAAACGTTTGAATTGTCCTTAGTGTGTACATTGATATGTTTTCCTTCCAACTTTTTGTCCTCATCGTCTCCATATGCGTCCTGATTTCTTTTGTTCTTCCATGCGCCTGCAAAAGTGATGTGCTAAAAAGCTTTAAAGAAGTTCCAAGTCAACGAAGTTACTGCCAGGTGAGTAAGCGCTAAGCAAAATTGATACTCCTGTGGTACACTACAGGATTTCTATATTGCCACCTTCTAGGTTACACATGTTAGTATGTTACTACCTCCTGTCAAAATTAAGACACATTTGACTTTTTCCCCCATGCATATCTGCCGGTAGGTATATTGTCTAGAGCTATTATAAGCGGAAGTACCTAAAAAATCAACACAGACCACACAAATGGCAAGAAAAAAAATGTCTTGCTCTTACAACAATCATTTTTTTTTTAAGGAAGGAAAGATTAGTAGCAATGAACAGTCATACCAAACACCCTAAGTTGCAATTTTGTGACTTCGGTCCTATATTTATTGTAAAATAATGGCTATGAATATCAACCAGAAATAGGCACCCGTCATGTTTAGTGCAACTGACAGAAAGGTTGTCACCAAACAAGAATAATTCGCCAACTAAAATGTGCTAGATTATGAAATTTATGTTACAAGGTTCCAGAGGTAATTAAATTGGTAGATCAAGCACGGTCTGTGGAGTGAGACAACAGTCTTTAGTCCCACTCAGCACAAAAAAGGTTGCTGAAAAGAATAATCAAGATACTTAAATAAATTGATGAGATTGTTCTACACTCGACAAGGAGAAGTTTGCACAAAAAAAGGGCATCAGGAGAGACTGAATGCAGTGGCATATTTTCCACAAATTACATTAGTAGAGGGGTAACTTTATTAATTCTGAGTGTTAATGGCACATGGAAAACCCCTATCTTGATGTGCCATGTATATCATGGGTAAACCAATTTGTCCAAAAATAAGAGACCAACTCTAACTGTCAACGATTATATTGTACACTGACAAGGAAAGAAGTTGCAAAGTTACAACTGGGAACATCCCCACCATATCAAGAACAAAATTTATTTTCCTATTAGATTATAGCAATCGTTTCTACCCAGTAAAATCCATTAGCTATTTTTGTCACGACGGCAATATGATAATGAAACCCTATTTTTTGTAATAGCAAAAAAAAAGAAACAAAAGACATACCAACAGACATTGAGCAAGATTGCTCGTGCTTTTTGCTCCAAACATTGTCTTATAACACAGTGGGATTCGCTAATACGTATATCAGTATATTATATTATTATGTCCAGTTTAGTGCGATGATCAATACACTATTTTTCTCAGCTAAGACTTAATTTCCCAAGACAATTGCCAACTGTCCAGATTAAAAATGAAGAGAAATATTCTTGTGGACACTAATGATCTGATTCTGGTCATAATCATGACTGATGACAACAACTTACTTTCACAAAAGTTGCGAAACTGGATACGCCAAACATTCAGATTGTCATCAACTAAGTATAAAAAAAGGTGATAGAACATAGGAAAATATCCACTGACCTCTGGTGCTCCTTAGAGCGCTCAATAAACTCAGCGGCAATATCACCACTTTTATAGGATTCAAGAACAGCCCTGATGTCAGAAGGTCTTGCCATAGCAACATCTACAGATTTTTTATGTGTTATAAATATTGCAAAAAAAATATGTAGAGAAAATTAGCAAACTAGACAAATGGAAAAGCCTGACCTAATGGGATGAACTAGATAAAGTTCCCAATGCTTACATTCTAGAAATGGAATAAGATCAAGCAGCTGAGTGTCATCATTTTCAAGCTTCCAAGGTTTAATTTCCACACAATTTTCAGGCTGCAGGCTTGACTCTTTAGCATGAGCGCTGATATAAAGAACTTGAGCAGGATTTCTGTTCAGCTTTGACAGATCCTAGTAATGAAATCATAAAAGGTGAGTCTTGAAAACTCAATGCAGGGTACATAATGCCTCTTATAATGTCATTAAGATATTACAATAACTACCAGGAGAAACATTTACCACTCAGACATAGAGCAAGACTGACCACTGGAAATAGCATTCAGTGGGGAATGATCAACAATAAGTAACTAGTGATCATGGGAATGATGATTGTATCACATGAATGAAGTCCCCTAGTTATTTTCAATATACAACAGCATAGAGTTTCAAAATTGGGTAGTGCATGAACTGAGGATTGGTTCTGGAAGCCTGTCATGCAAATTACAGAAGATTGGTGTGCATGATGAAAAAATACAACAAAGCAAAAGAAACGATAGGCAACGCATCTTAGGAAGTCAGTTAATACATCTTTGGGCCATGGGAGAGGATCTGGAACACCAAGCAAGTGCTGCTTTTCATATGGCTTGTGGCACAAGTGATAGGCTCCCTATCTCTTGGCACAAGCATCCCACCAAATTCTCCTTTGTGATCAGGAGGAAGAAAGAATTCAGCAGTTGCTGATTTTGTGTATTTGCTAAGTAATTCTGCTTCAGTCTAATGCAAAAAGTTGGTTTACAAACTGTCTCCACAGCCTGAAGACATTTCCCTGGATGATTGTGATCAATTATATTACTAAAGGAACCGGTGGTGAAATAAAAAAGGGGCTCAATTCCCTTGTCATCTTAGAAGCTTGGACAATTTGGAAGCACCGGAATCGCTGTGTTCAACAAATCCTCTCCATGTCTTCCTGAAAACCTCTTGCTCACCAGAGGAGAAGCAGCTTAGGTACATGGCTAGCGCTCAGGATCTGTCTCTCACGGATATTGATAAAGAGTGTGTTTGTAAGGGTTCTTAATATAACGATATGCAGCTCTCCTATGTGTTGAAAAAAATACTTAATACATGGACAAGAAACTTTATGTAAAACCACTTTCACTCTACAACCTTGACTAGTTATTACAAGAAATGTGAACCACTATCATATTTCAATCCATGCTATGCCACCATTAGCTTACCATGCTGTAAATTATTGGCTAGAAGCTAGAGTGTGCAGGAAAGTATAGCACAGATAAATAGGACTGACCTGCCAGAAGCAGGTAATCCATACATTTGAAGGACCAGTTTATAAAATATTTAAGCCAAGCAAAAGGATTAATACACAACAATTCCTTTACTAACACAATAGTGTGTAACATACTAACATCCCACATACCCGATAATGTTTTCCATTTTCGTATTTAGTTGCAACTCTCGATAGCCTGTGTCGAACATTGCCCATTGGATCCAGCCTATCAACAACAGGATCAACATACTGCACATGCAACAAAGTTTCATGCCGGTTACACATTTGCAAATAAAAGTGAATTGAAAGCTTTGAAAAACTTACCATACTAAGCTGATCAGAATACACAACAATTTCATAAAACCTCCCGAGATGTTCAAGAAAGGCATCCACTCCTGGCCTCTTAAAGGTTCTCCATCCTCTTTCACGCTATACACATGTTTATTTAAGAGAAAAATCCATTAGACAGGCAAGCAAAAATATGAAATGAGTATGATAGAGAAAAAAATAAAGGAAGATACAATTGTATCTTCTAAAAATAAAATATACAGAGATCCATACTCCATAGAAACACACAAAAAAAAAAATTAAAGTTTGTGTGGAACATAAAAGTTCACCTTCCAATCTGAGTATACAAGAGTCTCGTTCAAATCTAGAACTAGAGTCAATACATGCTGCTCGAGGAAGAAGATCTGGAAGAAGTTTGTCTGATACTGGTTCGCTAAAGCCCTATGGTAAACATATATTAGTATGATTGTGGACATTTATTCATAATATCCAACATGGACCCATGAAAGAAAAAGGTACTATCCGTACTGACCCGAATTTGATCTTCAATTTGGCTCCTCACATCCAGGTATACCTCAATAGCAGCAACAGGAACTACAGAACAAAGCATACAATTCTTAGTAAGGAGGCAGCAAAAAAGGAATTAAAGTATCCAGCCAACCTGAGCCGTCAATTAAATCAAAACTCGAATCAGGCATGTATGGCTTTATTTTTTTCTAACACAATGAGTAGATGAAGGTGTATCCAAAAAAAAAAAAACTCAGTATTGAGGATGAGCAGATTAAGAGTAAGCTCATATCATACTCCTTCCCTGTGACATGTTTAGATACAGTCATCATTGTTCACTACTTTACAGTCAATATGGGTCAAATTATCCACAACCACAAGTCACTACAGTGCCAACTACACATGCCCTTAGCGATTGACTGTGGCATATCTATTGCACATAACTTCAAACACTCTAATAATTAGCGTGCTACTTACAATTACCAAACCCTCTCTAGTCAATCATGATGTGTGATGTAAGCTTCTGCTAACATTACCTAGCTATTTCAAGCATGCATACATCTTTGACTACTGCAAAGGGATTGTAAATTCAAGGTTACAGCCTGCATACAGTAGGGGCTGTAGTGTTAGGGATATATAGAATATAATAGTTAAGGGCGGTAGTTATACACAGTGAAGTGAACGGAAATCGCCTGAAGGCTCCAGTTTAAGCAAGAATAACAGAATGGTGAATTGCTTGTTAGCTAGTCAAAAAGATCTGCATGACACACAGAAAGTCCAGTGGGCAGAGATAGTAATGAGAAAGATGGGGAAAGGGTATGCTGTAGCCAATACCTTTCATAGCTGTTGAATAAGCCATAGCCTGAAACCTCTGCAAACAAGAAAAATAGTTATTTTATTGCATGGTTGAGATACAGTGGAGAACCTTAGCCCTATAAAACTAATTCAGGTCTTCTACTATATTCCCGGAATGCAAGCGCCCCATAGAGCGTCATTCAAACATTTTAGCACCTATATGTTCAAATCCTAGCAATGTGGTCATGTATTTGGAAGGAACACTAAGTGGGGGGAAATGACAACTGCTATTTCAAGGTTGAAGCAAGAAATGCAATAAAACCAAAGTTCTAAGTCTCCCCATTTGCAATTTTGGCACTTGCAAATTTCTAGCTCAAGAGCTAAAGTTTGGCTGTCAAATAGCCACCTCAACAGCTTCACAGCAGTAACGTCCTCAGTGCTTCAGATGGCTAATTAGATCTCCCAACATCGTGATTTTATATACCCTAACAAAAATGAGCTAACAAGAGGAGCTTAAACTTGACATGTTGCAGCATTACCTCAAAGCCGGAAGCATCCTCAGGAATGGGCTGCTTCGACTTCTTCCGGAGCTCCCGCATCATCTGATCCACTTCATCCCGCGAATAAGCTACACACAGGAGAAGAAAACGAATCACCACACAGGACACTGAACCAAAACAAAAGCCAGGCCACGCTGAATCTCCAAGTGGGGCTAACTAAACCGCGGAGCTGAGCATCGGGACCGCATGGCCCCCGCGCGGGGCAGGGATTGGGAGCCGTACCGTAGCTGACGTAGCCCGTGCCGCCAACCGCGGCGGACACGGCGGCGAAGGCGGCGAACTTGAGCGCGCCCCACGGCTTGCGGGCTGCCTGGGGCGGCGGCTGGGAGGATGGATCTCCGGCGGTGGAGGAGGCCTCGGGGGCGGTGGTGGCCGCTGCCGCTGCCCCTGCCGCCGCCGCCGCCGCCGCCGTGGATGAGGAGGAGGAGGAAGCGGCGGCGGTTGCCGGGGAGGCGGTGCAGAAGGAGAGCGCGGAGATCCTAGGGAGGAGGCGCGTGCCCGCGACGCGAGCCATGGCGCGTGCGTGCGGCTTGGGTTTTGGTTGGGTTTCGGTTCGAGAGGAGGAGGGTTTAAGGAGGCGGCCGAGAGCGGTGAGGGCTGAGGTGAGGGCGTGAACGCGTGAGAGAGGCTGAGCCGGTGAGGGGCAGAGGGGGAGAGCCGGACGGGAGCGCGTGATTGCGATGCCGATGCAGAAGAAGGTGTAGCGGCGGAGTTGGGAGGGATCAGGGTTCAGGGATGACTCTGGAAGTCTGGACCGGGAAGAGTCACGACGGTCCCACTCCTCAGGCGCGCAGGCATATGTTTTTTTTTTTTTTTTTTGAGAAATTGGAGGATGCGCCTCAGGCCGCGTATCAAAAAACATTGAGGGCTAAACATCGAGGGCTCCTTTGGAATGAGGGATTTTGAAACAAAAAACACTCAGGAATCTCAATCCATGGAAATAGCTAATGTACACCCCTTTGATTTGCATGATTGATGCATAGGAAAGACAAAAAAAAAAGTCCTTCACTGCCAATTTTGAACCTATTCCATGGAAATGGAAACATCTACACCAGCCTCATTTTTTTCCCTTTACCTTGCCGTTGCATAGGATCGAGGCACAACGTCATGTTTAGTACACGCTGATGGACTTTGAGTGGAATAAAACAATCAGCTTGCAAAGGAATAAAGTCTAAGCTCTGTCCTGTCATTAATTAAATAAATGAATGGGATTGTGAACTTTCTAAGTGTTCCTATTCGTGCAACTTTCTTATGAGTACCCAAACTATTTTTCTATAGTTTTTTGTATTCTTTAATTCTCTTTTTTGCAATTGTATTCCTTCAAAATTCACCTGGTTTTACAATCTTGTGTTCCAATTCCAAGGGGAGCCTCAACGCCCCTCTACCAGCCTCGGACACCATTTCCTCTCTCATATAGGGATGGTAGCAGGCCTCGATCCCTAATAGTAAAATTATTTATTATTACGAGATGTAAATAGAATGAATTTGCTTTCTCTAATATAGGAATAGCAACAAGCCTCGATCCCTAATAGTAAATTTATTTATTAAGAGATGTAAATAGAATGAATTGCTTTTTAGGATCTCAACATGTAGAAACGAGTCTCATTGGTGAAGTGGAGCAATGGCACTCTCCAACGCTCCACTTCCCTACTACTTGTTGGGCCCCAAGAAAGCAAACAAATTATTTTTTCTCCTCAAGACTTCATGTGCCTTCTCTCTCACCACCAATTTCTTGTGCAGTCCCACTCCCTCCATCCCTCTTTATTCTCTGCGGTATCCCCATCGGTTCCTCATGCATTCCCGTGGCTCCATTTGTAGGCGTCAACTTCTCTGCCTCCCCTCGTCCTTCTCCTTCTCCCCATGGCGTCGATGTTTCCTCTCGCTACTATTATTTCTCACCATCGACGCATCTAGGTGCTCTCGCCATTACTGCTACGTCTTCGATGTGCCTAGACGAGACAGGGTGGGTCATGCCCTTGTGTGGGATGGAGTTGTTGCTGACTTGCAGTTGGGTATCTGACACCTATCAGAGGCCAAGGACTCTAATCGGGGATGGTGACAAGAGAAAGGCAGCCCTGAGACACGAAGCGGGAGGGAATCAAAGGGATCGGGATGGGGACAAGGTACCAATCCTCGCACTGATGTCCATGTGTGCCATCCCTAGTGGCGATGGCAATACAAGTGTCAACATATTGGTCACTGGGTCTACACATGGTGTTGTTAGCTAAGTTGTTGTGGATATATTACAATTGCTTATATCCTAAGATGGTACATGCGATGATCGGTATCAACAATTGGATACATGCAATAAGAAATGGTGATATTTTTCCTAATTGTATGATTTGAATTGTCCAGTATATAGTATATAGTCGACAAGTATGACTCATACAATATTGTAAATTGTACAATATCTTTCTTTTGATTCTAGATTCCAAATATATCCCTTCAGCTCTAGCTGAGCCAGAGACAATCCGTGTCCCTAGTCACTCCACCATTGACGACGAATCATTTCACAACCTAAAACAATGACATAGCTTACATTTGTAGTTAATCATAAACAAACATATGTGCTACAAAATGCAAATAAGAAGTGGAAATTGATCCAAATGTAATGAATGAAGATGGTGAGCTAGGAAGAGAACTTTTAACATCTAGACTTATTGTTCACATGTGTTGCTAGTGGACTTGTTGTTTAGACATGATCTTGTGTGGTTTGTCGAGTACCATTTCAATGTCTTGTGGCGGGCTCCTTTATGGAATTCTAGACTTATTTGTGGTCTAATATTATACTTGGTCTAATATTATACTGTCGTATGTGCATTATAATACCATCAAGTCTATCATATGTAACTTTGAGTCTGTCATTTGTGTTATGTGTACCGGTTGGGGAACAACTTTGACATATAAACATCATTTCTAAACTTTGGAGACAAACATTTCATTACAAGCATTTGAGATGCTAACATGTCCAGCGAAGATAACATAGACACTTTGTTGTAACTGTTTTCAACTTCGCTTGCGTATTTTCGCATGTTTCAGGTTAACTGGCAAAGATGACTTTGCCGTATTTTAGGCGCTCAGCGAAGATGACGTGGCGGCTTCGCGTAAGAATCAACAAGGCGACCTGCGAAGTCATAAAATTGGTCAGAAGCCCAAAGTTGTTTAGGAAGTCAAGAGGATAGCAGCAAAGTAGGCTGTGTTACTTCGCTGATGAATGTTTAGCTGATTGAATAAGGGCTGTTGTGATCTATGATGTAAAGTTTCTAAAAGTAGCGAAGCCAGGGGGTTTATAAATACCCCATGGGGTGTAAAATGTTGGGACAGACTGAAATACAATTGCAATTTCCATATTTTTTTTACCTCATACTTCACTTGTATGATTCTATCACTCAACATCTGGCGCCATCCGTTTGTGTGATCGAAGACACTCACGACCACCAAAATGGGAAGACCCAGTAAAAGGACAGCTACGGCCGACAACAACGCCGTACAAGATCCAACTATCGAAGATGCAATAGAAACTGAAAACAGACGTGTTCAAGAAGAAGAAGAAACTCAGAACGAAGAAAGAAGACTCAAGGAACTCGAGCATCAACTCGCTGTCAAGAAAAACAGCTAGAAGAAGCAAGAGCGAAGACAAGGGAAAAGTCCCTGAAGCAACGAATTACGGAAACAGAAGCAGAAATAAGAAAGCTCAACGAAGAGATAGAAAATGAAAGCAAAGTCACGATCCAAGACCCAAACTCAGCAAGCAAAAACATCAACAGCAAAGACAACCAAAGTCAAATAGCAACAATTAACACAGAGTCGCCTCTGTCAATCGACATTCAGCTAGCGAAGTGGCCAACAGGATTCAAATTCAACATCATCCCAACTTACAATGGCATGTCTGACCCAAGACAATTTCTTATGAGCTTTAAAGTAGCAGTTACATCAAGCGGGGGAGATGCGAACACTCTAGCAAAGTCGCTCATCATGGCAGTAAAAGGACCAGCACAGCATTGGTACTCTTCACTAATGCCAAGGTCAATCAAATCTTGGGAACAACTTCGCACAACTATGCTCTTAGATTTTCAAGGCTTACAAAGAATTGAGCTCACAAGCGATGATCTTTTCAACATCAAGCAGCAATCAAAGGAACCACTGAGCCAGTAATACAAAAGATTTGTACAAGCAAAAGCTCAAATCCTAAATATACCAGATGAAGTTGTCATCATTGCAACAATCAAAGGACTGCGGGCAGGCCAACTTTCTTCCCACTTCAAAAGGGAAAGACCAACCACAGTGAAAAAGTTATATGAAGAAATAAGAAAATACTGTGAGTCCGACGAAGACTACAGAAAAAGAATAGAAGAAGAGAACGGAGAAAGAAATATCAAAGCCTGATTTCTCAAAGATATCAAAGCCCATAACTGAGTTGTTGAAAAATAATGTTAAGTTTGTTTGATCACCTGAATGTGAAGAGACATTTCAGAAATTGAAGAAATTAATGACCACTGCTCCAATCTTAGCACAACCAAACATCGAGAAGCCATTTGATGTTTATTGTGATGCTTATGGTATTGGTATTGGATGTGTGTTGATGCAAGAAGGGAGAGTTATTGCTTATGCTTCTCGACAGTTGAAGAAACATGAGGAGCATTATTCAACACATGATTTAGAGTTAGCAGCTGTTGTCCATGCATTGAAAATATGGCGACATTATCTGTGGGGCAACAAATGTAATATCTATAGTGATCACAAGAGTTTGAAATACATTTTTACTCAAGATGAGTTAAATATGAGGCAAAGAAGGTGGTTAGAACTAATCAATTATTATGATTTGAAAATATATTATCATTCTGGTAAAGCAAATGTAGTTGCTGATGCACTTAGCCGAAAAAGTCATTATCATTACCTAACAGTGAAGCCCTTGGATATCTCTATATGTCATGAGATAGAGAAGTTGGGAATAGAAATGGTACGGCAAGGAAGTTTGTCAAATATTACGGTTGAGTCAACACTCAAAGATCAAATTATTGCTGCTCAAAGAAGTAATAAGAGAATTAAGCATATCAAAAAGAAAGTTAGAAAAGAAAAGGTTTCTTGTTTCACAATTGATAAAGCAGATGTTTTATGGTATAAGAATCGTCTGGTCATACCAAAAGTTCCTGAGTTACGTCAAAAGATCCTTAATGAAGCACATCTTTCAAAGCTTTCTATCCATCCAGGAAGTAATAAGATGTATCATGATTTGAAACAAAAATTTTGGTGGACTAAGATGAAGATTGAAATTGCTAAGTATGTAGCTCAATGTGATACCTGTCAGAAAGTTAAAGCCGTGCATTTGAAATCAGCAGGAGAACTTCAACTATTACCCAATCCAGCTTGGAAGTGGGAAGATATCAGTATGGATTTTATATTAGGTCTACCTAGGACAGCCAGAGGTTTTAACTCCATCTGGGTCATAGTGGATCGACTCACAAAATCTACACATTTTATTCCAGTGTAAAATGCCTATACAGCCTCGTATTACGCTAAACTATATTTTGAACGTATCATCAGTCTTCATGGTGTACCAAAGACTATTGTGTCGGACCGAGGCATGCAGTTCATTAATAAATTCTGGAAGCAATTGCATGAATCATTAGGTACTGATCTTTTACATAGTTCAGCCTACCATCCTCAAACCGGAGGTTAGACTGAAAGAGTGAATCAGATACTTGAGGACATGTTGAGGGCTTGTGTTCTTAATTTTCTAGAAAAATGGGATGAGTGTTTGCCTTTAGCATAATTTTCTTACAACAATAGTTACCAAGAAAGCATTAGAATGGCACCATTTGAAGCACTATATGGTCGCAGATGTAGAACCCCATTGAACTGGTCAGAATCTGGAGAAAGAAGATTCTTTGGGGTTGATCTTGTAAAAAAAATAGAAGATAAGGTTAGCAGATACAGCGAAACTTAAAGGTGGCACAGTCTCGACAGAAAAGTTATGCGGACAAAAGACGTCAACCAATATGGTTCAATAAGGGAGATTATGTATATTTAAAGGTGTCACCCATGAAGGGAGTTAATCGGTTTAGAGTCAAATGAAAGCTAGCACCTCGTTACATTGGACCATTCCAGGTTTTGGCACAAATTGGGAAGGTAGCATATCGTCTACAACTACCTGAACAGTTGTCGGCTGTACACAATGTGTTCCATGTATCACAATGTAACACCTCTGGTGTAATATTAACTAAAACCTGCCATGTCATCATATGCACTGTAAAGCATTCATGATTAGGTCAACCTTGATGTGCATTAACTAAAACAAGTTTATATTTCATAGGTTGATTGTGTTTTTGGAATGTGTTGTCACATGAAATAATAAAACCCTACTTTCGAATGTCATCTCAAATACTTAATTTATATTCTATGTACTTGAGGTGTGAACCGTGTTTACACTAGTGTCAAGCATAGTATATAAATTTAAGTCTAACCCTAAAAATAATTTTCATATTTGAAGTTGAATTTGGATTTCAAAGCTTATTCCCAAGTCTTGCCATTCAAATTTAAATTTAAATTAGAAAACTATAAAATGTTTTCTAAAAAGTCAACTTGGTCAACCAAGGGTACTATTAGGTCATTGACCTAAAAATTTCCTTGGATGATGTATGTGATCACTAATAACCAACCAATTAAATTAGAAACTAAATCGAGTTTGAATTCGGTTTCAAAAACCCTTTATTTCAAAACCTAATTTTATCCCCTTTTCTGTAATTCAAAATCTATAAGGAATTTTGGGATACTCTTAAAAGATAGTTTGTATATCTTGACAAGAGCTACAAAGTTGGTATATAAAGTTTTTCAAGTTTCCACAAGGAATTTCAAATAAATTTGAAAATATAGTTTTCCAGCATTTGTCCCCTTTTTATTTTAAAACCATAATTCAAAAATTATGCATAATTTGGGAAAACTTTGTATATGAAAAAGGTTTGGATTGAAGATTTAAATATTTCATAGTTTTGAAGATTTTCAAGTTTTATTGAAAAATTAAAAGTAATTTCAAATGTTTGTTTCTAGGGTTTTATTCCTATTTTGAATTTGAATTCATATTTCAAAATCCAGACAGAATTTGAGAATGCTAGTTAAATGAAAAGTGTAGCTCTTAAAAAGTTATACAAATAATATTTTTGGAGATTTTCAAGTTCTTATATAAATTTTGGAGTAATTTGTCATTTCAAATGAGTGGAAATTCTATAATTTTCTTGAACAGCACCGAGACCTATCGACAGCCGCCATTGCCGGCTTCTCAAGCCGCGCCGCCGTCCACGCCGCACATGCCATGGCTGCCAGCGTGCTCCTGGATGCGCGAAGCTTTGCCATCGCCATGTCGCCCGTCCATGCTTCACCTCTGCCCTATAAATAGGCGTGGCCGACCGTCGTCGTCCTCTTTTCTTCTTTCCCGCACCGCCGTCGAGCTCGTCCCCGCCGGCAAAATTCACCATCGCCGATCCACCTTTGCCCGCATCATCTTGCCAGAAGCTCTGCCACATCCTTGTGCTTCGATTAAGCTAGCTCGTGCTCGCTCTCCCCGCCCGAGCCGCCCGCACGACGTCGTCTTCCTCGCGATCGGTCGCCGAGCCGCCGCGAGTTTCCTTGCCGTCCATCGTCACCAAGGTGGAAAACATATTACCTTTAACCCTCTCATCATGTTCTCCGTGCTTTGCTGCCCCTTATGCGCATCTTGGTTGGCCTGATGGTGCACAGGAAGCGCCGGAACGCCGTCCTTGCCACCGGAGCGCCGCCGCCATCAGCGTCGCCGTCCACAGCTCGACTCAGCCACTCCGAGCTTTCATCAACGCGCGCACCATGCCCGTGGTGAGCTCTTGCATCTGTTGGTGCCCTCGATTTCACCTCTCTTGCGCCGTAGGGTCCGGCCGCCGTACGTCGCCGCCGCCGTGACCTTGCCGCTCCGTCGCGCGCGTAGCCGTTGCGGCTTGGGTTCAAATTGGGTTCCATCTTGTTGATGTTTGTGACCGCAAGAGTGTGTAGCTCAGGTCCGTGCACTCGCCGTCGCCGAAAATCGCTCCGGTGAGCGTTAACGCCGCGCCCGAGCTCCGCCGCGCCGCCATGGCCGCCGGCATGGGTGCCGCCGTTGCTTCTCCGCCGCGTTAGCTAGCTCAGTTTGCTCGCCGTGTCGAGGTGATCGTGTAGGTGCTAACCCCGTGGCCGAAGACCTCACCGTCGGCGAGAAATCGCCGGTCAACGGCGTCGGCCGGCGTGGTCAGCGCGGGAGCACTGTTTTCTTTTTCCTTTTTCTTTTTTTAGAAAATGATTTAAATGCTATTTTCTTTAGAAAATTATAGTAATTCATATATAGCTCCAAAAATTCTAAAATTTTTTTGTATGTTCTTTATGATGTCATCTACCTAGAAAAAATATGAAATATCAAATTTTAATACTTTTTGCATATGTTAAAATTAGCTCTTTTAATTAAAAAATGGACCTTCAATGATTTTTAATAAATAAAATAATTGGCTTTTAATTCTAAAATTTGTTTTGCCATCTAATTAGACTAAGATATTTTCAAAATAAAATTTTGAGCATAATTAAACAACTTTAATTTTTATGCTTTTATTTTATGCTTTTAAATAATTAATTAACCCCTTTAATTAAGTTTAATCATTATAGGAATTGCTTGACTTTTGGGTTGATTGATGACCTTGGGTCATTAACCCTAATGACCTTTGGCACTTTAATTAATTGTTTGTGCATACCTGGATCATGTCATTAGGGCTTAATTAACGTTATTTCATGTGTTTTATAACTTTCGTAAATAATGTAGTTAACCCTAATGAACTTAGTAAGTATGTTTTGGGTGGCTTGCAACTTTATCGTGAAGAAAAGTTATACTCAAGCCATTAATCTGATCATGTATCCATCGAGCATCATGTTTACTATTCAAGCATGTTGAAGCATATCATTGTATCGTATAGTTTCCGATAACGGAGAGTTTAACGTTGTCGCCCCAGATCCGAAGGAAGAGCAAACTCAGGAGATTGGAATTGATCCGGAACTCGAGACCGTCTACCCCGACCACCAAGGCAAGCCCCAGATGCATTCAAATCCTATTCTATTTTATAAAAGTTTTATCGCTTCAGTTATGATATGTTGCATTAAGTAATAGGAGTTGAGTGAAAACCCACCAACTGCATTACCTGTCTTACTCCCATAATTCCTTGTTACCTGTTCTAGAAGATGCGTAGTAATGCTTAGCCCTGCTTAATTAATTAAGTGTTCAAAGTAAAAGAATAAAAAAGATGAGTTTGGTTTTATCTGTTGAAATCATGATGATAGTTAATAAATCGAGTCCGGACGGCTAACTTGCATTGGGAACGGAGTCCCTCTGTAGTGTTTCCGTCTGTTGATGCCCTAGGTCCCGTGTCGATGGTGAACTGGTGATATCGAGAAACTAGAAAATCCACGTGCATGAAGTGGTATACGGTGGGCCAGAGTCCCCACGTATGTCATGGAGTGACTTATAGTGGGCCAGAGTCCCCACATATGTCATAGTGTGTTATACTGTGGGTTTAAGTTCCCACGTATCTCGGTACATTGGGTCGAAGTGCTCACGTGTATCATGTGGTGATATATGGCTGAAGTTGTTATCCCGGTATATCGGTTCATCTGGTATGCTTAGGAGTTAGAGTCTCCTGTATATCAGTGACCTAGGTCCCAGCTGGGTATATAAAATGGATTCGAATCGCCGTTGCTTCTCGGAGAAGAAGACTCGATCGGTGTTCATCATCATAGTAACAACTTGAATGATGATTAAGGTTTAAGAAGGAAGTTGGTTGGTAATTTTGATCTTAAGCAAGACAGCTTTTGTGACAGAACCGACCAATTTATTAGAGCACAAGCACATAATTCATCATTAATTCAGCAAATCATATGATTGAGACCTAATAAACCCGGTAGTCCGTGAAATCTCGAAGGATTTCAAACTTTTCTGGCACGACCAAGATCGTAATAGTTTAGCATACTCATTCACAAGCACCAAGTTTAAAACATCATCGGAGTACGAAATAGAGTTATTACAAACCAGTTTAAAGACTCAAAGTAGCAGAAGCGATTTAAGTTCAAATACCACACACACACATTTGAAATACAGTGCCAGGTCCTTGGTCCACATCCAGCAAAAGCATCAAGTCGAGAAGAGTGACCATGCTCAAGGTCTAGTCATCTCCCAAAGCGGGATAGAAACAGTTCTGGCAATAGCCATAAAGCATCTCACCATCTGCAAAAACATGGGAAATAAAACCCTGAGTACGAGAATGTACTCAGCTAGACTTACCCTTCATAAACTAAAATAAAGTGACTCCAAGGAGTATGCAAGGCTGTATAAGTAGGAGAGCTGACTCATTTAAATTGCGGAAGAGCTTGCATTATCGACAATTAATAAGAACCTTCTAGCAATGTATTTTAATCTGATTAACCTTATCATGCTACATTAGCACCTGTACTAAACAAGCATGGTAATAATTATTCAACAGAAAGTAACCAATTCTGGTTGAGTATCTTTCAATCTCAACAGCTCAACCATCTCATCTCTTGTTCAAGTTCTTACTACGATGCCGCTGCTCAAGTTAAGTGTTCACTGTCCAGGAACGATGGCGATTATAATCGATTACTAACCAGCTGGCGGGTACTCCTCACACAAACCACACTCACCAGCCACGGTGAGCTACAGGTCACCGACATCCAATTCGGGAAAAGTACGAGATCAACAGGTACCATCGCATCCGGGCACCGTCCAGCTGCCAGCAGGGCGCACCATGCTATATCCAGGCCTTACAACCGCGTGACCCGTGGTCCCCCATCTTCACCAATGCGAAGCGTACAGCAGGTCGACTCCCGGCCCAAATCAAAATAAGGCTTCGCGGTCGGAACGACTTATCCTTCCAGCTAAATGTGAGGCATAAATTCAATATGACTTGAGGACGTACAACAGACGGGGTCCTAGTTCGACACAGACGGGACAACCACACCAAACCTCCAGTTCATTATCAACTCCAATCCCGCCCGGTCTCGATTTATTATCTCCACATGGTTATCCAAGATAACAAAGTATTCAACCATTCCGAGTTACCACCTATAACTCGCGGATGATAGGAAATCACCCGACTTCTACCGATCTAGTTAAGCAGGGCTAAGCATATATTCGTACCTAAACCTAACAGGGTTAAAGTATAAACAGTGGCAAGGAATATAAGTAATGCAGCAATGGTATAAAACAACGCCTATAACTTAATGCAACAAACAAGTAAAGGACTCAAGTTAGATATTTTGCAAACCACAGGGAGAATGCTCCGGGGCTTGCCTTTCAAGAAAGCGCTTGACTGGTGGTCGGGACACTCTGAAAGATCAGCTTTGGGATCCTCTTCTGCTGCTGCTTCCCGAACCAAAGCTTCCTGCTGGCCTTCCTCTTCTTGTGCTCCGGGAACTACCGTTTCGAGCTCTGACGATCCTGTATGATGCATAGTGCGTATGAATACCGTGCATACATATAAATAGAAATACAATGCTCATGCTGATGGTGAATGAATGCTCAGCTAAGATGAATGATATGATATTTGAAAACATGTATGATAAGCACATGTCATCTGCATTCTCTTCTACCGACAAAACTTAAATAAACCTCGCATTACAAAATACTCGCACACTATAAGGAATTATAAACAACCATTGTTTTGCACACTACACTCTACTGAACCAAAACCAATGGTAGATCATACATATCATGAATAGAATAAAAAGCATTTTTACACACATGAAATGATAACTCTAAAGCATTATTTATAAATAAAAGAAATCAGGGTATAACTACAATATAACTTTATACTACTCAGAAAATTCTATAAAAATTATAGGAGCTTAATCACACCAAATAAAGACTACCATAAAAATTTCAAGTCAAAACAGTAAGTATTTTATCCTACACAAAAAATGACAAGGCAGCATAATTTGAGGGGCATAAAATACTTTGTACATAAAAGTATATCAAACAACAGATCTCAGAACATAATTAGCTCTATATTGACATAAAAACACTCTCTAAAAAGTTTCATGCACAAATTCCTTATATATTATTTATTATGAATTATTTATCATCACATGAAAATAGGCACCATAACTAGACAGAGCAAACTTTCCACATGACATAATCTCATAACATTTTTTACAGATAGAGCATGACATAAGAAGACTAACAAACTTGGTCTCACATGTTTCTAAGCAACAGAGAATTACTTATGCATTTCCTAAGATAAAAGAAATTAATAAAGATAAATAAAGCTATACAGAAAAGTTTCACAAATTCCACATTTAATATTTTTCATGCATAGATCATCTCATAAAAAAATATTTCAAGTTGAACCAACTCATTTGGATGAAAAATGAGCAAGTTATGAATTTTCAAAGCTTTAAACAAAATCTGAAATCATTTCTGGAAAAGAAAAAGAAAAAGCACTTTACACCGGGGACCCTGAGATTTCCAGAAACTAACCGAGCCCTAATAGGTAAATCTCTGTGTCTGGCAATCTTGCACCGAGAACCCTAGGTTTTCTTACATTCTAACTCGATGGTCCTCGTCGGCGGCGACGCTTGGCCGGCCGTCCCGGCGGCGCTTCGGCGTCACCAACCGGCGGAGAAGAGAGAGGAGAACAGCGCGCATCGATCAAGGGTACTAAAGATGGGAGGGAGCGGCTTGAGGCGGTCGGAGCACGAGCACGGCGGAGCGGCGGCACTCCGCGCGGCGGCCCGACGAAAATCTGACCCCATGAAACCCTAATCGGCGCCATTGACTATCGTCCTAGCAGCTACCCACCACGACGCTTCGGATGCGCACCCTAATGGCGAGAGAGGATGGCCAGAGCGGCGGAACCACGGTGAAGCCGAGGTGCGGCCATGGCGGAAGGGGAGAAGACGAGGCGATTCGGCCGAACCTTGACGCAACCGGCCGAGGCGAGGGTGGAGGAAGGTGGAGCGGACTCGGGCGCACTCGATTGCGGGGTCAAGCAGGCGAATGCGTGGCTGTTGGCGGCGAATTTTTGGACGGCGGCGAGGCGAGCTCGGGCGACGCGGCGGTGAGCAGAGCGGAAAATGAGAGGGGATGAGGGGGAGAGAGTGAGGGCGCGGGCGAGTGAAGGAGCGGGCGCGTTCGGACGACGCCCCACGCGGCCGGCCCGGCCTCGGCAGAGCCTGGGCACCACACGGCCGACGCATGCTGCCGCGGGCGGCCGCGGCACTTTCCTGGTCGGGGATTTCCCTGACGGCCAAGAAATAACCGTCACCGAAAAGCTATTTCTATGAATATAAAACAAACTTTGCTGCTTAATAACTCTTAAACTAAGCCGAATTAGCAAAAACTCAAAATAGATGAAATGTAGATTTTGAAGAGTAGAACATTTCATCTTAAAGAAGTTTTACCAGATTCTGCATAGATTTTGAAATACAAAAATCCAAATAAAATACCTTTTAAAAATTCCCAAAATGGAAAACCAGCCCCCAACTCTGCCCTTTTTCAATATTTTTGAACACCTTCCAAGCATTTTCATGAAAAGTAGTAAAAACAACTTTTGTTCCTTATAAAATTCTCTTCAAACTTTATTTAGGGTGCACACACATGCAAGCACTCTAGCTATCACTTTCAATTCAGTCAAACAAAACTACTTTCATGGTCCACCTTGGTCAACCATGACAACAAAGCTTAATTAGCCAAAACCATAAACATAAACCTAGGTTCATTTGGTGTCCTAATCATGTCTAGGTTGCCTTAGGGGTCATCAAACACCAAACACTCATACCACTTATTCAATTCATGTGCAAGGCAGGCATAATTTGAATAATCAAGCATGATGCATGAAATGACAATCAATCTTTTCATTAATGCCATGCATAATGATGCTTATGCTTAAGAATGCAAGGGTTTAAACATGCTTAACACCAGAGTGTTATAGCTTTTCTTTCTTTCAAGCTAATCTGCAAAATTCCTTATCCCCTGCAAGCCTTACTTGTCCCTCTAGCCTGCATTTCCTGAGTCTTCACCCCTCTTTTTCGTCGGGTCAGTCTTGTTGAGTACTTTTGTACTCAGGGTTTGTTGAACCCTTGTTGCAGGTGAGCCTCATGGGCAGGAATGCTTCACATCCTGCTACATGACCATCGTCGAGGAAAGTGACGACGAATAGGATATCTCACTCTTGGGCAGAGCATATAATCAAGGTTGATGTAGTAAGTTATATTGTATTCCACTGCTACTATGGTTTGTAATAATTCAACTTATGATTTGTAAGGTTTGAACTAAACGGTTTGTAAATTTATGTTATGGTAATCCTTCTGCTCTTTTACTCTGATGTATATTATTTATATAAAACTGTTGTAATACTGCAATATCTCTTTGTAATGATTGATCCTGCTCGGAGAATCGTGGTTGATTCGGGATTTACCCGACAGACCTTTTAAGTTTTATGGAACACATTCATGGTTATTTGGAGTCTGTTTAGACAATAATCATGCATGTGGGCCATAGGATTTAGGAGGTTCTGCCACACACAACTCAAAAAGTGTCTTTGATTGCCAGATAAAGTTATTGATATCGAAGGAATTGAACTTGAACCTGATTTGACTTATTCTGAGTATCCAATTCGAGTGTTAGATCAGAAAGACCGTGTCACTAGAAGTAGAACCATTAAGTGGTATAAGATACAATGGGATCAACATTCAGAAGAAGAACCTACTTGGGAATCAGAAGATTACTTCTTGGAGAACTTCCCGAAATTCTATGCTTCTATCTAAGTTATAATTTCTTCTAAGAGTTGTCACTCCTTTAGCGTGAGTTGTAAAACCCTTTCCCTTATGTACTTAGTTGAAGTGTGTTTTCTTGACACATTTCCTTTTCCATTACTCTACCTACATCTTTAAATCTCGGGACGAGATTTCTTTAAGGGGGAAGGGTTGTAACACCTCTGGTGTTATATTAACTAAAACATGTCATGTCATCATATGCATTGCAAAGCATTCATGTTTAAGTCAACCTTGATATGCATCAACTAAAACAAGTTTACATTTCATAGGCTGACTGTGTTTCTGAGATGTTTTGTCACATGAAATAATAAAACCCTACTTTTGAATTTAATCTAAAATACTTAGTTTATATTCTATGTACTTGAGGTGTAAACTGTGTTTACACTAGTGTCAAGCATAATGTATAAATCTAAGTTCAACCCTTAAAAATGATTTCCATATTGAGGTTGAATTTGGATTTCAAAGCTTATTCCCGAGTCTTGAAATTCAAATTTAAATTCAAATTAGAAAGCTATAAAAATGTTTTTCAAAAGTCAACTTGGTCAACCAAGGGTGTCATTGGGTCATTGACCTAAAAATGTCCTTGGATGATGTTTGTGATCACTAATAACCAACCAATTAAATTAAAAACCAAATCGAGTTTGAATTTGGTTTGAAAAACACTTTATTTCAAAAGTTTGTTTTATCCCCTTTTGTATAATTCAAAATCTATATAGAATTTGGAGATACTCTAAAAAGATAGTTTGTAGATCTTGATAATAGATAGTTTGTAGATCTTGACAAGAGCTACAAAGTTGGTATTCAAAGTTTTTCAAGTTTCCAAAAAGAATTTCAAATGAATTTGAAAATACAGTTTTCCAGCAATTGTCCCCTTTTGATTTTAAAACCATAATTCAAAAATTATGAATAATTTGAGAAAACTTTGTATATGAAAAATGTTTGGTTTGAAAAGTTGAATATTTCATAGTTTTGAAGATTTTCAAGTTTTATTGAAAAATCAAAAGTAATTTCAAATATTTGTTTCTAGGGTTTTGCTCCCTTTTGGAATTTGAATTCATATTTCAAAAAATAACTAAAATTTAAAAATGTTTTTTAAATTAAAAGTGTAGCTCTTAAAAAGTTATGCAAATAATATTTTTGGAGATTTTTAAGTTCCTATATAAATTTTGGAGTAATTTGTTATTTTAAATGAGTGGCATTTTTGTAATTAGCTTGAACAGCATTGAAACCTATGGGTGGCCGCCATGGTCGGCTTCTCAAACCGCGTCGCCGTCCACCGCCGCACCTATCGCGACCGCCAGCTCGCCTCGACGTGCGAAACTTCGCCATCGTCATGTCAATCATCCATGCGACCGTCGTTGGCCTATAAATACGGCCGGCAACCGTCGTTTTCCTTCTTCTCCCTCTGCCGCCGCCGACGACGACCTCGCTCGGCCGCTCAAATTCGCCGCCATCGCTCCATCTCTACCTTCTTGTTCTTGCCAGAAGCTCTGCCTCGACCTTGCGCTTCTTCTGAGTCAGTTAGTGCCTGCCTTCGTCGCCTGTAGCACCCGCACGTCTTCATTTTCCTCGCGGCCGGTCACCGAGCCGCCGTGAGCTTTCTCGCCGTTCACCGCCGCCCAGGTTGAAAACATATTTCCATTTACCTCTCTATCCTATCCTCCATCTTCTCCTGCTCCTCATGCGCACCGTGGTTCGCTCTCTGGTGCACAGGACACGCCGTGACGCCGTTCTTGCCGCTGGAACGCCGCCGCCGCCATTAGCGCCGCTGTCCGCAGCTCGATTCAACCACTCCAAGCCTTCATCTTCAAGCGCACCAGAACAGCGGTGAGCTCCTGCGTCCCTCCATGCCCTCAATTTCACCCCTCCTACGTCGTAGGGTCCGGCCGACGTGCGTCGCCGCCGACGTGACCTTGCTAGCGCCGCCGCTCGCGTAGCCGTTGCGGCTGGAGGTCAAATTGGGCCTCATCTTGTTGTTTGTTAGACTTGCGTGGATGTATAGACCATAACCGTGCGCTCGCCGTCGCCGAAGAAGCTCTGGTGAACCCTTGCCGCCGCGCCCGAGCTCCGCCGCGCCGCCATGGCCGCCGGCCAGTGCGCCGCCGTCGCCCTGCCACTCCATTAGCCAGCCCAAGTTGCTCCCCGTGCCGAGATGAACCTGTAGGGCCAAGTTCCATCGCCGAAAACCTCACCGTCGGCGAGGTTTGGCCGGTCAAAATCGCCGCCGCCGCGGTCAACGTCGGGAGCCGATTTTCCTTTTTCTTTTTCTATTTCTAGAAAATGATTTAAATTCTATTTCCTTTAAAAAATCATAGTAATTCATGTATAGCTCCAAAAAATTCTAAAAATTTTTGTGTATGTTCTCTATGATGTCCTCTACCTAGGAAAAAATATGAAATGTCAAATTTGAGTAATTTTTGCATAAGTTAAAATTAGTCCTTTTAATTGAAAAATGCATCTTCTATGATTTTTAATAAATAAAATAATTGGCTTTTAATTCTAAAATTTATTTTTCTACCTAATTAGGCCGAGAGCTTTTCAAAATAAAATTTTGAGCTCAATTAGACAACTTTAATTTTTTATGCCTTTATTTTATGCTTTTAAATAATTAATTAATCCCTTTAATCATGTTTAATCATTATAGGATTTGTTTGACTTTGGGATTGATTGATGACCTTGGGTCATTAACCTTAATGACCCTTGGCACTTTAATTAATTATTTGCGCTTACCTGGATAATGTCATTAAGGTTTAATTAACGTTATTTTATGTGTTTAATGAACTTCTTTAATGACGTAGTTAACCCTAATAAACTTAGTAAGTAAGTTTGGTTGGCTTGCAACTTTATCGTGAAGGAAAGTTATACTCAAGCCCTTAATCTGGTCATGCATCCATCGAGCATCATGTTTACTATTCCATCATGTTGAAGCATATCATTTCATCGTATAGTTTTCGTTGACGGAGAGTTTAACATTATCGCACCAGATCCCAAGGAAGACAAAATTCAGGAATAGGGAGTTGATCCAGAGCTCGAGACCGTCTACCCTGAATACCAAGGCTAGCCCCGGATGCATTCAAACCCTATTCTATTTTATAAAGGTTTTATCGCTTCAGCTATGAGATGTTGCATTAAGTAATAGGAGTTGAGTGAAAACCTACCAACTACATTACCTGTCTTACTTCCATATTCCTTGTTACCTGTTAAATGAGAAAATGCGTAGTAATGCTTAGCCCTGCTTAATTAGTAGGTTTTTAAAAAGGAAAAAGAATGAAAAAAATGAGGATGGCTTTTCTTGTCGGAATCATGATAATAATTAACAAATCGAGTCCGGACGGGTAATTTGCATTGGGAATGGAGTCCCTCTGTAGTGTTTTCGTCTGTTGATGCCCTAGGTCCCGTGTCGATGGTGATCTGGTGATATCAAGAACTAGAAATCCACGTGCATGAAGTGACATACTAAGGGTTGGAGCCCAGGTATGTCATGGAGTGATATATTATGGGGCCAGAGTCCCCACATATGTCATAGTGTGGTATACTATGGGTTTAAGTTCCCATGTATATCGGTACCCTAGGCTTGAGTGCTCAAGTGTATCATGTGGTGATATATGGCTGTGGTTGTTATCCCGGTATATCTTTGGTCTGGTATGCATTTTAGTTGGAGCCTCATGCATACCAAGATCTAGGTCCCAGCTGGGTATGAAAATGGATTTGAATCGCTGTTGCTTCTCGGAGAAGAAGACTCGATCATTGTTCATCATCGTAGTAACAACTTGAATAATACTTAAGGTTTAAGAATGAAGTTGGTTGGTAATCTTGATCTAGAGAAAGACAACTTTACTTTCTGTCGAGCTTTTCTGCAAAAATTCTTAGCTTTTGCAAGCCTTACCTTGTCCCTCTAGCCTGCATTTCTGAGTCTTCACCCCTCTTTATCGTCGGGTTAGTCTTGTTGAGCACTTTTGTACTCAGGGTTTATAGAACCCTTGTTGCAGGTGAGTTTCATGGGCAGGAGTGCTTCGCATCCTGCTGCATGACAGTCATTACGAAAAGTGACGACGAGTAGGATGTTTGGCTCTTGGGCAGAGCTTATCGCCTGGTATTGTAATAAAGTTATCTATCGCTACTTCACTACTACTATGGTTTGTAATAATCAAACTTATGGTTTGTAAGTTTTAAAATAAATGGTTTGTAAATTTATGTTATTGTAATCTTTCCACTATTTTACTTCAAAATATCTTATTTGTATAAAACTGTTGTAATACTGCAAAGTCTCTTTGTAATGATTGATCCTGCTCAGAGAATCGTGGATGATTCAGGATTTACCTGACAGACCTTTTAAGTCTTAAGGCACACATTTATGGTTATTAGGAGTCTGTTTAGACAATAATGATGCATGTGGGCCATATGATTTAGGAGGTTCTGCCACACAGGATTTCTTGCCCGATCTCTAAATGTACTTCGTTTTGGACCGATTCCTTGCATGTGCTAGCTCCTCTTAGTGTCTACATCCTTTGTGAATGCGTTTTGTGCAATTGCCATGGATGATTTTGTGTGGAGATGGATGGAACGTACGGTGCACAGTACCACCGGAAATTCTGGTCCTTGCCGACTGGAAGTTCCGACGGCACTGTTCACTATCCGTCTGCTCAGCTCCTCTCTTTTTGGCATTTGATGCCAAAGGAGGAGTGTTAGGCTTTATCTTGATGTAATAGGATAGCTATTTATCGGTTTGTAATAACTTTATCTCTGTGGTGAACTATGTGGTGAACTATGAACTATGTGTGTGATGAATGGTTGTAGGCTAAACACTTATGCTTATTTGCTATATTATGTTGTGATGGCCTATATTTAATATTGTGATGATGATTGTTGTTTTTAGAATGGTTATGTTGCTTTTAAGTCCTTTTCTTTCTTGCATAACCATTCATATTCTTTTCATTATCTCTTTGTGATATATCTTGTCATAAGCATCACGTATTATTATTGTCACACACACTTTTTAGGCACCCCACGGATTACAAACTTTAGGGGGAGCTTGCTCTAAATGTATGTGGTCTTGATTTTATTAAAGATTTAAAATTCAAAATCCTATGCATACATTTAGGGGGAGTTCTCCATAAAATTTGGGATTCAATAGCTTTAATTCTTTTAATTTATTATAAGCCTAAGTTAGTTGTCATCAATTACCAAAAAGGGGGAGTTTGTAAGTGCATTCGCCTCCGAAGTGGGTTTTAGATAATTAATGACAATCAAATTAGGGACTAACAAGTTTATTCAAATGTATTCACAGGTGTTAGTCCATTGGAAGATTTAAATGAATATATTTGGTGATACAAGCACCCCCAAAATTTCTATGGATGAAAGGCGCTTCGACTCAATTGGTTTACCATTTTATATTTAAAATTGAGTTATAAGAAACACCGCACTATCAAGAGGGATGCAAATTAGACTAGCTAGACGTGGTCTACAAGTGCTCATGTTGGTTTAGCTATCGCGTTTGAGAGACACCGTGCACTCACACTCACTTAAAACATTCACAGCTGGTGCACCGAAAGTTCTAGTCCAAAGACCGGAAGTTTCGGTTGCACTATTCTCACGAGTGACCGCGTGCAAGAAGGAGGTTCCGGCCTTGAACCGGAAGTTCTGACCAGGACCGGAAGTTCTGGTATCCGGATCGAAAGTTCCGGTAGTGCTTTTTCCAGGAGCAACCGCGTGCGAGTATTAGGTTCCGGCCTCTGGCCGAAAGTTCTGGTGTTCGGACCGAAAGTTCTAGTCATCCAGATCTGAGTGTTGACTTTCTCATTCTCCAACGGTCGAATCTCGAATTAACCGAAAGTTTCGGTGGTTCCACCAGAAGTTCCGGTAGTGCATCTGAGGCTGAGTATATATATATTTTCTCACCTCCTTTTCTCTCTCTCTCTTTCCCATTCTATTCACAACGCCCAAGCTTTGCCAAACTCTCCTGTGAGCTGAACTCGCCCACTCTCTCTCCCCCTTTGCTTCCAAGCTTCAATCTTCGATTGTTTGAGCTAGGGACGTGAGATTTGAGAGCGGGAGCATCGATTGTCGACTTGAGCACTTTTCTTTCTCGTCTTGCCGGTGTGATTTGCATTTATTACTCTTGGGTTTTTGGAGCCCTAGCCGGCTAGGCGTTCTTCGTGGCTGCCCATGTTGATTCATTTGTGAGGGTAAACCGAAGTGTTTGTATTACCCCTGATTCTTAGTGGATATCTTGAGTTTACCTTCGTGGTTGCTTGAGGAAGGAAACCTTTGTGGTAACCTCAACAACAAGGACATAGGAACTCCTTTGTGGGGATTGCCGAACCTCGGTATAAATCTTGTGTCTTGCTGAGGAGGTAGCATCGACTACCCTTGTTCTTGTGTTCTTCGTGTTCTTCCTCTCTACCCCCAAAAATCCATAGGTTGGAGGACCCGATCTTCGATTCGGTGAGGTGCCAAGCTCCGTGGATTTCGACATCATCACCAACAACATCTAGGAGGGTGTGGCAACAATCAAAACTAAAATCACAACTCATTTCACTCTGATTTCGTAGCTCAGTAGGGCACCGGAAGTTCTGGTCGGTTTGCACCGGAAGTTCTGGTCACTGGAACTTCCGATCCAAACCCACCGGAAGTTCCGGTAGGTATTTAACTTCCGCATTTCGGGTTTGTGAGTTTCAGGATTTTCAAACAGACCTATTCACCCCCCTCTAGGCCATTTAGGTCCTTTCACTTATTCATTCCAACTTATGTTATATTGTCATATGACTTTTGAGTGTACTTCATCTTTGTGACTCATGATGTGTACACTATTTAGTTTGGTTTGTGTTTATGTATGTCATGACATGATATGCCAAGTGTGTTATGTGTATAGTTGTTCAATTTGCCATGTGTCTATCATGTTTGGCTCAATTTTTTTGTTTTCCATTTGTTTTTATCTATGCAGGGTGTATTATTCGTGTACCTATTCAGTTTGCCATATGCTATTGTAGCGGCTCTCGGCTTGCAATAACAGAAGTAGACTGCCTGGTGTCATGAAGTTTCAACTGATAATATGGTGGCTACTCCATACTAGAACCAAGTTTGAAACTAAGTTGTGCGTCCTCGGATGATGCAGACACCAAGTTTGAGATCCTTGAATTTAAAACCTATCCTATAATGCCACTTGTGCTATGACTTGGTGAGAGTATGCCGTGCATATCCAAAGGTTCCTAACTTGACTTTATCAAGTTGCATGTTTTAGACCCCCTTCTAATAGTATGGCCAAATGAAAAACAAAGCCATATACATTTTACATGAAGCCCCTACGAGCACCAAGCTTGCACTTGGTTCTATAAAATCCTTAGCCTTTATGAATGCCCTTAGCACAATACTTGATATCGATCTAAATTATTATCGGATGATCTAAGAAAACCACGTGGTCCGCAAGTGACCAACAAATATAAATATAACTATTGCAAAAGACAAGTTAGTCATACAAACTTGTGTTTATCAAATCCTAGAATCAAAATTGGAACCTAAGTGAGTGCTCTATAAAAAGAAGTCACGTGTCGGTCACTTGCAGTATCTACGACTTCAATTTTTTTAGTATGGCGAGGAAAGCGCCGTTCCTTTGAAGTTCAAAGCAGATCAAAATTTAGTATGGCGACAGCGACTCGCCCCAGGCGCTTCCTCCTGAACCGACAGAGTTTAGTATGACTGGTGGGGGCCTTCGAGGACAGCGACGGGGGGTCTCCTCTCGTGAGGCGTCTCCGCGTCGGTCATTCACTAGCCGTCCTGGCCGCCGCAGGACTGCGTATATAGGAGGAGAAAAAAAATGGACGGTCACAGGCTCGCTACTGATGTCCCGACGGCAGAACGGCTCACGCCGAAAGGACGCAGGCACGCAGCACACCCCATCAAGTCTACTGTGAACGCTTCTCGTCCTGTAACCGCTCTCAGCTGTCATCATCGATGCTTAGCTCTGAAGTTTGAAGTCTGAACCGAGCAAGATCTGTGATGGCTCATGAACGATTCTGAAGATCGCAAACTATGGGCCTGATCTCCAGCTGCACCTCTTTACTAGATCTGCGGAGCAATGCAAGACCTTGCAAAGCTAGATGCAGATAAGGAATTTTGTGAGAAGACAGGAGAGTAATTAAAGTACACTACTACGATCATGACCCGAAAGGAAACCAGGTCTTCCACCTTTCGCTTTCCTGGCATGAATCATACTATCACACTACCGGCAAGTAGCAACTCAAACGGAGCAATGCTGAGGTACAGCCTCGAGTGCAGTGACAGAGGATAACGAAAGCCGAAAGTGCAAAGCCACAGCCACAGCCACAGCCACAGCCACCTTGTTGACAACGAAAGACGATGATATGGAAAGCAGTCAAGGCGCGCACAGCACACACAGATCGCTCCGGTCCGGCGAGGACAGTTTTTATTTTTCATTTCGCCATGATTCATTATTGTGAAGATCCACGGTACTGTATGTTACACCGGAGCAGAGGGAGACATGAATGGAGAGGAGTCCTAGGCTACCGAGCGCGCGCCGGCGTGACACCCACAGCCACAGGTAGGCCCACAATGGGTTGCCCCCATCCGTGCCTGCCTGCCACTGGAACTGGAAGTCGTCACCACCCCGGCGACGGAGCGCGCACACACAGCTCGGCTGCTGTCAGCCTCCTCTTCTCCGCCGCCTCCTCCTCCGGCGCCGCAGCCCGTTAGATCTCCGGCTCCGGCGGGGCCTCCACGGCGGCCACGTCCGTCACAGGCACAGCATCCGGGGGCGCGAGGTGGTCCGGGCGGCACCCGGCGACGAAGTCGATGAGCTCCTTGCCGGACTCGTCGGCGTCGCCCGCGGGCGGCGGCGAGATCCAGAGCAGCAAGGAGACGGCCACCAGGAAGAGGGCCGTGGAGAGGAGCAGCGGCCAGAAGAATGACACCACGGCGCCGAGCCTGGGCCCGACGACGGAGATCGAGACGGCGGCCGCGGCCACGAACGCCACCGCCACGGCCGCCTGCACCCGGTGCTCCCACACTAGCTCCCCGAGCTGCTTCCCCTTGCCCGCAGCCATGGCCGGGTCGGCAGCGCGGCCGGACATGGGAGATCTAGCGGGGGAAGGAAAGCTTCCGGAGCGAGGTAGCTAGGGGTTTGGCTCTCGCCGTAACAGGAGAGAGAGAATGAGTGAGAGAGAGGGTCGCTGGGGGGATGAAATGGATGGGAAGCGAAGAGGACGGCGAGTGGGGGAAAGGGGTGTGGGAAGCTTGGCTGGGGTTATCCCAAGCTGCGGAGATTCGCCCTGCCGCCGCCTACGGCCAAGGGTTGTGTGCTGCTCTGGGGATGTTTTTTTTCTCTCGCAGCGCCCGGGCTAGTGTGCCGTGTCGGGGCCTGCCGTTTTTGTTTTTACCACAATGCCCTGCCGCTGGGGCGGTGATGTGACCGGTTTTTAGTTCTACTACTAGGGTTTAATGAACTATTTGTGTGGTTTATATAGGATGTTCATAATTCGCGTGCAAAACTGGATAGGTATCGATTCATATATCTTTTCGTGTGATTTGCGCGGGAATTTCATACAATTGTTACGTACATGTACATATGCGAGCCGTTACATGTATGTGAATATGGTAGCTTACGTTACATGGAAAAATAAAAGAAAAATGTCGATTTCAGCACATGTGCGACTCAGTGGATTCAATAAACACGTGTGCGGCTTAGTGGAATCAACCAGCACGTGTGCGACTCGGTGGAATTAGTAAAGATTTCATCACTTTTGCGAGCCCTTTTTGTGTGTTGCTAGGGCTGTATCTCTTGTTATCTCTCTAGCTTGGTCCTAATATCTGTCGGTATCTATGGTTTCTCGTAGTTCACCTATCGCTAGCTTCGACGAAATCCTTTTATGCTCATTCTAGTGTTTAGGGATGTTTAGAAAGGCTAGCTTTAATATACAAAATATATTCAGATTTCCTTATGGCTGGATCTTAATAACCGTATAATAAAGGGCACTTTGGGAAGATTTTCTATGAGTTCCGTTCCGTGGATCGTCGGTCCCACTGGCAGTACAAGTCGCAACGTGGGACAACAGTGTATAGTACGTGGCTGTATTGGCTCTATGGCTAGGCGCTCCTTGCTCACGTGCCAGGCACTCTCGCTTGGCAGCAGTTTCTCCCGTGGCCCCCCTGATTTCGGCTGGGCCGGTCGATTTCTTGTCTTGGATTGAAA
>CM041634.1:43912444-43935257 GCA_023333625.1 Bothriochloa decipiens
ACAGCAGTTGACAGGACTGACTGCATTTCTCTAGGAGCAGCAACAGCTAACACAAATTTTGTTAAGTCTTCTCAACCAAAATTGGGGACACAAAAGAGAAGAAGAAAGCATGGGCAATCGTTTTACTACTGCCTGGTAAGAGATGTTGGCTACTAGTGCTTGATTTGTGGCACCTTCGCCGCGATGGGTCTCTTTGAGCAGAGAGAAAGGGAGGAGCAAGGCAGGATGAAAAAGGTAGCTGCGCACGTGACCGTTATTCCCATATGTGTCCGGGCAGTGGGTTGTGGGCTGGATAGTTTAGCTTATGTTGCCAATTTATTGTCTCGTTTGTTGTTGCTTTTTTATTACTTTGTATTGCATTGATCTACTATAACTTGCACGTGGCGTATCATGGTTCACATCAGCCCGATTATCAACATTGATTGGGGTCCGTTGTTCCCAGGTTCCTAAGCTACCCCCTTCTACCCAAGTTTTTTAACATCCCTGAGCCAGTTGACCCAGATTTCTTGTGATTATGGGTTAATCTCCATCAGGATGGGGGCAGTGACTCAGTATCCCACACGGGCCTTGTGGGTGGGTGGGGTTGAGGGGGGATACCCCCTGATGCAAATTAAATTCAGAGTTTTAAAGTTTGAGTACTATTTATATGTTAATTATATCTACACATTACAATTGACCTAGTATTTGTTAGAAAAATAATCTGTCGCATCTCATCTCTCTTGTCATAGCATGGTCGAGGCTATGCCTTTGTTTTTCTGTAGCAGCATGGTAGTAGGTCGTGCAAATAGTAGAGGTACATCAGCCAGGACAGCATAGTACTAGGAGTAGTTGACTACTGTAGCCATGCCTCTCTTGTCCCCGGTAGAGGGTGGAGGTTTGTATATAAATTCTATGCAATGTAATGGAAATAGTAGCTTCTTTGTGACCATTCACTTGTGTACTCAGTTTTGGCCAACGCTGAAATCAGAGCGGTGTGTGTGTGTTCAGGAGCTCGGCTCGTCTTCTTCCTTGGTTCAAGGAGGGTCTCGAGGATAGGGTCGAGTAGGCACTACTCGCCCCGTCAGTGCTAGGTTCTAGCGCGAACACGTGGTATCAGAGCCGTACATCGTTGTTAGGCCCAACGACTGGCGATGGCGGACGCGGTTCTGCAGGATGCGGGCGCTGAGGGGCAACTCCAACCAGTGGCGCAGCCGCAGCAGGTGGAGGTGCGCGTGATCAAGGAGTATGGCGGGACCAACTCCTGGTCGATGCTCACCCGCACCAACTACGGCCAGTGGGCTGTGCGATGAAGTGGAAGCTGCGCGCCCAGAGGTGGTGGGCGGTCGTCGAGACTGGGAACGCCGGCGAGGAGCGGAGGTGGGCGTCATGGAGGCGCTCATGGCTTCCACGCCCGGTGAGTTCCATTAGGCGCTCGGCCAGAAGGCCACGGCGAAGGAGGCTTGGGAGATGCTGGCCTCATTCCATGTTGGCTCGGATCGAGCCAAGCACGCCAAGGTCCAGCAGCTCAAGCGCGAGTTCAACGACATCCGGTTCAAGTCCGGGGAGACGGTGGAGGACTTCACGCTGCGTCTCCAGTCGTTGGCCAGCTAGCTGGCCACTTACGGCAAGCCGCTGGAGGACGAGGATCTCGTCAGCAAGTTGCTCTGCGTGGTGCCTCCCAAGTACTCGCAGCTCGCCATGTCCATCGAGACAATGCTGGACATCTCCACTTTGTCCCTCGAGGATGTGGCAGGGAGGCTGCGGGCAGTGGAGAGCCGCGGACCTGCGTCGCCGGAGAAGGAAAAGCCCAAGCTGATGCTGACCGAGGAGGATTGGACGGCGCGGATGAAGGAGAAGCGCCGGTCCGGGGAAGGCTCCAGCCGCAGCGGTGGTGACCGTGGCGGCAACGACGACAAGAAGCAGGGCAAGGCACCGACGAACAAGAAAAAGGGCAAAAAGAAGTTCACTGCCCCCAACGCCTGTCGCAAGTGCGGCAAGGTGGGGCACTGGGCTCGCGAGTGCCCGGAGAGGAAGGAGAAGGAGGAGGCACACCTGGCTCAGGACGACAGCGACGACGAGCAAGCGCTCTTGATGGGTGAGTACTGCGCTCTGCAGGAAGGCAAAACAGGGGATACGGAGGCGGAACAGAGGACTGCGCCGCAGGCCGTCGAACTTGACAAGCCGCGGGCGCAGGCACATCTGGGCGCAGTCGGCGACGAGAAGGAGCAGCGGTGGTACCTCGACTCCGGCGCGAGCAACCATATGACTGGTTGCCGCACCGTCTTCACCGACCTCGACACGAACAAGACCGACACGGTCAAGTTCGGGGATGGCTCGAGGGTGCACATCCGAGGCCAAGGCACGGTCGTTTTCCGTTGCTGGAACGGGGAGCAGCGCGCGCTGACGGATGTGTACTTCATCCCACAGCTCCGCTCGAGCATCGTCAGTCTGGGTCAGCTTAACGAGCGCGGGGTGGAGGTGCTGATTTGAGACGGCGTGCTGCGTATCAGGGACAAGGAGCGACGTCTTCTCACCAAGGTAACACGCTCCAAGAACCGGCTCTATCTTCTCGATTTGAAGGTGGAACATCCCGTGTGCTTGGCAGCGGCGTGCACGCAGGAGCCGTGGCTATGGCATGGCCGGTTCGGCCATCTGAGCTTCGACGCTCTTGGCAGGCTCGGCAAGATGGTTACCGGACTTCTAGAGATCAAGCATGCCGGCGAGCTGTGTGACGATGTATCAGGTTCAATCTTACATCCTCTGTGGTATTTTTTTTATTTCCTTGCTGTAATGTTTCTTGTTCAATCTTACATCCTCTGCACTTATCTGCTCAACTGGATATTGAAATGAATTTCTACACCTTTTCTAGTCTATATGCTTTGAGTGTCACTTGATCTGCTGTGCAATCAACTTATGTCTGTCTTGGTATTCTGATTGCCAACTTACATAGTCTGTCGGGCCATACTGTTCATGTACAATAGTTGATCTAACACCCATGAACTATATGTTTGTCACCCTGTTCAAAGGTGGAGCTAACCGATTTTTCCCTCCATTTTCTAGAGGCATGGCGATGTATCAGGTTCAGCTCATTTAGGGGGTGCTCTGGTTGCTGCTCTTGTGTGGGCTCGAATTAGAAAAGGCTGGATCTGATCTTCTAGCGTCATATATTATATGTGGATGGAAATGAAGTGCAAAGGCAACCATCTGCCACCACCTTGTGGCCCGTCGTCGTGTTGAAATTTGCATTTGTTATCAGATAATTTGCTGCTTAGAGTTGAGGGGATGCCCGCTAAAACATGCTACTTTCTGTCCTGGAGAATGTTGTGGGCTTGTGGCGGATATTGTCCACTTTGGCAGCTGAAATTTTTAGAATGACAATTGGGGTTCACTGTTTACATTCACGTTCAGTGCCGAAGACGTCAATTTGTTTTTTTTTTTTTTGGGTACAAACCGCGATGGGCCTGAATTTTCATCCCTCCCACTCCCAGGTCCCCGCGGCCTTCACCGACTGGGGGATTCAAACGTACAGGTATATGGCCACGGGCTCTGCCAATTGGCCCCATCGTCTTCTTGAAACATGTGCGCGACAGATTCGTACGCAGCCGTCTCGTCACAATCATCTGACGAGATGATGCATCCGCGTGCGTACGGCGCCCGCCGTGACTTGGCGACACGCCGGCTGGCCGTACGCATGCTGAACTTCTAGGCTCTCGATCTAGCCTTCCTTGGAGCCTGTAACTAGGTCACTAGGGTGACCACTAGGACAGTCCCAAGTCCAAGTGAAGCTATTGTCCCTCTATCTTTACATCTCACTTTTTCAACGAGAGAACCATTTTAAAAGTTTGATTATAGAAAATATTGTTAAACATTTGTACCGTACTCCCTCCTTTCTATAAAACAATCACTATGGGCTCGAGCTAGTCAATTTTGTTTAACTAGATTTATTAAAAGTATTAGTGACATTTATATCTTTAAATAAATTTATATTATGAAAATATATTTAAAGACTTATCAATATGTGCGATAAATATAGTTATATATATTTGGTCGAAGTTAAAGACGACTGAGTTTTCTCAGAAGCAGTGAATGACTCTTTTTATGAGAGTAGAGGGAGTATCTCCTAATATGTTTATTGTAAAAATATATTCTACTTTTAGCATCTTTCAAAAAATATTCTACTTTTAACCTATATTTTAATATAGTGGTACTTATTACACATCATAGATAATTCGTACTTCCAGCATTGTAAATTATAAGTCATACTAATAAATGAGGGTTGGGGTGCAGGTGCTAAATCGTACCCACAAAGTGCCTATCGAGATCCCGAGTATAAGGAAAAAAACATGTTTCAAGGTAAGTATTTAAATTTGTAGTCCTTTTTTTAATATTTACATGGCACCTATATATATATATATATATATATATATATATAGATGAATTTTTTTTTGCATGTTGTTAAATTTATTTAATTATTAATACAATCATGATCATATATCACTTGTGACATTAACACACAAGTGCCAAAAAACGGATATAAAATTGGGTGCGGCCGGACCGCAGGCTGCACAGTGAGTCGGTGTGCAACTCCGGTCCGCGCGCGCGACGCATTGTCCATCTCAGCACGGTAACTAACAGCCATGATACACGTGTCGTCATTTCATTCAGTGATCGCATGATGCCGAAACCCGGGGGTGACACGCGGGTGTAAAGTTGCACCCTGACAGACGTCGTGTCAAGGACTTGTGGGCGGGCAAACAATATTTATTTTTAAGATTGTCGTGAATACTAGGTCAGAGTATTTGCTTCACCCGTACCATACCTGACCCTTTTTGCTAATCCTTTAGCATGCCGAAGTCAGTGCCCGGGGCTGCTCCTATTCGGATCAGGCCATATGTTTAGTTTCTAAATTTAGGTTGAGATTCGTTATAAAAAAAAATTCTTCGTCACATTAGAATATCGACACATATATAAAGTACTAAATATAGATAAAATAAAAACTAATTATACAGTTTAGTTCTACTTTGCGAGACGAATATTTTAAACTTAATTAATTAATATTTAGATAATATTTACCAAATACAAACAAAATAATACGGTTCACTATAGTACCATAATAGTGATTCGGCCGTCCTCGATTCGGACATCTACACGAGGCCTTAGTTAAAAAGGTTGCTGACCGTGCAACACGCGTGCGTTACGAAACGTCGTTTCGATCTCTGGTGGCCTGCAAACGTTTGGAGTTTTGGATGCCATGTTTGTCGGGGTCATGTTTAGATGGTAAATTTTTAAAGCACTGTATTATTTTTGTTTGTATTTAAAAAATAATATTTAATTATAGACTAATAAGTTTTAAAAGATTCATCTTGTGATTTATAATTAACATATGTAATTAATTATTTATTTTATTAATATTTAATACTCTATATATAAGATATAATATTTGATGTGACGACAGAGAATGAAATTTTTATCTTTTTAGCCAAAGTAAGCAAGGCCCGGGTATATATCGTTACACAGTGCAAAGGTCAGCTCACGATGATGATGACCGGTCTTGTCTTTGCATGGAGTACCGCGACGATCGAGACACTACAAAATACTATGGCCTGACGTAGTGACTTGCATATCAGCATACAGTACGTATGTACACGTCTACACGGAGACAAGTGCCCAAAAACCACAAACCGTGTTCTCAAAAAAAAAACCGTTGCGTGCCGGCTTCCGCTTCCATCCCCCTGCGTGCCGGCGCGGCGAATGTGCGTGTAGAATAACGTTGTACTCCTTCAAAATAGGTGTCGTTTTTATTATTCAAAAAAATAAGTTTAGTTAAATACATATTAAAATATATGAATGTTTATATAATGTAATTATTATTATCAAAAAAATATTTAAGTCTAGTTTTTAAAAAATTATTTAGATATAAATTTGTTGTATTTATATTTTAAAAATAAATCAAATTTGTGGCGCAAAAATTCAATACGCCATCAGTAGGTACCTGCGCGCCTACCATCATGCTTTAGCCATCCCGCGGCCGGGATAAAAGTCAGTATTTCCACACTGTACTGCATACAGTCTTCGATAGAAGTTACAGTATACACAGTAGTAGGACGCAGCAAATTAAATGAAGAACAACGAATGATATCCAGCGATGCAGAACTATTCCATGCCGAAACAGCACAGTGCAAACTCTACCTAACTATGCACCTGGAGTATAGGCCACTTCCCTACACTGACCCCTGCTAAAAAGAAATCCGGTGTGCGAAAGATAGCATGTGGCCAATTTGCTCTCTTTCCCTTGTCAAATGCTGCTCTTACCTACTAGCCGCGGCTGAACGACACACTGTTTCATCGACTGTACCAGCATAAACAACTTAACCTAGATACTACAATGCCTCATCATCATCTTATACTAACCATCTAGTAGTAGGGCTGTAGTAGGACGTAGGAGTAGCATGCAATGCAATTATCGAGCCGGCCAGCTAGCTGTTCACTAGGCTCTGCTGATCAGCAAAGCATAGCGATCTCATGCAGCATGAGCTTTTTGCAGCACGGGCAAGCAAGAGGTCGCCGGTGCCCTAATGACAACTTGTTGCTACTTGCTAGCAGCTAGTCTCTACTCCAAGTTAACTATCAACTTAAGTTAAGCAAAAGTAAAGGGATGGAATGATGGTGATGCACGGATCATATGCATACTATATAGCTAGCTTGATTGGGGCCATGCAGCAGCAAGTAGCTATAGCATAGCATCTTCTCTCCCCCCTTCTCTGTACTGTGTGTGTGCAGGCTGCAGGGGACCATATATATATATAAGTCCATGTTTAGATGCCATTTAAATTGTAAGTTTTTTCACTCTCTCTTCATCATATTAATATTTAGTCATTTGTACAGAGCATTAAATATAGGTAAAAAACTAACTAACTACATAGTTTGATTGTAAATCATAAAGCAAATCTTTTAAACCTAGTTAGATCATAATTAGATAATATTTATTAAATACAAACGAAAATGCTACGGTTTCAAAATTGAAAAAATTCTAACATCTAAACAAGGGCTAAGGGTATATATTGGTCCATGCCATGGCGAAAGATATGGGCGGGTACATATGATCGATCCGTTGCATGCATGCAAACCCTAGCCTAGCTACAGGGCTATGCACGGGTCGCTTTTTTACTGGGCAAAGGCTTACCGCCGCCGGCACGGGCCCAGCCCCACCACTGCACCACTGGTCCACCCCGCCGGCCGGCCGGCCGGCGCGATCTGGCTGGTCTTTTGCTACTCAACAACGACCCCACGTCGTCGCCTCTTAACACCATCGGGCCTCGGATCTCCGTCCGTCCATCTCCTGTTGGCTCTGGCTGCTGTACCCGTGGCCTTGGTTAATTCCAATGCAATGCAAATGGTCCATGCATCCAGTAGGAGTTCTCCAAATAATGCTCTGTCCTCCTCTCCATGTGGCTCTCCACCATGCGTATGTATGCTTTGTTCTTTGCAGATCAGATGTGCTGTGTGCCTGCTGGCTGACTGTCTTGTCCATGGAGAAAGGGGCAAAGTATGTTTGGAAGAAGGTTGTTTCTTAGCCTCTCTTTGCAGGAAATGTTTTCCTCCCATCTCTCGATCTTGTAAGCATCTAGGAGTAGCACTAGCTAGTGTACCGATCATCTTTTCCTGCTGCAGCCTTGCTGGTAGCTAGATAGCACTAGCAGTAGTGAATCATGCATGCATGAGCTGTGCTGAACACGGGGTATAGAGACAGAGGGAGATCGATAATAGATACGTATGCCAGATCGGTCGATTTTTGCCAGTGCAGAAAAAGAAAGGCTGCTATCTTTGAGATTTAGGTCCAGCTTTAGCGAAGGGTGCTGGAAAAAGACGAGAGATAGCGACTCTCTCATTAGCCTTTTTTCTTCTTTCCTCTTGGTCAGAGCAGACAGGACGGCACACGCGTAGTAACCTGATCTGAGTATCACTGATTTCTGCAGTTTATGATGTGATTTTGGTTCAATCGGTCGTTATTAACTGTACGTTTTAGTGATTAAACCGTACGTACATGATTTAAACCACATACTCCTATCTCATCATCTGGGGGAGTAGGAGTATGTACCGTGCATTTTGCAAAAGTGCCATGCATGAATGCATGTTGTCGAGCTATTAGCTGGTAGTACTTATATATAGGACTAGGATAGGAGTAGCTTGCTAGCTGCTAGCTTGGTAGGAGCAGCTAGCCGTCGTGCATTAGTTTGGTGGGTCGATCTGCACCAACAAATGAGTCACATCATGTCGCCTTCTCTTCGTTTTATTTGGCGGTGCCAGTGGACAGCAGTGCTGGTGTGGGGTGACGAACTGACAACGGCTGATAATACTCCCTCTTCCTATCCTAATGAGATTGTGTGCCACTGTATGCGGGTCTTTCAGATTTCAGAGTTTATACACTAATACTGAATATCATTGCCATTAATTTTGCAAGCGAAGCATTTGACTCCGGAATCACAAAATTAAGTTTGAGTTTTCTCTGCTGGGCTAACACTACTTCACTTATTGATGTGTGAAGATATAAAATTGATACCTCTGTGACCAAGAGCCCAAAACCATTGACCACATCATCGTTTCCTGCTCCTTCTCCAGACAAATTTGGCGAACCATCATGGCGGTGCTCGGCGTAGATGGGTCGCAGGTGGGAGGGCCTTCCATCCTCGATTGGTGGGAGCAATGGCGGCGAAGATGACACGACGGAAAGAAGAAAAGAGCGCATACCTTCTTTGTCTGGTGGCATGGAAAATCTGGAAATAGAGAAACACTAGATGCTTCAGGAATGCCCCATCCACCACAAGCCGCCTTCTTTGTACTATCAAACAAACTGTCGACCAATGGGGCGAAGCCGGGGCTTGCAAACTACGTTCTCTAATACGTGAGTAGTCCTCTTAGAGCATCTCCCAGAGACATGTTTTTCCTTATTCTATTTTAGAGGTTGACTAAATCATATGTTTAACAATCTATTTTTAGTTGCTCTTAGATCATAGAGCATAGGGAAGAAGCGCTTCATGTAATATCTTCACCTCCAAAACATTGCTATAGCGCTGATGTAAAAAACTCTTCTTCTTAAATACAAAGATGCACAGCCCTTTTGCATATTCGAGAAAAAATTACGAAATGCTAGCTAGCTAGCATTAAGGATGATTAAATAAGTACATTATTAGCATATACACTAATATAATAACATCAGTCTTGACATATATATAGAAAAATATAATGTCATGTCCCTATTTGTTCACTGCCGATCCCTCAGTATCATATACTCAAATGACTTCGAATTTGTAAAATTTGCAACTACGAATTCGATTATGCATGGGATATAGTACATGACTAAATAAATGGCCTTAAAGGATTTGGATTCCAATCTGATACAACAACTCTAACAGACTTTCTATATCCTTCCTAATCGCTAGGAATAAAATTTTGATGAGAAAAATACCTTCCAATACGTTCTTCATTTGATTACTGAGATAGAACGATATAATATTTTGGATTTCTCGCTAGCCATGAGAATGACTCTCTAGAGTACACACAAGATATAAAAAGACGGTTGGAGAAAGAAAAGATATAGAGAATGTTTTTTATGCAAATAACTCAGCAAATAATGATTTAATTGGAGAGTTAACTTTACAAAGACTCTTGGAGATGCTCTTACAGTTGAATCCTATGAGAAGATCTATTTTCAGAGTACATATATAGAAAACTTAAGTGTAGACCGCTGATATGCAAATGCATTTACACTTTAATAGTTGCAGTTAGTATAAATGGAAATCACACACATTAATTACAAACGTTTTAAGTGTATATTTACTTTTTAGTCACCTAAAAAAGTGCATTTTCAGTAAATATAGTGTAATATATATAAAATTTTGGGTGCTAGAACCTTCTCATAACACCTGATTTTGTGTTATTAGCACATACATCAAATCAATTAGTCTTAAATTAAAGTTGGATGGCTGAGTAATCTATAAGTGGATAGCAAAACTTAGTACCTTAAAAAAGTCAAACATCTTACAGTTTCAAATGGAGAGACTACTAAGATTCCAAGAGGGTGTTAAATTTGGGTTGTAGCTCCTTATATTAATTGCTCATATGAAGTATGCCATGCACATATAATTGCTCGACATGAAACAAAAGGGTATATCAAAAAACTCGTCAACATGATAGCCAAAATAAAATGTTATGTAGTCCTTCCAATGCAAATTATAAGTCAATTTTATTTTTCTAGATACATTTGTATCTAGACATATATAGTGTATATTTAGGTGGTGCATAGCAAATTAAAGATATGTATCTAGAAAAACCAAAGCAACTCTTAATTTGAAATGGAGGGAATAACTAATAAAAGCCAGAATATTAAAAAAAATCATATTGTTATTCTACAAGCCAGCACACAATAATATTACTCCTTTGTGTATTGAAAGAAGTAACAAATCTGTATCGCACACACACGCGGTTGCCCCGGCACCCCGCAGATCTTATTCTCTGTTTCAGGTCTAGCTTCATACTAAAATTGTAATTATGAAACCGTCACAAGCTTAACTGCCTCTCCTTGAAAGGCACTTGGAGACCCTGTCACACTTGCAAGCTAGATATATTGTACTTGGGGAATTTTGGGATCAGTGAGCGTTGTTCCTACCTTAATCTCGATCGTCGAAGAGTTGCAGTATGTAGCAGTCTGCTAGCTAGCCTGATCAGCATAGTAAGCCCTCGCCGAGCTCAAGGACAGGCTTTGCGAGCCAAGGTTCTCCACCTGAAACTGCTGATCAGCTTCCGAGGAGTAGAACGCCAGCTGGTGCGGGCGTGGAGCCAAGGAGAGCAACGACGGGAACGGCGAGTGGTGAGCCGCTGCCACGACCTGTGGCGAGCCGCCTGCGCCGCCGCTGTTATTCCATGCCTCTCCGGTGGTGTAGTTGTTGTTATACGGCGGTATTGCGCTACTGACCATGCCCAACGCGCTGTTCAGCTCCATGAACCGGTGGTAGCCGCCGCTGGCGGGGAACCTTGACAAATGGTGGGCTCCGGCTCCGGTGCCGTCGACGTCGACGTCGGCCTGGTGGACGACCTTGGCGCCGTCGCTCGCGAGCGCCGCGGCCGCGGCGATGTGGCCGAACTTCTCCTCGTGCACCAGCGGCATGTGGTGGTGGGGCGCCAGGTGGCCGACCCCGACCATGAGGTCCTGATGCGGCGGGAACTGCAGCGGCGGCAGCTTGTCGATCTCGTGGCGCGCGGCGTTGAGCAGCCAGTCGACGACCTTGCTAGGCTGGTTGAGGCCGAGGCGGTCCTGCAGGTCGTAGAGCTGGATCGCCGTGGGCACGGAGAGGCGCACCCGGCGGTCGCGCAGCCCCTTGACGGTCTTCACCTTGCTGTGGCGGTCCTTGCCGCCGAAGACGCGGGAGACGCGCACGATGCGCGACTCCGTCTGCGCTGACCATTGCCGCGACGTAGCCACGGCGGCGTGCTTCTGCTTGTTCTGCTGGTGGGCTACTAGCAGCTCCTCGACGTCGTCCGCCGCCTCCTGGTGGTTGTTGTTGCGGCCCCTTATCATCGTCTTACTAGCCCAGCCCCAACGACGGCGCCCGTCATCTCCCTGCTAGCTGCGCCTGCGTGTCGGTGTATACATCATCCACTGCAACTGGTCAGCCTTTCGATATCAAATTAACAAGCATGTTAATTGTAGCATCTATTGTATGCAATAATGAATGCAAGAAGCATAACAGATTCGCATGAAATGGCGCGCCATGATTGAGAACTGTGCATGCAAGCAACTGTGCCACACTGTTCCATTGGGGAATGGGGAAAACGCTGCAGCTTTATTCGCTCCATGGAACAGCAAGATAGCGGTATGAAACAGTGCAGGTGAGCGCCAGCGAGCTGTGGATCGATCGGCCGGTGCGCGCAGTGGCAGTGGCACTATATGCACACATGATGTGGCAGTGCTGCTGTGCAAGGGATGATTCCATGATTGAATGGCCTTCACATCTCTGCTAGCCACTTTTGCAGGCAAAACTATGAATACATCGTACACGGATATTAGTTTCTTTTGCTCTTTGAAATGAGAAGATGGTATAAGAGAGATCAAGGCCCAAAAGTTTAGAAAATATTCGTTGAAAAAAAGAGCTTCAGAAAATACTCCTACTTTATATTAATATAATATACAAGAAAAAAACTGAACTGATTTCTTTTTGGACATGCATGATTAATAGTATTATGGTTGTGATAATTTTCCCAACTGTGGTTAGCAAAAGATGAGTTCATTCGGTGGCCCTTCTGGATCGAAATCATAAGGTTCATTCAGATCCAGACTGGCGGTCGCAGGTTGTTCCACAAAGAAGAGTAGAAAGAGAAAACAACGATGATCATCTGCAACTGCAAGACTGCAACTTTGTTTTAGGGAAAGCTTTTTTTGGCAGTGGGAAAATGAAAGAACATATCAAACGCTACTTAGAAAAATTTCGGGAAATTTGTATGTATATAGCAAGAACAAGAAAGATGAGCGAACAAATCTGTGTTAGATAATAGATCTGCCGTATTCTAATTAATAAACAAAAAGTTTCAAAAAAACTAATAATATAGAAAGGCCTGAAACTTTTTGGAATCTTCAAATCCGCACGAGAAACCGTCAAAAATCATCAAATCAATCAACCGACCGAACAGTAAAGCGACATGTAAGGAGGACTTACACAGGATCTCTTGAAATGGGCAGCTCTCTACGACCTGCAGATCAAGCTGACCACCGAGCAAGCAGATCTCGCCGCCGCCGAACTCGATGGCTCCTGCTTCCGCCGGCCGCCAGCGACCCGACCCCGATCGGTGTAAACCCTAGTTAGCGGTATCAGCGGCTAGCTTTAGAGCTGCAGGGAGCTATAGCAAATAGCAGTGGGGGGAGACGGGAGAAGAATGAGAGAGATGTGGAAGAAGCCGACCTGCGAAGCTCTAGTTGCTTGTGGTTGTGGTGGGTATTTACACGGCCGGCATAAATGATCAGCGTCGCTGTCCAATCCCCGTCCTTTTACCACCACCACACCATGCACTGCTCCCGCTCCCCCGTCTCAACTCGCTTCAGATCACTCTCCGTCGCCGTAGTGCTGACGACGCTGACCTGGACCCCCGGCAGCTTAGCAGATAATAAGCTAAGCTCCAAGGCACAAAAGCCATGCAAATAAGTAGCTGAGGCACCGGCCGGCTCGGAGACAAGACTATATAGTACAGTACCTATGAAGGGATTTTATGCAGTGTACCTAAGGAACGAATTCTCTTGCAGGCTGCACATGGCATCAAATATGTTGCGCGCATCATATCTATACTACTACTGTGCTCCATTATAAATTGTAAGGTGTTTTTGTTTCTCTTAATGTAGTGCTTTTGTATGCATCTAGATATACGTTATGTCTAAATTTATAGTAAAAATAATATATTTAGAAAAGCCAAAATATCTACTAACAATTATTAGAACAGAGAGTATTATACTTACTAGTAACTTTTGCCCTATGGAAAAACTAAAGAAAATCACTAACCGTAAATGAACAATATATTTCAATATTAAACAATATGAATATATAGTATGTCTGATTTTCCTAGTAAGTATACTCCCTCCATATAGGATTTAGAAGTCATTTAGGACAATGACACGATCTTTAAAACACAACTTTGATCTCCTGTTTTATAAAAATATTTAGGAAAAAAAATAATATATGTATACCTTTATGAAAGTATTTTTTAAGATAAATCTGTTTATATAATTTTCACATTTACAAACTCAATAATTTAAAAGTTATTGATGATTTATATTTCCTTTGTTTGATTCAAATCTTATCCAAAATAACTTCTAAATCATATATAGAGGGAGTATACATGTATGTGCATGCATTCTTTTTTTCCTAAATACGCAAGAGATTTGTGCATCACCGCATGAAGAACAAGAGTTTAAATGTACAAACGATGCATTTATGACAAGCCCCTTTGGAGGTCTTAGAGCCATGGGCTGGACTGTTCTAGCGAACAGTTCTAAGTTTCGATATTACATAAAAGACTACAACTAGGCCAGTAGCACCGCTGCAACTTATGGAGCATTGCGCCTCCACTGCTCGCCCTGCGAGCCTACCTCAACGACCGAGAAGAGGTTTTGACCGGCCCAAATGTTTGATCGCCGGGAAACACCAGTCTAGAGCCTCAATCTGGGGAAGCACCAGTCTAGAGTTTCAATCTGGCTTGACGTCAAGTTCCAATCGAGAATAGCGTTGTGTATTTCTTTGGGTGCTGAAGAAACTGATGCCACCGGAGGTGCGATGCTTCGAAAAATTGATTCCACACACTTCCTAATTTATTTGTTAATGCGGGTGTGCGTATTGTGTGTGGTGTGTGTGTGTGGGGTGTTGGGGTGTGTGTGTTTCTTCATTGACTTGATTAAATTTTCTATTTTGAAATTGAACTGAAATTTTTTTAATAACTTTAAATTTTTTTAAGCTTCCACCTTTCATACAAAAATTTGACTGAATTCAGAAATTTATTTTGCCAAGAGGCTAGACACCATTGACACCTTAATTTTATGTACGAACATGACAAAACGAAAACTGTTGGCGATGTTGATGACGAGTCGTCTGCGTAACGCGTTCATACCATATTGGACCAAAATATTAGCCTTTTCAAATATTTCAACACCAAAATCTAGGAGGCTAGTTTAGTCTCGGGACCAGCCTTCTTTTGAGCACCAACTTGAGGGACCACTCTCTAAACTTTTACCCTCATCACAGCTCTCTGTAAAAGACATGAAATTGGAAGAAGCCGTTTTCATGGGAAAGTGAAATGCAATTTGGATCGTATCTATCTCATATCACTTTAATAATATTCAAAATATACATTTTCATCAATAAACTTATTTCATCAACTTTCTATATGCGCAAGGAAAATAATAAATAGTATAGCTGAAAACAATATAATTCACTTGCCTCGTTCAACAGTGTATATTTCATCATATATAGGTGGCGCGCCCTAACATTTTAGTTCAGTTCTCTGTGTGTGTGTTTTTTTTCCTTTAATTTTAACCGATGTGAATTAGAATGAATAATGTTATCTGAAGTGCAAGGTACGCATAGGGATCAACCTATATTGGTCTTGTGTACGATGCATGCATGCATCAGATCTAGTGTGGCATCCATATGCCTGCATCAGATCAGAAATAATGCCACTGCTGCTCAATGGCCTGGCCACAAATGGTCTAACTCTATAGAGTCAGCTATCTATAGCACACACTGATACCTGCACACTTGAATCGATCAGCAGTTCAGCACACAAATCAAAGATGATTATTAATCATATAAATACTTTATATAAACTAGTAGTTCTTCCATGCGCATCAGCAATTCAGCACACGCACCACCACCGTTTCAGTTCAGCAGCTAGCTAGCTAGCTGGCCCCACATTCTGCATTACAGAGCCCCATATATTTTGCATTTCAATCTGACGTCTATCGCCGCGTTCTGCTCAATACAAGAGGATTAGTGGATCCAACACTGCGCGTTGTGTGATTTGGCGTTTCCTTGAGTACACTCTGCAGCAATCTGTATCTTTTTCACTGCGGCTACATTCAGAGGCTGCATGCCTGCATCACACTGGCTCACTGCGACACATAATACCCAGATCGAAGCGATGCGTCGAGTTCTCTCTCTCTGACATCGCACTTATAAAGCTTTACATGCATGCGTCATAACAGCTTTTTTTCTACAGAGTATCTTATTACATAATCATATCTTGACTCTTGAGATGCCTAGCTTTCAGGAGGCTGTCTGTGTAGCACTCTCCGCGCTGATAGTATATCATCATCGGCATTCATGGAATAGGAATCTCATGCTGTCTGAGCGCTCTCTCATCTTTTTATGCATAAAAAGATGGATATGGATGTATATATAGAGCTCTTAGAGTTAGCAAGACACATCACACATCAAGGGACACAGCTCTTATTGGCCATCAGAGCAGCATGATAGATTGGTTTCCTTGGGACAACTCATCATCAGAGGTCCCCCAAAGCCAGCAGCAGGCCAGCAGGTAGCAGCAGCAGCAAGCAGTAATGCAAAAAAGGGAGGACACATGTATGTACACCTGTTGTAAATGTAGGGGAAAACATCGATTGGGCGTGGATTCACCTGCAGTAAACGGTCGGAAATACCTTCGATTGCCTGAATGATCGGAGACCATATGTGCATCAACTGGGCATATATATGCGCACACGACACAAACTTGCCTGCATGGATAACTGGATATGGTCGCAGTAGTACGTAGTATGGTCCAAAACAAGGTGGAGACGTGTTGGTTGGAGACACAATGGATCGAGCTGGTGGTCGGTCGTCGATGCATGTTCTGTTCCATCCATTTGTAGGTCATTTCTCTCTTATGAACAACGTTACTCACCTTGCCACACCACAAGATCGACCCCTCACCGGCCAGAATTAAGAGAGAGAGAGAGAGAGACATGAGAACAGAGGGCAGAAACAGCTGCCGCGCCGCTTGCATGTGGGCTTGCAGGCAATGCACTGCAGTCAGATCCATCCAGCCGGCGCTGCATGGTAGTCCCCGCTCGCAGTTTCATGATTTCACGCTGTCCCGGGCCTGGACGGCCCTTTCCTTTTGAGGCTGAGGCTGTCCAAGTGTTAGCAGTAGTGTCCGGCTGTCCGCCCAGTCCCAGTAACTGCATGCGACCGCGCAGCTGCAATGCCGTATGGTCACCACTGCAAGTCTGCAAGCTGGAAAAAGGAGAGAAAGCTGGTGGTCCGGGCCGGTGTTTATAGGAGGATGGATCATGGATGGAGGAGGGAGGCAAAGGCAGGCAACAAGCTAGCTCTGGGGACAGAACAGATCGACGCTGGCCACTAGCGACTACTAGCAAGCAAACAGACGAGCAGGGACAATGAATGGAATGGATGATGAAAGGTGGGAGCGAGAGAGGCCATTAAGTTCGTGCGCGGCAGCGAGCTGTGCTGCAGTGCTGCTGCCTGCATCTGCGTGCCCAGCAGCTGCAACGGAAATGCTGCATGCATGCACTGGGCGGCAGCGGCAGGCGCAGCGCAGGCAGGACGGCTGACGGATCGGATGACGATGATCGAGTGCGGCCATGGCGGATGATGGATCCATGGCGGCAGATTGGCTGGCACGGTTCGTCCACGGTTCACAACATGAGCGACTGACACCGACACCGTGACACCGACACCGTGTGTGTGGCCTGCATGCGCCTCCTGTCAACCATTCTAAATTATAAGTCGTTTGATTTTTTAACACAAAGTTTGACCATTTTTCTTATTCAAAAAGTTATGCAAAATATTAATTTTTTTTGGTGGTTTGCTTTATTAATAAAGGTTATTTAAAAATAACTTAAATTTGACTATGTTTGTTAAATTTTTTTAATAAGACGAGCGGTCACATTTGGTATAAAAAAATTAAACGATTTATAGTTTGGGACGAAGGAAGTACAACTTTGCATGCATTCGTGGATTGGATCTTGCAATATGCCATGGACTGGATCCTTTTGGCCGCTGCGCGCATGCGGATGCCGCCTCATCTGCCCTGTTGACCTGAACTTATCATCCATGATACATTATTCTGTTTTTCTCACAATAAAATATCATCGGACGGTTTATGCAGAAATGATATGATCTTGAATATTACTAGCACACGCGTAGACTAGATGCATGGTTGCGGCATACCTTCTATGGAGCGTTTTTGTGGCAGAAGGAACTAGGAGTAGCATGAAGTCTAAAATCTACTGATCTGTTCCCTAAAAAGAGGGAGTGATAAACTTTTTAAATTTTACTTAATTTGTACTCCCTTCGTTCCTAATTGTAGTCTATTTTGACTTTTTTATTTCATGTATTTTGTTATGTACCTAAATAAATAATATATCTAGATACATAGCAAAATGCATGAAAAAAAAGTCAAAGTGAACTATAATTTGAAACGAAGGGAGTAGAAAATATAAACAATATTTATATCTTTAAATAAACTTACTAAGAAAGTATATAACAACGGTGTATGTGATAGTAAGAATTATGTATCATAAGTATTTTTAATATATTTGATCAAAGTTAAAAGTGTTTGACTTCTCTAAAAATGAGAATATTACACAAAAGACCTAACCAATATCACATCAAACAAGATGGGCCACGGCCCATTTTTGTTGTTAGCGGAGGTCCTATGGCCACTTCTATATAGCTATGGAACTGGCTGGTTGCGAGTTCGCCCACCTGTCACTCTGTCAGCCAAGTTTAATGTTTATGCGCAACAATCAAATCATAGAGATATACAATCGTGAATCTGCGACCTCTATAATATGAACACGTAGTCGTATCTCGTATGTCATCAGTCATCACGACCAAAATCAGCAGCACAGCCAAACTAACAACAATGGAAAACAGGCCGAGCTCATGGCTACATGCCGGCACGAGAGACGAAAGCAAAGAAGATATAGCTTCAAATTAGCTGGTTAAAATTAGCTCAAATTTGCCCCATTGCCCAGATAATGGGCTAATGTCTAAAATGTGTGTCGATAAAAAAATGCCCTGCAATTAGCGCCTCCTTGTACATGCAGCCATCCAAACTGGACTTTAGTTTTTACTTTAGAAAAAAAAAAAAAGAAGTTGAGTTGAGATCCATCGACTCGCCCATGACAAGGTCCCAACCAAAGAGATCACATGCAAACACTCCAGTCTCATACCCCAGCGTACTGCCTCGATCCATGAGACCATGATCAATGATCAATCAACACACGAGCACGTCCTAAAATTGACTTCGCATGCCAAGACTCGCTACATACAAGTATGAGATCAGAAGCCACACACATAATGTTCTATAATCGTACAAAAAGTACAAAAACGGAAGTGCTTTTTGCTCTTTTGTCAAAATCAGTATAAGTTAGCTAATTGGAGATAATTGCACATGCCACATTGCAATAGAAACCTTAAATTTTGCATTAAACAGCAACAATGGTATCAGGTTTTTAGAATACAACAAGTTACGGAGTTCAAGATATGTGCATCCTGTGAGCTCCACAAGTGCCATATTATTGCCACCACCATCATCTTTTACATCCAGAAAACTTCCACTTGGAACAAAAGAAAAGGGATATTTAATAGCTTCTGCTGGAATCAAAATAGTGCAGCTTCTGATCGTACAAGCAAAGGATGCCTGACAAATTAACCAGCATCAAACCAGCAAGCTTTCCTGCAATGCATGGACATACATGGGGGACAATAATTAGACATGGTTTTCACTTCAAGTCTGGAGCTAGTTGAAGGCCCAAATCTAAAGTAACGAGCATAAAAAAAAATCACAATATATTTCATGAAAGCAAATGAGATAATGCAGTGGCATGAAAAGCAAGGTGAACACCAGAGACACGAACATTTTTAAAGTGAGGCAACAAAATCACCAAACAACAGAACAGACATAAACATAAAGGTAAAATGCAAAATCCACCCATATGTACTTGGATTTTGAGATACCACTGCATAAAAACATCTATTGTAAATGCCCACCCAAGCACTCTACTCCGTCGAAACCCCACTACACATGCCTTACTAATTCTGCCTGTTTCCGCCTACATGGAGCCACTACAAGTCATGCATCAAGCCAAGTTTGTTCCAATATTTGGGTTAGGCTTACTTATGATATTGCAGCAGAGAAATTTTGCATATGGCAAAAATCGGTTTGATCGTGCCTAAGTTTTTCAGGGGTGATTTATTTGGTAGAAGTTCTAAAAAAAGTATTCAACTTTCATAAAGACTACATTAACAGCTCCATGTTGAGGAATCAGCATAGTGCATGTGTGGTGGGCTGATTTTTGCAGCAAAACATAGAGGTGATGGTGGGATCCCAAAACCAAAGTGACTTATAGGGTGTTCTTTTTTTCCAAAAATAATCTGTTAGCTAATGTTAAATGTACAATTTCCAAGTAGAGTGAAACTTGGCTATTCACCTAAGCTTCATGGATCTCACTAAACAGCATAAATTCGGTAGCCTCCTTGCAAGCAGCAGGACTCCAGATGTGAGGATTGTGTAAAGTTCATATCCCATTTTTGTCATGTCCACTTCGTGTGCCCACAGTCTGCATGGATTCCAAATCCACTTTATTTAATTTGAAAGATAAATTGCTAAAGTTCTGACATTTGAAACCTGTTATCTAGCTTGTGTATATTGATCTAGAAGTTACATTAACCAGTCTCAAATCTCAAACGCAAATACAAGCCACAACAATAGAGGTTTGTCAGAGAGTGACACAGTAAAGTGAAACATTTATGAACAAAATGCCTACTCTATAGTGAAACCCTACACCTGCAGAAATTACATTTTAAGCATTACCAACTGACAAAGTCATCACCTAGGTGCCCAACAATAGTAGAGTTTCCAGGTTGGGTATGGCAAATTGGGGTATGGCCCCCGCCTAGCGACAAAAGCCATTGCCTAGGCGCAATTTGGTGCTGTTTAAGGCACAAGCGGTCTGATGCAGACGCTGCACGAGCTTGGGCGCAGGGGATTAGGTGCGGGCACAAGAGAGGACTTGCACACACCTAGTTCTTAGCGGTATGCCACTAGAATCTTGCCGCTCTGCCTCTTCTGCTCCATCAATTAACACCTCTCTCTGACAATTCGAGCCTCCCTTCCTCTACTCACTGATTAGCGACCCTGACTGGTGCCTCTGCTGGTCCTCCCTTTCTTCGCTGATTGATTCACGGCTCCTTCCCCTTCTTTGCTGGTTTCTGTCTTCTTCAGCCCAGCATCGCAAAGTCACAGGACAGGTCCGTAAGCATCTCTTCTTCTCCCTTGGGCCTCCCCTCCTCTTGAGTGTGCACTGCCTCTGCTCTTAACTTGGATATGCTCTGCACTCTGCACTGCTGCTTTGTTTCTGGGTGGACATAAACTGCTCTGCCTTCATGTTTTTGACTGCTAGGTGCTCAGAGCTTGTGATTGTGGTCTGCTTTGCACTAGTAGCACTACTCATTAAGTTATATTATGTCATTAGAGACTAATCCATTGCTATTGAGAGATGAGAGGGGGATTTCAGATTTGCTAATTTGCTCCTTTATGTTGTGCGCTAGCACTCTGGTAGCACTACTTATTATGGTATTATGCTACGAATTGGCAATATTAAGGTATGATTTGCTTCTGAATTTTAGTTCCATTATATATAAGATGTCTGTATGGCGTCACCTCACAGCGCGCCCTAAATGCCTACTGGACTCAAATGGGCAGGCTGATGCAGCTTGACTTATCGCCTTAAGAAACATGGACATACCAAATAACAAACACAAAAACAACCCTCCATGAGACAATAATGCAGACTACAAAGATATAAGCATTTAATTACAAACTAATAATGCCTTGGGTATCAGACCCTAAATTGCTTCCTATAAAAGCAGGGTATAACCTCTGTCAAAAAGAAAAATACTACTGCCTTGGTCATGTCAAATTATGTGGTGTGTTTGATTCTGATGAAATGATACCTTGTCTTACATTGCAGGCTTACTCAATTAGCTAATGCACGAAACATACACGACATATGCATCAAGCACAGTCAAACCATGTCCAGATAACTGCTTCAAGTTTTGTGGCAAGCCAGCAATACCTCGTTTTGCGGACAGAATATATCAAATCGCAAAGTACGAAACCCTAGCTGCGACCTCAGATCTAAGAGGAGACACCACCTCTCACCTGAGTCACTTCTGGTAGCCACCGCCGATCGTGTTGTCGTCCTCCTCGACGGTGGTGTTGACGTACGGCACGGGGAAGTCCTTGGTGGGGTCGAACTGCTTGGTGGCCATGTAGCGCTCGAGCTCGGGCTTGCGGAGCAGGGTGCGGCGCACGGGCGGGCGGTTCCGGCGGCGGTCGCGGGCGAAGTACTTGATGTCGTAGACCGTCTCTGGGTCGGACGTGGGCACGATGGCCATGTCGCGGTCGTCGCGCACGGTGGCCGGGCACTTGACGCGGTACTCGAGCGCGTCGGGCAGCGCGCTGCGGTACTCGGGCGAGGCGCAGGGCCCCGTGATCTCCCACGGCTTCTTCAGGAACCAGCGGAGCCCCTGGAACAGCGACTTGCCGGCGCCGGCGGCCGACGAGGCGGCGGCGGAGGCCATCGCGGTCGGCGCGGTGGTGGGATCGACGAAGAGGGGAGGAGGGATTGGGGGAGATCGGCCGGTACAGCGAGACAGGAAAGCTGGAAATGGCGATGGGCTCGGGTTTCTGTTGGGCGAGAACGTGGGCCGCACCAAACGGCAAAAGCTAGAACTTTTTTTATTTTTAATTTTTTTTAAAAAAATTTTACAAAAAATAATCGGCCGTTTTAAAAAATGACAGAACTAGTCGCCTACAGTGGGCGTTTTTTAAAAAACGCCCACGCCCACTGTCTGGGCGTTTTTTGTGACGTGGCAAACGGCCGGCCGGCGCCGGTGCCGGCATTTGCGGGCGGCCCCCTGGGCGCCAAAAAACGCCCACACAGTGGGCGTTTTTTGGCCACCTGGGGGCCGCCTGCAAACAGGCGAGGCCGGCCGCGCACTTTTGCAGGCGGCCCCCTCGCTGTCAAAAAACGCCCACACAGTGGGCGTTTTTTGACCTCCACCTATATATACCCAGCCCCCCTTCAGATTTTCATTATATTCACTAAAATTTTCAGAAAAAAAGGAAGAAGAGAGGAGGGAGGAGAAGGAAGACACGGCGAAGCCCTGCCAGTTTGAGACCTCGGCTTTTAGGTAAGTTTCTCATACATTACAGGTCTGTTGCTATGCATTAGTAAAATATAATGTGCACTAGAGTTGTTTAGTTTTTA
>CM041634.1:43940257-43954457 GCA_023333625.1 Bothriochloa decipiens
TAAAAACTAAACAACTCTAGTGCACATTATATTTTACTAATGCATAGTAACAGACCTGTAATGTATGAGAAACTTACCTAAAAGCCGAGGTCTCAAACTGGCAGGGCTTCGCCGTGTCTTCCTTCTCCTCCCTCCTCTCTTCTTCCTTTTTTCTGAAAATTTTAGTGAATATAATGAAAATCTGAAGGGGGGCTGGGTATATATAGGTGGAGGTCAAAAAACGCCCACTGTGTGGGCGTTTTTTGTCGCCCAGGGGGCCGTCTGCAAAAGAGCGCGGCCGGCCTCGCCTGTTTTCCAGGCGGCCCCCTGGACAGGAAAAAACGCCCACTGTGGCCGCGCTCTTTTGCAGGCGGCCCCCTGGTCGCCAAAAAACGCCCACACAGTGGGCGTTTTTTGGCCGCCAGGGGGCCGCCCGCAAACGCCGGCACCGGCGCCGGCCGGCCGTTTGCCACGTCACAAAAAACGCCCAGACAGTGGGCGTTTTTTAAAAAACGCCCACTGTAGGCGACTAGTTCTGTCATTTTTTTGAAACGGCCGATTATTTTTGTAAATTTTTTTAAAAAAAAATTAAAAATAAAAAAAGTTCCAAAAGCTACGAGCTGGCCCAGCCCATGCTAGCGGCAAGGAGGAGGATCCAATTCCGACGCAGAAAGGCGGGCCGGCACGGGAGCCGTCCCCACGCTCGGCACGGGGTATTTTTCTCAGAATATTCCGTCAACGGCGAAGGAAACGTATAACCGCACGCGTCTATTTCACCAGCGATGAGTGGCAGACGGGTGGGCCCCACCGAAGCAGCGTGATGTTGTAGCCACCTGTCAGCGAAGGGTAGGGTAGGTGTAGCTCGTAACCGTACCGCGATCTCATTGGTTGGGGCGGACATTAATTTGATTGGAGGAATTATGGGTTTCCGTATTCCGTTCCGTCAAGGGAGCGACGATGAAGAAGCGATGGCGTGACCGAAAGAAAAAGCGGGGGTCGTGGCCTCGTGGCTCGTGGGGGAGCGAGGATAGAGAGAGCAGAAGGCGCTCATCACGGAGCGAGGTGCCGCGAGCCGTTTCCTCTTCTGCTCCACTGAAACCGGAGCATAGCAAGCTCGCTCTCGCTCCCATAGACAGCGGGGAGACGGGAGGGACTCCGCACTCCGGGGAAGTGGAGCACGAAGAGTGTGGGCGACAGCGGCGACAGGGGGAAGAGACCGAAGGAGCACCGCTGCACCATGCGTCCTTCTCTCTGTAAGTGACGCTCTCCCCCTCGATTCGTCGGCCAAAATCCTGATTTCTGAATGCTCGTCGCTCGGCGCAGTGCCCACCGATCTGATAAGCCTAGTGCGTGTATGCAAATTTCAGCAGTTCATTGCGCGATCGCCTTATAATTGTAAGGCGGGGGCTGCTTCTGCATTTGCGCTGAGCTAACTGTGGAATGGCCAGTTTGTGAATGGTGTGGCATGGTTTTTGTTGGTTCGTGATACGGAAATAAGGTAGTGAAGGGAACTTTTGCAGGGTGCGAGTGTGAATGAGCTTGCTCTGAATTTCCGTTGCTATTCCTGTCTGTATCTCGTATGCCTTTCTGAGGTGGATATATGTCTGGATGAATGGGTATAGCGTGAATTTAGCACCTTCTAGGTTGTTTGATAAGGAAAATGCTGGGTTAGTTGTGCTAATTAGATCATGATATTACCTAGTTTGACACTACTGATGAACATATACTATGATATATTCAGACTTGTTCAGTTGTTCTGTTTTCATTTCCTGCCTATGTAGAAATCCGATAGAGGAATTGGCATGTTCTGTTTTGAATGATATTTGAAGACTTGATCTTGAGAGTTGTAACTTGTGACCCCTAGTAGACTGTGGATGGAGGAGCATAACAGATACAAAAAGAAAGAAAACTCCTAAATTAATGGAGGGGAGAGGATTTTTTTTTTTCCTTTTTGGACTACAAAGGAATCTTACATTGACTAAGGTTCCAAAGCACAAACATAAGTATTCTTACATCCACATTCAGAAGAAGTAGAAAACAAAGGCAGTGGCAGCTAGATTTATTCTTTCTTCTGTATTTTATATCGTGGTTAGCCATGCAGGTGCAACATAAATCTCTTAAAAGATCTCCATGATAGAATCTTAATGTGCAACTGATGGCGCATTTCTCTTAATGTATATTCATTTGACAGCCTTGATCATATGTTCTAGGGTGGAAATCCTAAAAAGAAAACTAACCCAAGCCATGGAGATGGCATGTAATCAGACTATTTTGCCTATTAATACAATGACAGGCAGTTCTACTGCGTATCTGAGAAAAGAAATTGACATCCTGATGGCTGATGCAATGCATATTCGAACCATGACTAATGTTTCTGGATTGCATATCTCCTTAACCTATGTTGTAGCTTATAGTATACTTATCTCTAATTTATCTGCATTGATGTCCCTGGCAGATTGTGCACCTCTTTTTCTTCTGCTACTATTACACTTGGCATTTGCTAGGCCTCTCTTTCCTCTACCAAGTAAGACGGAGAATGAAGAGAAGAAGCCCATACAGACGTTTCGGCCATATAACATTGCTCATCGTGGCTCAAATGGGGAAATTCCCGAGGAAACAGCTGCTGCACACCTGGTACTGCTCAGAAAATTGCGAGCACTATTGATCTGTAGCAGAATTCTATATTTCTATCTTGCCTAGGGAATAAGATGTTTTTGTGAAGCTGATACACCTAAATGCTAGCTTTCAGATTATCAGATATCGATTACTGCAAAGGACTATTGAATTCACATATCACAAGTTTATAATTTTTCTAGCACGTGGACAATAAGGTATTCTAAATTGGAAAATCACATTTAATCAAAAGAAATCCTTATGCAGAGAGCTATAGAAGAAGGGGCAGATTTTATAGAGTCTGACATCCTTGCTAGCAAAGATGGAGCCTTGATTTGTTTTCATGATGTAACACTTGACGATACAACTGATGTTGCTAGTCGAAAGGAATTTGCCAATCGAAGAAGAACGTATGAAGTGGAGTGGTCTAATATGACTGGATGGTTTGTAGGTTCGTATCTTACAACCAATCCTGATTTCTTCACTCCTTTTGTTATTATCATTATAATTTAAATATCTGCTACATGAAATGTAGTTTTAAGCAACAAGGCAATAACAATGCATCCCTGCTGCGTTTTCTTGACTCTAATTCAGGAATATATTACATGCTCATCTATACTGGAACACTATTTACATACTCCCTCGAGGTCCCTAAAAGGAAGTTGTATTGGACATTGACTCGGTCTCCAAAAACAACTTTGACTGCTACTTTTTGCTATAAAATAGTCAATATATACTTTTATGAAACTACATTTCGAGATGAGTCTACTTACATCACTTTCATATTTTCAAACTCAACCCAAAATAATTTATTTGTAGTCAAGTTTAAAGTGTTTGACTTTAAGAAAACCTCTGAATGACTTCCTTTAGAGACGTGGGAGGGAGTATAATATATTGACAGTTTCAACTTCATGTTACTTGGAGGGGTGAAATGAGAAGGACAAACTTGTAAGCTTTTGGAAAGGGGCAAAAACTAGACCTGTGGGGAAAGACTGCCCAACAGTGTTGATGTTAAGTAGATGCAAATCACTCATGTATCTAGGAAAGGTCCTGAAGAGAGGCTGCCTGCCCAGGAGGCACACCCTGCGCCTGCTGCTAAAAATAGTTTGCACAACGAGGGACTTTTTTTATGCAGAACCACGGGGAGCACCCATGGGTCTCGAACCTGGATCTGTGTGTCCTAAGGGATGCCCCAGGCAACACTCTAAGCTTATGTGTTCTTGATTATTTAAACTAATGTTGAAGTGTTGGTTTACAGTGGACTTCACACTGGAGGAACTTAAAACACTTAAAGTGAAGCAGAGATACTCATTCAGAGATCAACAATACAACGGTAACTGCCATAATTGTCATAATTGTTTCATGCCATACTTCCTCTTCTATGACCATGCTGATGTGCTCCAACTCCAAAGAGCCTTGAAGTGATTCTTGTCACATGCATGTGCATTTGCTGAAATGACCTGCTGCTGCCAGTTTATTTGCTTCTTACTGTAACTGCCATAAACTTGGTGATTAGCTGGAAATAACACACGCCAGCCAAAATATTCTTTTATCCTGAGGGAATATTCTGATATGTTTCTATGCACTGTAAACAACATACCCTCTGCAGTTATTTATGAGTGCAGCCATATTCTAGGAAATTGGAGGAACTTTGGTGTTTTGCTTACTCAGAAATGTGTATGATTTCTTGCTTAATGAAATGACACACAGCTCTCCCTCGTTTGAGAAAAAAAGTAATGTATAGGATGTGGCTCATTGGTTATTTTCTCAATAACGTTTCTTCTCATTATCAATCTAGGATTTTTATTTGTTGATTTAACATAGTTATTTCTCTTCACCAAAGCAGGTATTCCATTTCCTTTATGAAACCCTTGTTTATTTAGAAGTCGTACAGCTATATTGTTTTGTGTTTGACTTTACTTGGCCTAAGAATTTGCATTAACTCATGGAAGATTGTGATTGGGGATTAATGATATCAGTCTATTATTTTCTTGTGATCTTGTCATTCAGGTATGTTTTCAATCATCACGTTTGAAGAATTCATTTCAATTGCCCTAGATGCAGACAGAACTGTTGGCATATATCCAGAGATTAAAGATCCAGTTTTTATCAACAAGCATGTAGGTCCTGCAGTTCTCAAGACGTAATATGCACTTTATTTTGATTCGTGGTATTCTATAGTTATGTCACCGCCAAAAAAAAATAGATGGTATATGAGAACTTTCTGTACAATGATCATTTCAGCAGCTGGCTGCTGAGCTTTTGAAAGCAACTGCTGTGTACAAAACGAACAGGACTGAAGTTAGTTTATAGAGTTTTCTTTTTCTCACAACAATGCTGCAGATGATATGCTTTTCCTAAAAGTAGTTAGCATTGGCACCCTTGACTAAGATGAGCTGGATAGTGCAGTCTTTTTTTTTTGACAATGTAAGGGGCTAATTTCTCATTTTATGATGTGTCATAATGAGTTTGTATTACTTTCACCAGGTCAAGTGGGCTGATGGAAAGAAGTTTGAGGACAAATTTGTGGATACCTTGCTTAAATATGGATATAATGGTCAATATATGTCAGAGAATTGGCTGAAGCAGCCATTGTTTATACAATCCTTTGCTCCCACCTCCATTGTACATGTATCAGATTTGATTGACTCTCCGAAGGTATTTTTAATTGATGATACCACAGTGAGAACACAAGACACGAACCAGGTACTAATGTTTTGTAACAATCTGTCACCCATTTGTTCCAATGCTATGAAAGAATAATAGTCTGGATAACAGAAATTAACCCCTGAGATTTTAGGGCCTGTTTGGTGCAACTCAGTGGAACATGCCTTTCGATATTATTACTTATTTCATTTCGCATTTGCAGTCATACTGGGAAATCACTTCAGATGACTACCTTGCATACATTGGGAAATATGTTGTCAGCCTTGGTCCGTGGAAAGATACTATTGTTCCAGCTTCAGGAAACTACTTGATGCCACCTAGTGATCTTGTCGCACGGGCACATGCTCATAATCTCCAGGTTTGGCATTTGTTTGCATTGTAATTATCTAAAGTTCAGACTTTACATGGATTATTGTAAAATAACCTAAACTAATTGGACCACCTTCCATATGCTAACTCTACCTTCTATCTTTTTCTGTCTAAATGCATCTAGTCACTTCGGATAACCCATAAGGGTCATATAAAACATCATGGCTCTCTTGTAGTTTAGGTCCCACGTGCAGAAGTGCATTGGCTAAAACTATGGCCAATCACTGAGTGCATTGGGTTGGAAAAATGGATAAGTGCTCCCTAATAGAAAACACCTGCATTGACAACTCACATCTCTCTACTTTCTTTTGGGAATGCTACTTGCAGCAGTTTCCTGATCCTCACAGTGTCCTATGTGTTCAACTAGGAGGGCTTTCTTCGTTTCTTCAAAAAATGGATAAGTGCTCCATAATAACTGTGGCAGAACCTCCGAAATCATATGGCCCACACGCATGATTATTGTCTAAACAGACTCCAAATAATCATGACTGTGTTCCATACGACTTAAAAAGTCTGTCGGGTAAATCCCGAATCATCCACGATTCTCCGAGCAGGATCAATCATTGTAGAGAGATATTGCAGTATTATAACAGTTTGATATAAATAAAATACCACGGAGTAAAACAACGGAAGACTTACAATAACATAAGTTTACAAACCTCTGAGTTTCAAATATTTACAACAATAGGTTTAGATTATACAAACCATATTAGTAGTGGGGCAGCAGTAGATTACAATACTAAATAAAAGCTCTGCCCAAGAGCTAAACACCTTACTCGTCGTCGCTTTCCTCGACGACTGTCATGCAGCAGGATGCAAAACACTCCTGCCCATGAGGCTCACCTGCAATAAGGGTTCAACAAACCCTGAGTACAAAAGTACTCAACAAGACTGACCCGACGAAAGAGAAAGGTGAAGACTCAAGAAATACAGGCTAGAGGGACAAGGTAAGGTCTGTAGGAAATAAGAAATTTTGCAGAAAAGCTTAACCGAAAGAGAAGTTGCTTGGGCTAACTCCCATTATCAACCAACTTCATTATTGATTCTAAATTTTTGTTCAAGAGTCTTCTTCTCCGAGAAGCAACGGCGATTCGAATCCATTTTTATACCCAGCTGGGACCTAGGTCACTAGAATACCGGAGACTTAAACTCCGATGCACCCCAGGTAACCGATATACCGGGATAACAACCGCAGCCGTATATCACCACATGGCACCCGTGAGCTCTGCGGCCCAGCGTACCGAGATACATGGGAACTTAAACCCCACAGTAAAACACACTATGACACAGATGGGATCTCTGGCCCCACGCTAGGTCACTCCATGATATACACGGCTCCAACCATCCGTATACCACTTCATGCATGTGGATTTCTAAATTCTCGATATCACCAGTTCACCAACGAACGGGACCTAGGGCATCAACAGACGAGAACACTACAGAGGGACTCCATTCCCAGTGCAAGTTCGCCGTCCGGACTCGATTTATTACTAATATCAAGATTCCAACAGGAAAAACCAAGCTCATCTTTTTCATTCTTTTAACTTTGAACATTTAAACAAATAAGCAGGGCTAAGCATTACTACTTATCTTCCCAAGCAGGTAACAAGGAATAAGGACAGGTAATGCAATTTGGGTGGGTTTTCACTCAACTCCTATTACCTAATGCAACATATCATAGTTAAAGCGGTAAAACTTTTATAAATAGAATAGGGTTTAAATGCATCTGGGGCTTGCCTTGATGTTCGGGGTAGAAGTTCGCAAACTCTGGATCAACTCCCGATTCTTGAATTTGCTCGTCCTTCGGATCTGGGCGACAACGTTAACTCTCCGTTAACGGAACTATTCGATATTTAATATGCTTCAACATGATGGAATAGTAAACATGATGCTCGATGGATGCATGATCAGATTAAGGGATCGAGTACAATTTTTCTTCACGATAAAGTTGCAAGCCAACAAAACTTCGTTTATAAAACTCATTAGGGTTAACTACGCCATTTAAGAAGTTAATTAAACACATGAAATAACATTAATTAAGCCCTAATGACATGATTAAGATAAGCGCAAATAATTAATTAAAGTGCCAAAGGTCATTAGGGTTAATGACCCAAGGTCATCAATCAATCCCAAAGTCAAACAAATCCTATAATGATTAAACTTTAACTAAAGGGTTAATTAATTATTTAAAAGCATTAAATAAAGGCACAAAAATTAAAGTTATCAAATTAAGCCCAAAATTTTATTTTAGAAAGCTCTTAGCCTAATAAGATGGCAAAACAAATTTCAGAATTAAAAGCCAATTATTTTATTTATTAAAAATCATTAAAGGTCCATTTTTTAATTAAAAGGGCTAATTTTAACATATGCAAAAAGTACTCAAATTTGGCATTTTATATTTTTCCTAGGTAGATGACATCATAAGGAACACTCATAAAAATTTTCAGAATTTTTGGAGCTATATATGAATTACTATGATTTTTCAAAGAAAATAGCATTTAAATCATTTTCTAAAAATAGAAAAAGAAAATCGGCACAGTACCCCCGCGCTGACCGACGGCGGCGCGGCGGTTGACCGTCGATTCCTCGCCGACGGCGAGGTCTTCGGCGACACGGTTTGCTCCTACGGGCTCATCTCGACACGGCGCGTCGATTGAGGTGGCTAACGGCGCGGCTAAGCGGCGGCGGCACCCACGCCGACGGCCATGGCGGCGCGGCGGAGCGGCGGCCCGGCGGCGTCGCTCACCGGAGCGATTTCCGGCGACGGTGACCACACGAACTCACGCAGGGCACTCAAACGGACGAGTTTGGCAACTAAATGAGGTCGCTCCCGGTCCCTGGCCAAAACGGCAACGCGCGCGGCGGAGCGGCATGGCCGTGCCGGCGGCGAGCCACGGTGGCCGGCGGCTACGACAAGGGATTGATGAAATTGATGATGCAAACAGCTGCAGGAGCTCACCCCGGTGCTGATGCGCACGTTAATGGAGGTTCGGAGCGGCTGGGCTGAGCTGCGGTCGGCGGCGCTGATGGCGGCGGCGGCGCTCCGATGGCAAGACGGCGTCACGGCGGTCTCCGGCAATGCGCTGCTCAAACCAAGGTGCGCATCAGGTGCAAGATGACACGGAGAACACGGTAGCGGGGTCAAAGGTAAAATATATTCACCTGGTGCGGCGGCAAACGGCGGCGATGGCACGGCGGCTCGACTGGCCGGCCGCGGAGAAGAAGGCGGCGTGAGGGTGGCTCGAGCGAGTAGAGCAAGCACTAACTGGCCCAAGATGACCGTGAGGATGTGGCGGAGCTAATGGCAAGCGCAATCGGACAGAGGTGGAGCGTCGACGGCGAATTTCAACGGCGGAGCGAGGTCGTCGGCGACGGCGGCGGGAAGAAGAAAGAAGAAGAACGGCGTCGGACGACCGGTATTTATAGCACGGAGTCGATGGATGGACTGGCGACACGAAGGCGATGAAGTTTCTCGTGTCCATGAGCGCTCTGGCGTTCGAGCGGGTGCGGCGGTGGTCGGCGGCGCGCGATGAGAAGCCGGCCATGGCGATCGCCGATAGGGTTAGATACTGTTCGAGTTAATTATAGAAATGCCATTCGTTTCAAAATACAAATTACTTCAAAATTTATATAAGAACTTGAAAATCTCCAAAAATATCATTTGCATAACTTTTCAAGAGCTACACTTTTTCTTTAACTGGCATCCTCAAATTCTGTCTAGATTTTGAAATTTGAAATCAGATTCAAAAAGGAAATGAAACCCTAGAAATAAACATTTGAAATTACTTTTGATTTTTCAATAAAACTTGAAAATCTTCAAAACTATGAAATTCTTATCTTTCCAAACCAAACATTTTTCATACACAAAGTTTTCTCAGATTATGCATAAATTTTAAATTATAGTTTTAAAATCAAAAGGGGATAAATGCTGAAAACTGTATTTTTAAATTAATTTGAAATTCCTTTTGGAAACTTGAAAAACTTTATATACCAACTTTGTAGCTCTTGTCAAGATCTACAAACTGTCTTTTTAGAGTATCTCCAAATTCTTTATAGATTTTGAATTAGAGAAAAAGGGATAAAACTAGATTTTGAAATAAAGGGTTTTTGAAATAGAATTGAAACTCAATTTGGTTTCTAACTTTAATTGGTTGGTTATTAGTGATCACAAACATCATCCAAGGACATTTTTAGGTCATTGACCCAATGACACCCTTGGTTGACCAAGTTGACTTTTGAAAAATCTTTTCTAGAATTTCCAATTTGAATTTAAATTTGAATAGCCAGACTCAGAAATAAGCTTTGGAATCCAAATTTAATTTCAAATATGGAAATCATTTTTAGGGTTGGACTTAGACTTATACACTATGCTTGACACTAGGGTAAATACAGTTTACACCTCAAGTATATAGAGTATAAACGAAGTATTTGCAATGACATTCGAAAATAGGGTTTTATTATTTTACGTGACAAAACATTACATAAGCTCAATCAACCTATGAAATATAAACTTATTTTAGTTGATGCACATTAGGGTTGATTTAAACATGAATGCTTTGCAGTGCATATGATGACATGGCATGTTTTAGTTAATATAACACCAGAGGTGTTACAATAACAAGTTTTTTCTCGAATACGCAAGAGAGCTGCGTATCATTGTATTAGTAGAAGAAAAAGGAGTCGTACATAGACCCAAACACACTTAGTCACACACACCACCACATCCTTCCCTGTTTTCTAAGGCTACCTCACTGAAACTGAGATTACATCGACCGAACGGGCTAAGGAACTAAAATCCCCTAGCAGTGACAAGGACAGACCCTTAGCTCCTGCCAAACACCACCAATGGGCATCATCCGTAGCTAAACTAAGGGCTGTGTTAATGTTTGGTACAGCCCTATTGAAGACACAGTCATTCCGGTGTTTCCAGATGCTCCAGGCGCAAAGGATGACAATAGAGTTTAAGCCTTTTCACACATCCCCAGTGGTGGCTGCCTCCACCTTTTCTCACCAGTCATCCCAAACCGAATCCTCGGGCTGAGGCGTGAGGGAAGAGTCCAACTCACTGCAAGAGATAGAACCAAAATTGCCTAGCAAAAACGCACCCAATTAGGAGGTGTTGAATGCTTTCCTGTTCTTGATCACAGAGCAGACATTTGGCTGGGTGAGGAAGTCCTCGCCGAGCAAGTCTGTCAGCTGTCTAGCACCGGTCATGAGCAACCAGCCACATGAAAAAACGGCATTTGGGAGGAGCCCATGACTTCCATATTCTCTCATATGGTCTGAAGTATATGGCGCCCTGAAAGAACACATCATATGCAGACTTTGGCGTGTATTCTCCTGAAGCCGAGAGTCTCCAAGTGTGTTTGTCCTTTACCCCTTCCTGTAGCTCAACATTAGATAATTTATCCCATAATTCCAAATATTTCATCAGAGCCTCTACAGGTAGATCAACTGGAACATCATCAACCCATTTCTCATCAGTCAGGGCCTCCATCACCGTACGCCTGCCTCTTCTTCTTTTAGGGACCAAACAAAAAAAATTTGGTGCTAATTCCTCGATATTTTTCCCATCAATCCACCTATCCTTCCAGAACAGAGTGTTAGCTCCATCTCCTACATCAGTAAACACTGCCATAGAGAGGAGACCATCCACCTCCTTGCTAACTTGAAGTGGCAGACTTGCCCAAGGTTTATTTGGTTCAGATTTTTTCAGCCATGGCCACCTAGCTCTGAGTGCAAAACCTAGAGATTTTAAGTCTGCAATTCCTAGTCCCCCAAGTTCTTTAGAGCGACAAACTTTGGGCCAGGCAATGCGACAATGTCCTCCATTTGCTTCCTTTCTGCCTCTCCATAAGAATGCCCTTCTAATTTTATCAATTGCCTTAACAGCCCATGGTGGTAGTTCAATTGCCATAGCTAAGTATACTAACATTGCAGTCAGGACATGTTGCACCTGCACCAACCTTCCTGCCTTTGTCATGAGATCTCCATAATAACAAGTAGTCTGCTTCAGTAAAACTTTGGTTGAATTACTCAAATTGGCTCATTAAGCTTGTGTTAGTTATGGATTGTGGTGCAAACTTTCTGCTGCAGAAAGAACATGTGGATCAAATTGTCATTTTTTTTTTACCTTTGTTTTATCCCACTGTACACTTGTTTGTTCCATCGAAGCATGTTAAACTGCATTCTGTTGTTGTGCAGGTACATCCATACACGTACAGGAATGAGAACCAGTTCCTGCACTTCAATTTTCATCAAGATCCCTACGCTGAATACGATTTTTGGATAAACACTGTGGGGGTTGATGGACTGTTTACAGATTTCACTGGAACCCTTCACCGGTACCAAGAATTGACATCCCCGCACCCACAGGATGAAACTGCAAATAGCGTCCTAGTAAAAATTAGTCAAATGATCTCAGCATATGAAGGTCTTTGACCACCACAGTGTCGCTGAAAATTGTTTGTACTTTTGTTAATGGGTCTGTAAGACTACGCGATCAATTCATCACGGTCCACCGTGACTGTGACCTTGCAAGGTTAAATAAACTGGTTGTTTTTGGTGGGATTTATTAGCACGAGTCATACTCTCCATTAAAGCCCTTAATACCTAGGACAAATTTCTACAGTGGGAATAATTGTTTTTCGGAAGGTGCTGTAATGGCTAGTTCATGATAGAATCCGTAGCAAGTTGGTGTGTGCTCGTATCATATCATTATATTTCCATCAACCCGTGCTCTCGCACGGGTTAGAACTTGAGGAGTAAATATTTGTATTAATATTTACTTTTAGGTATCATGATGATATGAGTAGTTAAATATGTCAGTGGTATTAGCAGTGCTGAAAATATTTTTTGAAAAGAAAAGTTCAGATAGTTAATAAATATGAAAATATTATTTTAAAAATTTAACCCTACACCATGTCCCTTAAAATTAGTAATGGAGAGATTAGTGATAGAGTTTGGTGTGAGATTACAATGAGGAAGACATAGATACCTTCGTTTAAATGATAAGTCATTTTGACTTTCTTGGTTCATATATTTTGCTATGTATTTAGATAATATTATTATATTGAGATACATAACAAAATAGATATAACAAAAAAATTAATGTGAATTATAATTCATGGAGGGAGTAATAATATCCTCACTTCTAAAGATATTTTTTACCAACAAAATTTTATGTAATAGTGGTTATATTATCAATATAGATATGTCAATCATTTTAATTAAAATTTAAAAACATATATCTTAAGTGTGTATGTGAGAGAGATTTTCATGTTGGCACAATATGTATGTTTACTTAAAACAATTTTATTATATTATTTTTATAAAATTAGCAATGGAGAAACATATTGTGCTTTCAATATTTTCTATAAGCTAATAAAATAATTGTAAAATATAGATAATTAGTAGAATGTATTAAATTAGTAGTAAATCCATATAGGTGGCCTTACTTATAACATCATGCAATTTTAGTCCCTTATTTTTTTAACATTGTTAGCATGTACACCGGAAATAATCTAACGACATTATATCATAGTAAACAATAAAAATCATATTAAGACTTATTTATTCGTCACTACCATGCTAGATTGCATCCCATGCTTTGGAATCCATTGGATAATTTATTTTTTATAGTTCCTTCATTGGCTTAATCAATCTCACTTAAAGTTTGCTGATCATCGCAATAGTAAACTAAAATATTATAATGATGATGACATTAATTTACCTTTTTTATATAGAATTACTACACAAAAATTAAATGACAAACACCACGATCATGGTAGACCATAGAAATAGATTTCTATTTGTGTGTTGTTGATGAAAATTGGAGCTCTTAGTTTTTGATATATATTTCCTTTGAAATTTTATTAATAAATATAATAATTAACTAAACATGGTAGATATGACAATCTAATATTTTTTATTTTATACTTTGTATTAACCAACTATGAAAGAATATTTGTAATGTTATCTAACTTTTTTTAATTTTTAATTTTTAAAAATATTTTATATAATAGTATAGGTGGGTAATTTTTACAAAATAAAATAAATCCATGGTTATTTTAAGAGTTTCTATTTAATGCCAATATGTTTACGATTGATATGAGATTATGTAGTTTATTTTTGTAACACACTTCTAGTGTATTGATACATTAACCAAGCGACATGATTAGTTGGTCAATCTAATATTTTATATTAACTTATCTATAAATAATTATATATAAGGCGGATTTTTTCTCCTATCTGTATGACCAAGCGCAGCAAAAATAGGTTTACTAATCTAGTTACAAACATGGTAGCTACAAATAGTTGTATTAATATTAAGATATATTAACTAAGTCAACATGATAGATAAACTAATTTAATATTTTATATTAACCAACTATAAGGCAACGTCACATTTTTTCTTTTGTTTTAAAAAATATTTTTTTATTTAGTATAATAGCAAACATATATAATTTATATGCAAAATAGTTATAAATATTATGGCTACAAATATTTGTATTAGTATTAAAATATATTAACTAAGTCAACGTGATAGATAGACCAATCTAATATTTTATAT